>OX578149.1:101683834-102081334 GCA_951213105.1 Amaurobius ferox
AATACAACTGTATTGTGAAAAAATTTCGCCAAGTAATGATAAACGCTAGCCAAAATATGAAATGAAATCACATATTCTGGCGTCAAGTACAATTCCATCCAGGTGGGAATGTACCATCAACGTTTTGTACTTATAACTTTAATAAGAAAAATACCGAAACAGAACGAGAGAAGGTTCAATATACTTAGTTCCCTGCCTCGTTTATTAATGAAGTTTGCACAAGTTCCTTCAGTGCAGCTCGGCTACATTAAAGTATTTCTTTTACTGTGGAAACCAAAATTCTGGCAGAGCGCCAAGGTATATTGAACCCTTGAACCTTCTCTAGCTTTTGGCATTTTTAACACTTTACAACAAAGTTGAAAAGTGTTTATGACTTTGTTCATTCTGTCTGTCTGTCTGCCCTTTAGCACGATAACTGCCGTAAAAATGACTTAATCAAAATGAAATTTTAGTATGTTGTTCAGACGGTCTGTAGAACCTATGGGTATATAAATAAATAATATCACCCAATTAGTTTTGGATTGAACCCGGGTTGAAAAAATGAAATACATTGAATCCAATGGGACCAAATTTTTCAAACATTTTTTAAGCGGATTTAAATTTCACAAATTGCTTCGAAAATTTTAGGTAATATTCAAATGGTTCCATAAAATATATAAAAAAAAATTCAGCGAAATATATTCAGTGGTTTTTTAAATAAAAATTAAAATAATAATTACACCTCTTACATGAAGCGATCACATGACCATGATATGAATCGATCACGTGACCATGATATGAAAAGATCACGTGACTCACTTCAAAATGATATATGGCATCCATCTTGTCTCAAAATCGTGATTTTTAAAGTTCTTTTTAATTCATATTGAGTGTTGTATTCGTCCTAAAACCACTTTATTTTTGCTTAAATTCTGTGCATCTACACACTGAAACAACGCAATTACAAGATATTTGAGTTTAAATGCTCATCCAAATTTGATTATTTCTACAACGATGCCTATTTGTCACCTATGTAAAATGTAAACAGCAAAATATGTAGAATGAGTTGTATTAGATATGCTGTATTTCTTTAACACAAAATCATTTAATTCATGAAGTCTGTATAGCTGATATGAATGAAATATTCATTGATTTTACAAAGAGAAGGACGATTTTTTTCGATGAAGTTTTACGCATAGAGTTTAATTACTTGTAGCTCCATGGTCTTAATTTTTAAATAAAATAAATTATTATAGTATTGTGATGAATGACATGAATGGGAAATTATTTATGAATGAAATGCTGCTTTTATAGAGAGAGCCAACCGTGTTATTTTTTCTATGACGTCATTTGAATGAATTTCAGTTGTTTTCAATGAAGTTTACAAATATAATAAATTATCGTAGTATTATGATAATTCTAAAATTATCACCGAGGAGTGTATCACATTTTAGAGATGTTTAAACCAGGCAATTTATATTTCAATGCCGTCATTTGAATGAAGTTCATTTTTTTCGAAGAAGGTTTAAGTTTTCAAATATAATAAATTAATGTAGTATTGTGATAAGTTTTAAAATATTACCTATGAATGTATTGCATTTCAGACATGTTTAAATAAAATTGCATTGAAGTTGGAAAGTGTTTCATAATCAATGCTTTAAGCATGATTGATCTCGTTATTAAATGCTTTTGTATTTGTAATGTAAAGTATGTAAGTAAAAATGTATGATGTAAGTAAAAATATTTATATTGGTAGAGCTGTTTCTAGATCAAGAAGCCTATTACTTATATTATGATGAGGAGAATGTGAGTTTATTTTAGAGTTAAGATTGCTCATTTAATAGATTGCTAACGCATAATCAGGAAGTCGGTGATTCAAATACTTCTTTGGGCAAGGCATATTTCTTTCTCGAGAACTAAACAAGAGTTGTTGTTATTGAAACCCAGACCTCCCGACCTACCAGAAAGGTGTAAGGTAACTGTTTGGACGACCGGGAAGAGCCACTCAATTTAGACTGAAACCCAGTGGGGGAGGCATCCACAGGGAACGTACCCTCCTTCCCCTACCACCAACCTCTCGGAAGGACCTACGGACCCACATGTTTAACGTGATCGTACTCCGCATGAACACGGCGGCAGTTTTAGCAGCGAAAGGAATCGAACCCGGGCCTACCGAGTGCAATTCCCGCGTGCTAACCACTGGGCTACCGCGCCAAACTAAACAAGAGTGTTATAACAAAATACTTCTTGAAAACACTGGGAGTTTGATGATACATCCTTTGGTTTTTAATTTGTGAACGGGGGAATATATATCTTTTTAATCGAGATGTTTATATGAAATTAATTCTAACGAGCATCGGCACCTATAGAATTTATCCGGAGGGATTCAAGGATAAGATTAACAAGACGACTAGTTTGACGTCCGCCTTTGTGATTTTTTAGTGCCCCCTTGTCTTCCCCTATGGGCGTCCATGCTAACTAGTAGTACGTATTAAGTACGATTTGCTCTGAACTAGAAATGAGATCATGCTCATATATCATATACCTTTATATAAAATGCACTGAAAAGTTATGGTGTAAAATCTAGTTGACATTTTCGATGAATGTAAACTATTATTATATTTTATTATGAACATAAAATTTTATCATGCGACACGCATTTACTCTCATCTATACTCCTATTTTTCTTCCCTAGCCACCAAATCTTGCGATTTGCCAACCTTCGCCAAGTTCTACCTCGAAGGAAAACATAAGAGGATACCGAAAATAACTCTATAACTATCAGCAAAATATTCCAAAAATGTTTTAAAGTGCTAGAATGACATTATAAGTCTTTTGCAATATCACAAACACCAAAAATAAAGCAAATCTTCTAATACAGCATTAAAAGCAATGGAATTAATAGCCAAATGAAATGCGCCACCCTAAAATCCAGCAAAGTTACTTTTTAACTATATTTGTAAGATATGTAATGAAAACAAATCTTATCCATGAAAAGAGTAAAGCCCTCCTTTTACATGCTTTTACTTGCTGCCGTAAGTACAACAGTACATAACCATTATTTTACCATTTATATTTCTCAAGTTCGCTCTCGGTCTGAAATCGCCACTGAAATGTATAGGGTCACAGTCGGGAGAAAACGCGTTCTCGGGAAATTCGTCCGTACAAAACTTGCCTTTATCTTTGACGACGATTGCAATCCTTAAGCTCCCTTCATATATACTACCTCGATGATAATAACCGAATGATCATTTCATCAAAAATTAAATCTGGAATGTATTTCTTCCCTATTAAATGCAGAAAGCACATAATGTTACGAAACATGGCATCTGGTACATAGGCGTCGTATATTTATTTTGCTGCATAAAGGCCAGAACACGTTTCCTGTTACTGTAGTTTCAAACAACTTAAATGTTGCGAAAAGCAATGTTTTATTTTGACTTCGGAATGTTGTCGAATAAATAAATCTTCAATTTTTTATCTGAAATTATAATTTTTCTGTATCCGGTTCTAATTTACCCATCTGCGTTCTCCGTACAGAACAAACTTTTATTACTTAATATGGCATAGGGAGACTTTTATTCGCTAGGAAAATTTGTTTCATATGTCATTTCAAATTTGTCTGTTTTAATTTTGATCTCTTTTTGACATTTTTATTTATTTTGACCCGGCCAAACCCAACCCGAATTTAATAAAATATGGCCCGAGATCGGCCCGTGGGCCGGTTTCGGGCCCACGGGACCGTCCCGAAGCCGTGAGTCAGATCGGACCAAGCCCGAGCGCGTGCAGACCTCTAACTTGGATCCTTTGAGATTGATATTTAAAACTGAAACATCTCCCCAAATTGAGTTTCAAAATACGCCATTGTGGTCTAGTGATAGTAAGACTAAGTCCATGAGCCCATACACCTTCAGGAAGTTGATCACTAGAACAGGAGACCAGTGAAGATCCTCTCTGGTCAAACCAATGCAAGATAGTAGATGGTCAGGAGAGAACTGTTAAAAGTTTCATTTAAGACACGTTGGAAAATCTTTTAAGTCCCTGGACAAATGAAAGTGCTTTTGTGTGTCATCTGACAAACCTTGAGACTGCTGTTTGGGTTTTCCTATCTCTCATTTGTTCAAGTGCAGCACTGGGATGGTCCATGAGGTACCAGCTATGAGCAGGAGGACTTTTCCCGGGAAAAAAAAATCGCTAGTGTCTGCGGATAGTTTTGCAGCCCATAGAACTTGAACAACGATTGTTTTTTCTAATGTCTGTGACTCAACTTTCAGAAGTGTAACCATACTTATTTAAGAGGAGGTGCAGCTCGTTTCAGACTGGAAAAATTAAAAAATTAAGCAATAATTTTCAACTAGTATAATATTAGTTTTTTTCGGTATAGGTAATTTTGACACGAACTAAAATATTCGTGGCAAAATCATTACACGTAAAAAATGAAGTTAGATGAACTATTGGTGATATAAGTGGTACATTTGCATGAAAAATCTATACGGTATAAACTTCACGAGTATATTGTTTGATCATGGAGTTAGAGGAGACCTTTTACCTGCATATGTTTGACATTATAAGCGCACTTTGTAGAATTTTCAGTTTGAGTGGCAACACAATATAGGAAACACGAGCGGAACGAGAAATATATTAAGAGAACATTCTAAATTCATTTCAAATATTTCAATCTTTCCGAATAGCTTCGATAAAATTTATTTTCCTCCAAAATTACCAAAATTGTGAAAATAGCCCAAACTTCTATTCATTTGCAAGACGATTAACGTTTCTAAATCAAACTTGAATGGATATGAATACCAAAGTTCTCAAAGCCCAGAAGAACAATGACAGAGAGATTATGAAAGCCATCCGCCATCTTCAAGGTCCGAAAGGTTCTTCTTTTGCTGAAATCAAAAAGTACTTTTCTTCAGAGAATCAGTTGGTTGATGCAGCTGACCAGGCTAAACTCAAGTTGTTTCTCAGGGATGCTGTTGACCGTAGAACCTTGGCTAAGTTGGATGGGAAGTACAAATTGATGGAGAGAGGGAAACGCCGACGCAGGTCCGGCTCCAAAGGCAGATCTATATCCAGAAAGCGTTCCAGTGGACGAAAGCGTAAAGGTTCCAGCAAAGGAAGACGAAAGCGTTCATCTGGAGGAAAACGAAAGCGATCCAGTGGAGGAAGACGACGTTCAAAAAGGAAGCACAGGGGACATAAGGAAGGGGATGGTTGCGAATAACTCTGCAACGGGCGCACAATTTCAGATTTAACATTCGAAGAGGCCAGCGAGATTTTTGAATAGCGTCAAATAATTCAAGGATTACAGAAAGCTGAATAGCAGAAACAACTGTTACGTTATTAATGGACATCGTAAAATTTTATGGAAGCATAAGAAATTATAAAATATATAAAAATATTTTGGTGTCTAATGTGAATTCCTTTTCGTTTTACTAAATTAATAGAACTTTTAAATTAACTTTCTCATGCATTGTTATATATATAAACAGCAGAATGCAATGTATGAGCCAAATTGCTATGGCTAATATGTTAACATTACGTACCAGTAATATGGCGCAAATCTTTTCGCCAAATATGTGTGTTAAGTTTATATTATACACTTGCATTTATTACGCAAGTAGTGAAATTAAAGTGTAGCGTTTTTATAATATACTTAACTAAAAAGAACTTCTTAAAATTGAATCGGGCGCTGTAATAAGAAGAATTATTTAGATATATCCAGACTTAGATCGTTATACATTTTAATTATGTACATTAAAATCAGATGGTAAATTATTATATTAAAATACAATGTTATTGTTTCGTTTTACATCTTCTCTTTTCGAAAAATGATTGAGGAAAAATTTTGAATAGTTTTACAATTTTAACTTTACTACCCAAGAAGGCATTTGAGTACAATTACGACTTCTATAATGTTTATAACCAAAACAGATGCTTACTCGCCAATTTTACTGCACTGTCCTTTCGGAAGTTGATATGCTGATCATTTCAAAGTCAACGAGCAGTTCTCATCGCGCATATTCGACATATGGCGTAATCGCTAAAATTTTAGTTATTGAAAAACGAACAGAGAATTTTTTAAATTTTAATAATTAAAAAAAAACACTGATTATTAAACACAGAAAAATTTTAAATTACACGAAAGTAAACAAAAAATGTTAATTTCTATGCAAAAAATAAAATTTCAAATGTAGTTTTGTCTACGATATTTAAACTAATGTGACTTAATCATTATCTGAGCATCGCTGGACTTAAAAGGCAGATCCCAGACCGTGACTTATTTGGGCACTTTTCCATTTCGCCGGCGCAGACGATAAAGTCGCCAAAAATACTACAACCGATATTAGAATGTTTATGCCTCCAAAGTAAAAAATTCTTAGAACTAACATTTATTAACATCTTTTTATGTGTATATTGTGTGCTGTCGCTAATAAAGTCTACTTGGCGAAATTTGCGCCGGCGAAATGGAAAAGTACCCTCAATTGTTATTTGTGCCTTTCTAGAATATATAGAATTTCTATAATTGCTCAGTATACCTACCTCCAAATATATACAACTAAAATGAAATTGTGATTAACTCTGCTACTCGTTATAGGCTGATGTGAAACATCAGTCTTTTAACATATTTCGAAGGGGAAAATATTGAAGTGTGCTGTGTGTGATGATGGTATAATGTAGTTTCAGTGGCAGAAATCTGAGCTTTGCGAAAAATGTAAACATTTTGAACGCTTATATGTTCGAACCTAATAGATAAAAATGTAAATAATTTTTCTTGGTTTGTTGCAAATAAGATCCAGATTAGGAATATTAAAAAATAATTTCAATCTTTTAATATTTTGAACTCCTTTTTTTGAAAAAACTTAAAATGTATCTATCCGAGCGAGTGTTTTTTTATTTTATTTTTCCTAATTTAACTCGAAATATCTTCGAAACTATAAAAAAGAGATATAAATAGTAAACAACAGAAATATGTATTAGGAAGTTTAGTTTCTAAATATATATTTATTATTAAAAACAAACTCTTAGTTTTTAAGTAATTGGCTTGTCAATTTTTAGAAGAAGATTGAATATTTTCGGTTTTTAAATTTGTAGTGTTAAGTTTATGTATCTCAAAAACAAAAATCGATACTTTTCCATTTCGCCGGCGCAAATTTCGCCAAGCAGACTTTATTGGCGACAACACACAGTATACACATAAAAAAATGTTAATAAATGTTAGTTCTAAGAATTTTTTACTTTGGAGGCATAAACAATTTAAAATCGTTAAATATAGGTTGTAGTATTTTTGGCGACATTATCGCCTGCGCCGGCGAAATGGGAAAGTACCCAAAAATCACTAGCTATGAACAATAAGAAAAAATTCCCTGAATTTGTTGTGGGTCCATGTCTTTATTGACTGGACTAATAGCACTAGTTGGAGGCGCTGAAAAGAAAGGATATCAGGCACATGAAATGACCTAATTTTCGGATCGGCCTATTTCTCGGATTTTCAGTATGTGGCTTGCCTTAAACATACCTGGGATTCAAAAGACGTGTTTTACAGAGGAAACATCCATCAGACGCTTTAGACCCTTATAACTGCCTGTAAAGAAAGCTGGGATAAAATCCGTATTCTTGAAAGACTTTTTCTTGAGAGTATGCTGTTTATGTTTAAATGTCGGTATGCAGATGGGATGATACATTTATTGTTATTATACCTAGATGTCCTAGATGTTCTCGTTTATGCTGTCTTGTTCTCCTTTTTTGGTTGGGTATTCATATCATATCATGTACTTAAAGAGGTTACATTGCCCCAAATTGTATGTGATGTGTTCCTTTTCCTAGTCGGTGTTCAGCAATAGTTACATCTGTCTCTGTTCCTTTACAATTGTCAACCAGTGTATTATATATGTCTTCTATTATACCCTTGATGTTAATCTCTAAACGAATACAACAGTATTGTGAAAAAATTTCGCCAAGTAATGATAAACGCTAGCCAAAATAAGAAATGAAATCACATATTCTGGCGTCAAGTATAATTCCATCCAGGTGGGAATGTACCATCAATGTTTTGTACTTATAACTTTAATAAGAAAAATACCGAAACAGAACGAGAGAAGGTTCAATATACTTAGCTCCCTGCCTCGTTAATTAATGAAGTGTGCACAAGTTCCTTCAGTGCAGCTCGGCTACATTAAAGTATTTCTCCTACTGTGAAAACCAAAATTCTGGCAGAGCGCCTAGGTATATTGAACCCTTGAACCTTCTCCAGCTTTTGGCATTTTTAACACTTTACAACAAAGTTGAAAAGTGTTTATGACTTTGTTCATTCTGTCTGTCTGTCTGTCTGTCTGCCCGTTAGCACGATAACTGCCGTAAAAATGACTTAATCAAAATGAAATTTTAGTATGTTGTTCAGACGGTCTGTAGGACCTATGGGAATATAAATAAATAATATCACCCAATTAGTTTTGGATTGAACCCGGGTTGAAAAAATGAAATACATGGAACCCAATGGGACCAAATTTATCAAACATTTTTTAAGCGGATTTAAATTTCACAAATTGCTTCGAAAATTTTAGGTAATATTCAAATTGTTCCATAAAATATATAAAAAAAATTCAGCGAAATATATTCAGTAGTTTTTTAAATAAAAATTAAAATAATAATTACACCTCTTACATGAAGCGATCACGTGACCATGATATGAAACGATCACGTGACCATGATATGAAAAGATCACGTGACCCACTTCAAAATGATATATGGCATCCATCTTGTCTCAAAATCGTGATTTTTAAAGTTCTTTTTAATTCATATTGAGTGTTGTATTCGTTCTAAAACCACTTTATTTTTGCTTAAATTCTGTGCATCTACATACTGAAACAACACAATTACAAGATATTTGAGTTTAAATGCTCATCCAAATTTGATTATTTCTACAACGATGACTATTTTTCACCTATGTAAAATGTAAACAGCAAAATATGTAGAATGAGTTGTATTAGATATGCTGTATTTCTTTAACACAAAATCATTTAGTTCATGAAGTCTGCATAGCTGATATGAATGAAATATTCATTGATTTTACAAAGAGAAGGACGATTTTTTTCGATGAAGTTTTACGCATAGAGTTTAATTACTTGTAGCTCCATGGTCTTAATTTTTAAATAAAATAAATTATTATAGTATTGTGATGAATGACTTGAATGGGAAATTATTTATGAATGAAATGCTGCTTTTATAGAGAGAGCCAGCCGTGTTATTTTTTCTATGACGTCATTTGAATGAATTTCAGTGGTTTTCAATGAAGTTTACAAATATAATAAATTATCGTAGTATTATGATAATTCTAAAATTGTTACCGAGGAATGTATCACATTTTAGAGATGTTTAATCCAAGCAATTTATATTTCAATGCCGTCACTTGAATGAAGTTCATTTTTTTCGAAGAAGGTTTAAGTTTTCAAATATAATAAATTAATGTAGTATTGTGATAAGTTTTAAAATATTACCTATGAATGTATTGCATTTCAGACGTGTTTAAATAAAATTGCATTGAAGTTGGAAAGTGTTTCATAATCAATGCTTTAAGCATGATTGATCTCGTTATTAAATGCTTCTGTATTTGAAATGTAAAGTATGTAAGTAAAAATGTATGATGTAAGTAAAATTATTTATATTGGTAGAGCTGTTTCTAGATCAAGAAGCCTATTACTTAAATTATGATGAGGAGAATGTGAGGTTATTTTAGAGTTAAGATTGCTCATTTAATAGATTGCTAACGCATGATCAGGAAGTCGGTGATTCAAATACTTCTTTGGGCAAGGCATATTTCTTTCTCGAGAACTAAACAAGAGTTGTTGTTATTGAGACCCAGACCTCTCGACCTACCAGAAAGGTGTAAGGTAACTGTTTGGACGACCGGGAAGAGCCACTCAATTTAGACTGAAACCCAGTGGGGGAGGCATCCACAGGGACCGTACCCTCCTTCCCCTACCACCAACCTCTCGGAAGGACCTACGGACCCACATGTTTAACGTGATCGTACTCCGCATGAACGCGGCGGCAGTTTTAGCAGCGAAAGGAATCGAACCCGGGCCGACCGAGTGCAATTCCCGCGTGCTAACCACTGGGCTACCGCGCCAAACTAAACAAGAGTGTTATAACAAAATACTTCTTGAAAACACTGGTAGTTTGATGATACATCTTTTGATTTTTAATTTGTGAACGGGGGAAAATATATCTTTTTAATCGAGATGTTCATATGAAATTAATTCTAACCAGCATCGGCACCTATAGAATTTATCCGGAGGGATTCAAGGATAAGATTAACAACAACGACTGGTTTGATGTCCGCCTTTGTGATTTTTAAGTGCCCCCTTGTCTTCTCCTATGGGCGTCCATGCGAACTATTAATACTTATTAAGTACGATTTACTCTGAACTAGAAATGAGATCATGCTCATATATCATATATCTTTAAATAAAATGCACTGAAAATTTATGGTGTAAAATCTAGTTGACATTTTCGATGAATGTAAACTATTATTATATTTTATTATGAACATAAAATTTTATCATACGACACGCCTTCACTCTCATCTATACTCCTATTTTTCTTCCCTAGCCACCAAATCTTGCGATTCGCCAACCTACGCCTTTTTTTAACATCTTTTTATGTGTATACTGTGTGCTGTCGCCAATAAAGTTTACTTGGCGAAATTTGCGCCGGCGAAATGGAAAAGTACCCTCAATTGTTATTTGTGCCTTTCTAGACTATATCGAATTTCTATAATTGCTCAGTATACCTACCTCCAAATATATACAACTAAAGTGAAATTGTGATTAACTCAGCTACTCGTTATAGGCTGATGTGAAACATCAGTCTTTTAACATATTTCGAAGGAGAAAATATTGATGTGTGCTGTGTGTGATTATGGTATAATGTAGTTTCAGTGGCAGAAATCTGAGCTTTGCGAAAAATGTAAACATTTTGAACGCTTATATGTTCGAACCTAATAGATAAAAATGTAAATAATTTTTCTTGGTTTGTTGCAAATAAGATCCAGATTAGGAATATTAAAAAAGAATTTCAATCTTTTAATATTTTGAACTTCTTTTTTTTTAAAACTTAAAATGTATCTATCCGAGCGAGTGTTTTTTTATTTTATTTTTCTTAATTTAACTCGAAATATCTTCGAAACTATAAAAAAGAGATATAAATAGTAAACAACAGAAATATGTATTAGGAAGTTTAGTTTCTAAATATATATTTATTATTAAAAAGAAACTCTTAGTTTTTAAGTAATTGGCTTGTCAATTTGAAGAAGATTGAATATTTTCGGTTTTTAACACTTTACAACAAAGTTGAAAAGTGTTTATGACTTTGTTCATTCTGTCTGTCTGTCTGTCTGTCTGTCTGTCTGTCCGTTAGCACGATAACTGCCGTAAAAATGACTTAATCAAAATGAAATTTTAGTATGTTGTTCAGACGGTCTATAGGACCTATGGGAATATAAATGAATAATATCACCCAATTAGTTTTGGATTGAACCCGGGTTGAAAAAATGTAATACATTGAGCCCTATGGGACCTAATTTTTCAAGCATTTTTTAAGCGGATTTAAAATTCACAAATTGCTTCGAAAATTTTAGGCAATATTCAAATTGTTCCATAAAATATATAAAAAAAAATTCAGCGAAATATATTCAGTTGTTTTTTAAATAAAAATTAAAATAATAATAACACTTCTTATATTAAGCGATCACGTGTCCATGATATGAAACGATCACATGACCCACTTCAAAATGATATATGGCATCCATCTTGTGTCAAAATCGTGATTTTTAAAGTTCTTTTTAATTCATATTGAGTGGTGTATCCGTCCTAAAATTACTTTATTTTTGCCTAAATTCTGTGCATCTACATACTGAAACAACGCAATGACAATATATTTCAGTTTAAATGCTCTTCCAAATTTGATTATTTCTACTATTAAGCCTATTTTTCACCTATGTAAAATGTAAACAGCAAAATATATAGAATGAGTTGTATTAGAATCGCTGTAATTCTTTAACACAAAATCATTTAATCCATGGAGTCTGCTTAGCTGATATGAATTCATTGATTTTAGAAAGAGAAGGACGATATTTTTCGATGAAGTTTTACGCATATAGTTTACTTACTTGCAGCTCAATGGTCTTAATTTTTAAATAAAATAAATTGTTATAGTATTGTGATGAATGACATGAATGGGGGAATTATTTATGAATGAAATATTGCTTTTATAGAGAGAGCCAGGCGTGTTATTTTTTCTATGACGTCATTTGAATAGATTTCAGTTGTTTTCGATGAAGTTTTCAAATATAATAAATTATCGTAGTATTATGATAATTCTAAAATTATTACCGAAAAATGTATAACATTTTAGAGATGTTTAAACCAGGCAATTTATACTTTAATGCCGTCATTTGAATGAAGTTAATTTTTTTCAATGAAGGTTTAAGGTTTCAAATATAATAAATTAATGTAGTATTGTGATAAGTTTTAAATATTACCGTGGAATGTATTGCATTTTAGACATGTTTAAATAAAATTGCATTGAAGTTGGAAAGTGTTTCATAATCAATGCTTTAAGCATGATTGATCTTTCTTGTTAAATTTGTAGTGTTAAGTTTATGTATCTCAAAAACAAAAATCGGTACTTTTCCATTTCGCCGGCGCAAATTTCGCCAAGCAGACTTTATTGGCGACAACACACAGTATACACATAAAAAATGTTAATAAATGTTAGTTCTAAGAATTTTTTTCTTTGGAGGCATAAACAATTTAAAATCGTTAAATATAGGTTGTAGTATTTTTGGCGACATTATCGCCTGCGCCGCCGAAATGGAAAAGTACCCAAAAATCACTAGCTATGAACAATGAGAAAAAATTCCCTGAATTTGTTGTGGGTCCATGCCTTTATTGACTGGACTAATAGCACTAGTTGGAGGCGCTGAAAAGAAAGGATATCAGGCACATGAAATGACCTAATTCTCGGATCGGCCTATTTCTCGGATTTTCAGTATGTGGCTTGCCTTAAACATACCTGGGATTCAAAAGACGAGTTTTACAGAGGAAACATCCATCAGACGCTTTAGACCCTTATAACTGCCTGTAAAGAAAGCTGGGATAAAATCCGTATTCTTGAAAGACTTTTTCTTGAGAGTATGCTGTTTATGTTTAAATGTCGGTATGTAGATGGGATGATACATTTATTGTTATTATACCTAGATGTCCTCGTTTATTTTGTCTTGTTCTCTTTTTTTGGTTGGGTATTCATATCATATCATGTACTTAAAGAGGTTACATTGCCCTTAATTGTATGTGATGTGTTCCTTTTCCTAGTCGGTGTTCAGCAATAGTTACATCTGTCTCTGTTCCTTTACAATTGTCAACCAGTGTATTATATATGTCTTCTATTATACCTGTTGGAGATCACGTGCGTTGGGGTTTTAATAACTCAACTCAAGAAAGAAGATTAACTGATTTAAAACAGTTTTATAAAAAGAAATGGTTCTGTAAGGCAACGGAAATAAAGGTGTTCTTTCATAAATTGCTTATAAGTCAATTTTTTCTCAACAAAACTGGCTTCCGCGACAGGACTTATAAGATGGAAAAATTAAATAAGGAAAGAACCCAAGCTAGGCGTTTGTTTACATTGGCGGCACAGCAATTAGAATTGAAATTAACGGCCGTTCCAATGCTGAAAGCAGAAGTTATACCCGATTTCAAGGTACTTGAGGATAGAGCGGCCCATTTATTTGAATTGGATAATTCTATCAAAGATTTAATGCTAGATGAAGAAGATTTCAATGAAGAAAATTTCGCCAAGGAAATCGATGGTGCCGAAAATTATAAAACCCGGTGGATAGTCATGAAAACCAAGTATGAAGGTTTATTAGAAAAGAAAGAAATCGATCCTTTAAATATTGGTCAAGAAAGTGTTTTTGGACAAGGTAAGCGACATTTCAAGTTACCTAAATTAGAACTGAAACATTTTGATGGGGATATAAAAAATTGGCTCGGCTTCTGGGGTCAGTTCAGAAAAATCGATGAGGATGAAACAATTGATGACGATGATAAATTTCAGTATTTGGTTCAGGCCACTGAAGACGTCGCCAAGGAACTTGTAGAAAGTTTTCCTCCATCAGGATCCAATTATCATAAAGCATTAGAACAACTAAAACCGCGTTTTGCCAGAGACGAATTACTTATTGAAATATATGTTCGAGAGTTGTTAAATTTAGTCTTGGCACAAGTTTCAAAGAAGGGAGCCAAGTCGTTAAGTACACTTTATGATAAATTAGAAACTCAATTACGGGCATTAGAAACTTTGGGTGTTACATCTGAAAAATATGCTTCTATGTTGTACCCATTGGTAGAATCGGCTCTTCCTGAAGAAACTTTGAGAGTTTGGGAGAGATCTCGTAGGAAGTTTAATGCTAAAATTGGCGATGAAACTGACAATTTAACGTCTCTCTTACAATTTTTGAAGCTAGAAGTTGAAAGTGAGGAACGATTGCAAATCGCTCGTTCAAGTTTCTCGCATAGTAATAACTCTTCGATACCTACCGCTGCTTGTATTTTCTCCGGCGAAGTAAAAGTGCCAGGAAAAATGTGTGTGTGGTGCAGTAAAACATCTCATAATTCAACAGAGTGTTTCAAAGTTAGACATTTTTCTATGGACAGTAAAAGGGAACTACTTCGGAAAAAGGGAGCCTGTTATATCTGTTTAAGGGTCGGTCACAATGCAAAAAGATGCAAGGCAATGGTTAAATGTCTTATCTGTGATAAACGCCATAATGTTATTATGTGCTCTGAACTGCCAAATTCGTCGCCAAATAAGAAAGCAGAGAAAGAACCAAACAAAACAGCAGAGACATTTTCGAATAATGAGAGTGAATCAAGTGTTCTATTAACTCATCGAAATGGTCCGATTCTACTCCAAACAGTGCTCGTCCGAATATTAAGTGAAGGTAAACCTAGATTAGTGAGAGCACTCTTTGACAATGGTTCACAGAGGTCGTACATTCGTAGTGATATCCCAAAACGACTAAATCTAAGAGTCTCAGGTCAAGAGACATTGAGTCATTGTTTATTCGGAGGATCAGAAATTAAACCCAGAGCTCATAATGTGTATGACATATCAATACAGAGTATAGATGGAAAATATCAATACCAGATGTCTGTACTAGATCAAGCTAAAATATGTAGTTCTGTTCCCCGGATAGAAAATCCAAATTTATATCCCTTATTAAAAGAGCAGAATATAGTTTTGAGTGATGCAGGGGAAGGTGCTCCAGAAATAGGTTTACTAATCGGAGCAGATTATTCAGGTATGCTAATGACTGATTCAGTCGTCCGTTTGGATAAAAATTTAACTGCAATCAAAACTGAATTAGGATGGACAATTCAAGGTCCAGAAATCAAATCCCGTACAATACTGAGTAATATTACTCTTCTCTGTCACTCAGAATTAGCAGATTTATGGAGTCTGGATGTACTTGGAATCAGAGATCCAGCCGAAACAAAAACGAAGGAAATTTTAGATAATGAAGTGACTGAGTTTTTCCAGAAAACACTACAAGTTAATGAAGAAAGTCGTTATGAAGTACGTTTACCTTTCAAAGAAGGGCATCCAGATTTAGACGACAACAGAGAACTGGCAATGAGAAGGCTTATAAGCACCACCAAACGTCTCGATCGTATAGGATACACAAAAGAGTATGAAATTGTATTTGAAGAATGGCTTTAGTCAGGAGTAGTGGAACGTGTGCCAAACAATGAAATTACCTCCATTCATGGACATTATCTGCCTCACCATGCCGTTATTAAACTTTCCAGTTTGACGACGAAGGTCAGACCAGTTTTTGACGCATCAGCCAAGGATTCGAAAGGTAACTTTTTAAATGCATGCCTCGAAAAAGGACCGAACTTAGTCGAATTAATTCCTAAATTGCTGACTTTGTTCAGAAGAAACGCCATCGGTGTTACAGCAGATATCCGTAGAGCTTTTCTACAGATTAGTTTATCTCCAAGAGACAGAGATTTTGCCTGCTTTCTCTGGTGGAAGAATGAGGAGAGAAAGGAAGTAGAAACTTTTAGACACTGCAGAGTTGTTTTTGGCATGTCTCCTAGTCCGTTTCTGTTAGGAGCAACAATTGCTTATCACCTGGAACATGCTCCACCGAACATACAAAATACTACTGAACGACTTAAACAGTCCTTTTACATTGCCAATTGTGTCACTAGCCTGCAGACAAAGGAAGAAGCAGGGAAATTCATACGAGAATCTAAAGAACTGATGATGGCTGCGCAGTTTGATCTTAGGGATTGGACTACGTCTCCAATAAAATTCACAGAAACAGAAGTGAACAGAAAGCTTGTATCCGTCTTGGGAATGACGTGGGATACAGAAAATGATACAATGTTTTGTCACATCGACCCATTTAAAATACTTAAGGATAAAATCACTAAAAGAACATTATTATCAGTAGCACAGAGTATTTTCGATCCTATTGGCTTAACTTGTCCTACTTCATTGATTCCCAAATTAATCCTACAAAAGGCTTTCATCCTACATTGTGGATGGGACAAGGAACTTCCACAAGAACTGAAAAACGAGTTCGAAAAGTGGCTCGAACAGATACATTTGATAAATGATTGTAAAATTCAAAGAAGACTCTCAACAGATACGTTTGATGATTGCAAGATAAGTCTTCACACCTTTTGCCATGCTAGTAAATCAGCATACGCAGCTTGCATTTTTCTACGCACATCCTATGGAACAAACACAACCGTAAGTCTTGTACTTAGCAAATCAAGAGTTTCTCCATTAAAAGAAATTACAATTCCGAGGTTGGAACTCATGTCGGCTGTTATTGCTACTAGACTATATGTTCAGGTCATCAAAATTTTGAATCTGTCGAACTGCGAATCATATTTTTGGAGCGACTCATCGGTAGCATTGACTTGGATAAAAAATAAAGAAAATTGGAATGCTTTTGTCGGCAACAGGGTAAAAGAGATTCGACAGTACACCAATTCTAACAACTGGTATCATATTCCCGGAACTCTTAATGTAGCAGACCTGTTGTCCCGTGGCTGTCACGCTAGTACATTATTGAAGAGTCGTTGGTGGGAAGGCCCTTACTGGTTAAAGTTAGAACCACAAGAATGGCCTACTTCATCAATTTCTGCCGCTGAAAACGAAGTAAATGCAGAAAAAAGGAAGACCGTTATATCAAGCGTAAGCTGTAATGAATCAAGTCTAGTTTCAGACCTGTCTTATTTTTCTAATTTCTCAAAAATCAAAAGAATGGTGGCGTGGTTATTACGGTTCATGCATAATTGTCGTGAAATGGAACGCAGAAAGGGAGAACTGACTAGTGAAGAAGTTTCAACAGCTGAAAAATTGATATTTCAAACAATACAGAAGGATAGCTTCACAGAGAAGAAAGTTAACACTCTAAAAAAGATGCAGACTTTCAGGGACAACGAAGGACTCTTAAGAGTAAGAACAAGGTTGATTCTCGGAGATGAGAAGGAGGACTTTAAGTGTCCAATTCTACTCCCAGGAGATCCTCCCATTATACGAAAATTAGTTAATCAAAAACACAGAGAATTACTGCACGCAGGATTAAGAACTTTGATCAGTAATCTTAGAGAGACTTATTGGATCACAGGAATTAAAAGGTTAGCAAAGCAAGTCAATTCCCAGTGTGCCGTTTGCAAAAGATTTAAAGCAAAGCCAATCGAACCACCATTTGCTCCTTTACCTCGTGATCGAATTAAGAATGCAAGTGGTTTTGAAGTGACTGGAATAGATCTCGCTGGATCATACCTTAAACTAAAATTTCGAGATCAGGACGTATTATAAAGATTCCCAAAAGATTAGATTTGTAATTTTACAATTTTGTCGAAATTGCAAAGAGGGGAGGATGTTGGAGATCACGTGCGTTGGGGTTTTAATAACTCAACTCAAGAAAGAAGATTAACTGATTTAAAACAGTTTTATAAAAAGAAATGGTTCTGTAAGGCAACGGAAATAAAGGTGTTCTTTCATAAATTGCTTATAAGTCAATTTTTTCTCAACAATACCCTTGATGTTAATCTCTAAACGAATACAACTATATTGTGAAAAAATTTCGCCAAGTAATGATAAACGCTAGCCAAAATAAGAAATGAAATCACATATTCTGGCGTCAAGTATAATTCCATCCAGGTGGGAATGTACCATCAACGTTTTGTACTTATAACTTTAATAAGGAAAATACTGAAACAGAACGAAAGAAGGTTCAATATACTTAGCTCCCTGCCTCGTTAATTAATGAAGTGTGCACAAGTTCTTTCAGTGCAGCTCGGCTACATTAAAGTATTTCTCTTACTGTGAAAACCAAAATTCTGGCAGGGCGCCAAGGTATATTGAACCCTTGAACCTTTTCTAGCTTTTGGCATTTTTCTTTTTCTGGCGATAAGTGGAAAGCGTTGATTCTACATTCCCACCTGGATGGAATTGTGCTTGGCGCCAAAATATGTGCTTTCAAATACGCGTTAGCCAAAATATTGTTTTGGCTGACGCTTTTCATTACTTGGCGGATTTTTTTTTTTTTTTACAATACAGTTGTTTTTGTTTAGAGATCTCACATCTTTTTGGGGTGAATATTTTATTTTGTAAAAACGAAAGTGAGATTCGTGCTTGCATTCTTTACCGAGTACTTAACTGTGGTTTACGTCTGGTTTGAATTTTTAAGAATATAATATTTTTATCAGTGTGCACTTCACACATGCATTGTATCTGTATCGATTTTCAATGTGAAATTTGGATGGAAAATATTTAAGAGTACGGTTAGACAATTTTCTTTTTACAGAGCCTATCGCAGGCTTGATAATTTTTTTTAGAGATTTAACAACTCTGTGCCTCTGTACTTCTTTTTACCCCATATTGGGGTGTATGTTTACTGTATTGTATGCAATGCAGCAAGTTAATATCACGACTTACCTGAAGGTAAAAGATAATTGTTTGGACGGCCGTGAGAGACACATTTGTAATTTATCATACGCAAATAAAAATGGTGACAATAAACTAGACCTCCCATGGAGTTAGAAAGGTACTCCCATGGATGAATCCTTTGAAAATGGCATAATTTTTTGAGAATTATATCTAGGTGTCAATAGTGTTACTAAAGTAGCTGCCATTGTTAATTGACATAGCAGTAATGCGCAGTATTTATTATATGTATTTTTGATTATTTTAAATTAAGGGTTCTCTAATGATAAGTATAATTAGCCAGTATTTTTTCACAGTTTAGGATAGAGTACAGAATATATGGAGATAAAAATGAATTGAAAGATAAAATAATTTTGAATAAGTAGGAACATTTTTTATTGTTCAAGTTCTACTTTGCATCGCGATAATAATTTACTTTTACAAAATGGACAGTTTGAATAAATATTTTAGGCCTTTCGTCACAGAAATGTATACAATATAGGGCTACTTATCTTATCTCTGCGCCACCTGAATTATTGTCTGAAACGATATTGGCATTTTCTTAATATAAAGTTTTAACTCCTTACTTTTACCTCCATGAGACCCCCCATTTCAAGAATCAAGGTGAATAATCTCTCTTACTCCATGATTTCAAGTTTGAATTTCATTGTTCGGTTCTATTTTCTGTCGCCAAAGCCAAATGACCTACAAAATTCCTACCTAATTTTTAATCCGTACTTAACTCCTCCAGAAGAGGACCGAAATTCAAATTTCTTTTTAAAATGCTCACCCTTGGATCACGAGGAAAAATATAAAAGAAGATCATCAAAATCTGTTAACTGGTTTGGCGTGTAGGTCCGTCAGCAGGAAAACACAACGACAACAAGTAGAACGAAAAATGCTGTTTTCAAAAAGGCAGTTTTCAGCACTATATTTCTTTACTTGAATTTTAGTGCTTTGATTATTATTTTTTAATTTTCGTCTCTAGGCTTGCCCCATGACAGCTATGGAAAAAGCTTTAATTGAGGCCGAGATACAGGGGCTGAAAAACCCATCTTGTGACGAAGTACCCTTGGTAAACCTCGCACATTTTCATTCATATTTCATCGCTTTTAATTTTTAACACTTTACAACAAAGTTAAAAAGTGTTTATGACTTTGTTCATTCTGTCTGTCTGTCTGTCCGTTAGCACGATAACTGCCGTAAAAATGACTTAATTTAAAAAAAATTTTAAAAATTTTAAAAATTTAAAAAAAACATTTTAAAAAATTTTAAATGAAATTGCATTTCAGTTGGAAAGTGTTTCACAATCAATGCTTATGCATGATTGATCTTTCTTGTTAAAATTTATTAATTTTAAATTAAAAGTATAAGATGGTTAGAATACAAATATAAATAAATTCAGAGGCAATCATTCGTTTTATCCATATATTAATTTTAAATTATAACAGTTTATTCAAACAAATTTTCATTTAATATTTGTTATCGGAAAGAAATCGATGGAACTGTGTTTTAATTTAAGAATAGAATTTATTTGATTTTAATAAGATTCGGAATCTAATAATTGAAATTAAAATCACAGAAGAAATTGCAAATAAAATATCAGTGTTAAATTTCAAAGTAAACAGTACCGACTTGATTTCATATTTTCATCACCAGTCAAGCAATCGTTGTACAAATGCGATTAAATTTTTTTTGCGATAAATTTAAAAACATAACAAATTGCAACTCGCACTTGACCAATGATAATAACCAACGAGTTAGTATATATGGAGGGAGCGCGGTCCAATCTTTTTAACATGATTCAAACATGGAGCAGGTGTTGTTGGTCGCGGAGAAGCAAATTCATGATTTGGCGATTTATCGCTTAATCTGTGTAGTGTACTTTCTGTTTTTTTTTCAACTTCTAGAGGATGAGGGGGAACGGGAGGTTGTTATACGTTATAGGAATTTAAAGAATATGAAGAAAAATACGAAATAGGATTAGAATATTTTATTACCAAAAAATTTTATTACTAAAGAATAATTTTGTTAATGAAGTCCGTAAAACCGTAAAACAAATTGAACTACAAAGCAATTGCAAATAAAATATGATATGAAATAGATTACAAGTATACAAATTGAAGAATATGTATATTATATTTAAAAATAATTAAAAAGTATATGGAAAAATTGTATGCATGCTTGCGTAAAATGTAGAATTCTCCACTTTTATCTATGAAAGTTGTGTTAGCAGTATCTATATATGCTTTGAGGCGTATTACGACTGAGTCATTTTTACGTATAATTTATTTTAATATATTGTATGCGTACTGCCAAATATAAAACAATGTAATATTTGTAATAATAAAATATTTTACTTTATTTATATTTTTTTTGTTCATAAAATGACATTTCAGAATAAAATACAAAATTATGTCTAAATCCATAAATAGGGGCTCTATTGAAATAGCCATGATTTCTAAATTGTCAAAACGTGTTCGGAAGGTTTTTGCATGTTTAATCGATATAGAATTTGGAAATTTTTTTAAAATGTTTTTCTATAAAGTATAGGAAATAAATAAGATTATAAAATATTATGGCCCAAAATACAAAAATTGCATTTCATTATAATAGTTTCAGAAATTTGGTTGCTAATAATTCGTTCGAAAAATGCTTTAAATACATATTGTGAAATTTGCATAAAGAATTAAATAGACCGTAAGCACAATTACAGTGGGCTAACTCAATGTGGCATAGAAATATCAAATGTTGTACATATTAAATATTAAAAACTTATAGTAAAAATTGCAGTTCAATCTACCCCAAATTATTTCTAAAAATTTTAAGAACAACTACAGCATTAAGACCAAAATTATAATTAAAGCTATGTGCAGAATCTAGTTTTAATGACTTTTAAATAGAGTTAATTTTTTAACACTTTACAACCAAGTTGAAAAGTGTTTATGACTTTGTTCATTCGGTCTGTCTGTCTGTCTGTCTGTCCGTTAGCACGATAACTGCCGTAAAAATGACTTAATCAAAATGAAATTTTAGTATGTTGTTTAGACGGTCTGTAGGACCTACGGGTATATAAATGAATAATATCACACAATTAGTTTTGGATTGAACCCGGGTTGAAAAAATGAAATACATTGAGCCCTATGGGACCTAATTTTTCAAACATTTTTTAAGCGGATTTAAAATTCAGAAATTGCTTCGAAAATTTTAGGTAATATTCAAATTGTTCCATAATATATAAAAAAAAAATTCAGCGAAATATATTCAGTAGTTTTTTAAATAAAAATTAAAATATTAATAACACTTCTTATATGAAGCGATCACGTGACCATGATATGAAAAGATCACGTGACCCACTTCAAAATGATATATGGCATCCATCTTGTCTCAAAATCGTGATTTTTAAAGTTCTTTTTAATTCATATTGAGTGTTGTATTCGTCCTAAAACCACTTTATTTTTGCTTAAATTCTGTGCATCTACATACTGAAACAACTCAATTACAAGATATTTGAGTTTAAATGCTCATCCAAATTTGATTATTTCTACAACGATGCCTATTTTTCACCTATGTAAAATGTAAACAGCAAAATATGTAGAATGAGTTGTATTAGATATGCTGTATTTCTTTAACACAAAATCATTTAGTTCATGAAGTCTGCATAGCTGATATGATTGAAATATTCGTTGATTTTATAAAGAGAAGGACGATTTTTTTCGATGAAGTTTTACGCATAGAGTTTAATTACTTGTAGCTCCATGGCCTTAATTTTTAAATAAAATAAATTATTATAGTATTGTGATGAATGACATGAATGGGAAATTATTTATGAATGAAATGCTGCTTTTATAGAGAGAGCCAGCCGTGTTATTTTTTCTATGACGTCATTTGAATGAATTTCAGTTGTTTTCAATGAAGTTTACAAATATAATAAATTATCGTAGTATTATGATAATTCTAAAATTATTACCGAGGAATGTATCACATTTTAGAGATGTTTAAACCAGGCAATTTATATTTCAATGCCGTCATTTGAATGAAGTTCATTTTTTTCGAAGAAGGTTTAAGTTTTCAAATATAATAAATTAATGTAGTATTGTGATAAGTTTTAAAATTTTACCTATGAATGTATTGCATTTCAGACATGTTTAAATAAAATTGCATTGAAGTTGGAAAGTGTTTCATAATCAATGCTTTAAGCATGATTGATCTTGTTATTAAATGCTTCTGTATTTGTAATGTAAAGTATGTAAGTAAAAATGTATGATGTAAGTACAAATATTTATATTGGTAGAGCTGTTTCTAGATCAAGAAGCCTATTACTTAAATTATGATGAGGAGAATGTGAGGTTATTTTAGAGTTAAGATTGCTCATTTAATAGATTGCTAACGCATGATCAGGAAGTCGGTGATTCAAATACTTCTTTGGGCAAGGCATATTTCTTTCTCGAGAACTAAACAAGAGTTGTTGTTATTGAGACCCAGACCTCCCGACCTACCAGAAAGGTGTAAGGTAACTGTTTGGACGACCGGGAAGAGCCACTCAATTTAGACTGAAACCCAGTGGGGGAGGCATCCACAGGGACCGCACCCTCCTTCCCCTACCACCAACCTCTCGGAAGGAGCTACGGACCCACATGTTTAACGTGATCGTACTCCGCATGAACACGGCGGCAGTTTTAGCAGCGAAAGGAATCGAACCCGGGCCGACCGAGTGCAATTCCCGCGTGCTAACCACTGGGCTACCGCGCCAAACTAAACAAGGGTGTTATAACAAAATACTTCTTGAAAACACTGGGAGTTTGATGATACATCCTTTGATTTTTAATTTGTGAACGGGGAAATATATATCTTTTAATCGAGATGTTTATATGAAATTAATTCTAACCAGCATCGGCACCTATAGAATTTATCCGGAGGGATTCAAGGATAAGATTAACAACAACGACTAGTTTGATGTCAGCCTTTGTGATTTTTAAGTGCCCCCTTGTCTTCCCCTATGGGCGTCCATGCTAACTAGTAATACTTATTAAGTACGATTTACTCTGAACTAGAAATGAGATCATGCTCATATATCATATATCTTTATATAAAATGCACTGAAAATTTATGGTGTAAAGTCTAGTTGACATTTTCGATGAATGTAAACTATTATTATATTTTATTATGAACATAACATTTTAGCATACGACACGCCTTTACTCTCATCTATACTCCTATTTTTCTTCCCTAGCCACCAAATCTTGCGATTCGCCAACCTTCGCCAAGTTCTACCTCGAAGGGAAAACATACGAGGATACCGAAAATAACTCTATAACTATCAGCAAAATATTCCAATTTTTTTTTAAAGTGTTAGAATGACATTATAAGTCTTTTGAAATATCATAAACACCAAAAATAAAGCAAATCTTCTAATACAGCATTAAAAGCAATGGAATTAATAGTCAAATGAAATGCGCCACGCTAAAATCTAGCAAAGTTACTTTTTAACTATATTTGTAAGATACGTAATGAAAACAAATCTTATCCATGAAAAGAGTAAAGCCCTCATTTTACATGCTTTTACTTGCTGCCGTAAGTACAACAGTACATAACCATTATTTTACCATTTATATTTCTCAAGTTCGCTCTCGGTCTGAAATCGCCACTGAAATGTATAGGGTCACAGTCGGGAGAAAACGCGTTCTCGGGAAATTCGTCCGTACAAAACTTGCCTTTATCTTTGACGACGATTGCAACCCTTAAGCTCCCTTCATATATACTACTTCGATGATAATAACCGAATGATCATTTCATCAAAAATTAAATCTGGAATGTATTTCTTCCCTATTAAATGCAGAAAGCACATAATGTTACGAAACATGGCATCTGGTACATAGGCGTCGTATATTTATTTTGCTGCATACAGGCCAGAACACGTTTCCTGTTACTGCAGTTTCAAACAACTTAAATGTTGCGAAAAGAAATGTTTTATTTGACTTTGGAATGTTGTCGAATAAATAAATCTTCAATTTTTTATCTGAAATTATAATTTTTCTGTATCCGGTTTTAATTTACCCATCTGCGTTCTCCGTACAGAGCAAACTTTTATTACTTAATATGGCATAAGGAGACTTTTATTCGCTAGGAAAGTTTGTTTCATATGTCATTTCAAATTTGTCTGTTTTAATTTTGATCTCTTTTTGACATATTTATGTATTTTGACCCGGCCCAACCCAACCCGAAATTAATAAAATATGGCCCGAGATCAGCCCGTGGGCCGGTTTCGGTCCCACGGGACAGTCCCGAACCCGTGAGTCAGATCGGACCAAGCCCGAGCCCGTGCAGACCTCTAACTTGGATCCTTTGAGATTGATATTTAAAATTGAAACATCTCCCCAAATTGAATTTCAAAATACGCCATTGTGGTCTAGTGATAGTAAGACTAAGTCCATGAGCCCATACACCTTCAGGAACTTGATCACTAGAACAGGAGACCAGTGAAGATCCTCTCTGGTCAAACCAATGCAAGATAGTAGATGGTCAGGAGAGAACTGTTAAAAGTTTCATTTAAGGCACGTTGGAAAAACTTTTAAGTCCCTGGGCAAATGAAAGTGCTTTTGTGTGTCATCTGACAAACCTTGAGACTGCTGTTTGGGTTTTCCTATCTCTCATTTGTTCAAGTGCAGCACTGGGATGGTCCATGAGGTACCAGCTATGAGCAGGAGGACTTTTCCCGAAAAAAAAAATCGCTAGTGTCTGCGGATAGTTTTGCAGCCCATAGAACTTAAACAACGATTGTTTTTTCTAATGTCTGTGACTCAACTTACAGAAGTGTAACCATACTTATTTAAGAGGAGGTGCAGCACGTTTCAGACTGGAAAAATTAAAAAATTAAGCAATAACTTTCAACTAGTATAATATTAGTTTTTTTCAGCATAGGTAATTTTGACACGAACTAAAATATTCGTGGCAAAATCATTACACGTAAAAAATGAAGTTAGATGATCTAGTGGTGATAAAAGTCGTACATTTGCATGAAAAAAACTATACGGTATAAACTTCACGAGTATATTGTTTGATCATGGAGTTAGGGGAGACCTTTTACCTCCATAGGTTTGATATTATAAGCGCACTTTGTAGAATTTTCAGTTTAAGTGACAACGCAATATAGGAAACACGAGCGGAACGAGAAATATATTAAGTGAACATTCTAAATTCATTTTAAATATTTCAATCTTTCGAATAGCTTCAATAAAATTTATTTTCCTCCAAAATTACCAAAATTGTGAAAATAGCTCAAACTTCTATTCATTTGCAAGACGATTAACGTTTCTAAATCAAACTTGAATGGATATGAATACCAAAGTTCTCAAAGCCCAGAAGAACAATGACAGAGAGATTATGAAAGCCATCCGCCATCTTCAAGGTCCGAAAGGTTCTTCTTTTGCTGACATCAAAAAGTACTTGACTTCAGAGAATCAGTTGGTTGATGCAGCTGACCAAGCTAAGCTCAAGTTGTTTCTCAAGGATGCTGTTGACCGTAGAACCTTGGCTAAGTTGGATGGAAAGTACAAATTGATGGAGAGAGGGAAACGTCGACGCAGGTCCGGCTCCAAAGGCAGATCTAAATCCAGAAAGCGTTCCAGTGGACGAAAGCGTAAACGTTCCAGCAAAGGAAGACGAAAGCGTTCATCTGGAGGAAAACGAAAGCGATCCAGTGGAGGAAGACGACGTTCAAAAAGGAAGCACAAAGGACATAAGGAAGGGGATGGTTGTGAATAACTCTGCAACGGGCGCACAATTTCAGATTTAACATTCGAAGAGGTCAGCGAGATTTTTGAATAGCGTCAAATAATTCAAGGATAACAGAAAGCTGAATAGTAGAAACAATTGTTACGTTATTAAAGGACATCGTAAAATTTTATGGAAGCATAAGAAATTATAAAATATATAAAAATATTTTGGTGTCTAATGTGAATTCCTTTTCGTTTTACCAAATTAATAGAACTTTTAAATTAACTTTCTCATGCATTGTTATATATATAAACAGTAGAATGCAATGTATGAGCCAAATTGCTATGGCTAATATGTTAACATTACGTACCAGTAATATGGCGCAAATATTTTCGCCAAATATGTGTGTTAAGTTTATATTATACACTTGCATTTATTTCGCAAGTAGTGAAATTTAAGTGTAGCGTTTTTATAATATACTTAACTAAACAGAACTACTTAAAATTGAATCGGGCACTGTAATAAGAAGAATTATTTAGATATATCCAGACTTAGATCGTTATACATTTTAATTATGTACATTAAAATCAGATGGTAAATTATTATATTAAAATACAATGTTATTGTTTCGTTTTACATCTTCTCTTTTCGAAAAATGATTGAGGAAAAATTTTAAATAGTTTTACAATTTTAACTCTACTCCCCAAGAATGCATTTGAGTACAATTACGACTTCTATAATGTTTATAGCCAAAACAGATGCTTACTCGCTAATTTTACTCGCCAATTTTACTGCACTGTCCTTTCGGAAGTTGATATGCTGATCATTTCAGAGTCAACGAGCAGTTCTCATCACGCATATTCGACATATGGCGTAATCGCTAAAATTTTAGTTATTGAAAAACAAACATAGAATTTTTTAAATTTTAATAATTAAAAAAAAAACACTGATTATTAAACACAGAAAAATTTTAAATTACATGAAAGTAAACAAAAAGTGTTAATTTCTATGCAAAAAATAAAATTTCATATGTAGTTTTGTCTACGATATTTAATCTAATGTGACTTAATCATTATCTGAGCCTCGCTGGACTTAAAAGGCAGATCCCAGACCGTGACTCAATTGGGTACTTTTCCATTTCGCCGGCGCAGGCGATAAAGTCGCCAAAAATACTACAACCGATATTAAAATGTTTATGCCTATAAAGTAAAAAATTCTTAGAACTAACATTTATTAACATATTTTTATGTATATACTGTGTGCTGTCGCCAATAAAGTCTACTTGGCGAAATTTGCGCCGGCGAAATGGAAAAGTACCCTCAATTGTTATTTGTGCCTTTCTAGACTATATAGAATTTCTATAATTGCTCAGTATACCTACCTCCAAATATATACAACTAAAATGAAATTGTGATTAACTCTGGAACTCGTTATAGGCTGATGTGAAACATCAGTCTTTTAACATATTTCGAAGGGGAAAATATTGAAGTGTGCTGTGTGTGATGATGGTATAATGTAGTTTCAGTGGCAGAAATCTGAGCTTTGCGAAAAATGTAAACATTTTGAACGCTTATATGTTCGAACCTAATAGATAAAAATGTAAATAATTTTTCTTGGTTTGTTGCAAATAAGATCCAGATTAGGAATATTAAAAAATAATTTCAATCTTTTAATAATTTGAATTTCTTTTTTTGAAAAAACTTAAAATGTATCTATCCGAGTGAGTGTTTTTTTATTTTATTTTTCCTAATTTAACTCGAAATATCTTCGAAACTATAAAAAAGAGATATAAATAGTAAACAACAGAAATATGTATTAGGAAGTTTAGTTTCTAAATATATATTTATTATTAAAAAGAAACTCTTAGTTTTTAAGTAATTGGCTTGTCAATTTGAAGAATGAATATTTTCGGTTTTTAAATTTGTAGTGTTAAGTTTATGTATCTCAAAAACAAAAATCGGTACTTTTCCATTTCGCCGGTGCAAATTTCGCCAAGCAGACTTTATTGGCGACAACACACAGTATACACATAAAAAAATGTTAATAAATGTTAGTTCTAAGAATTTTCTACTTTGGAGGCATAAATAATTTAAAATCGTTAAATATAGGTTGTAGTATTTTTGGCGACATTATCGCCTGCGCCGGCGAAATGGAAAAGTACCCAAAAATCACTAACTATGAACAATAAGAAGAAATTCCCTGATGGATGTTGTGGGTCCATGTCTTTATTGACTGGACTAATAGCACTAATTGGAGGCGCTGAAAAGAAAGGATATCAGGCACATGAAATGACCTAATTCTCGGATCGGCCTATTTCTCAGATTTTCAGTATGTGGCTTGCCTTAAACATACCTGGGATACAAAAGACGAGTTTTACAGAGGAAACATCCATCAGACGCTTTAGACCCTTATAACTGCCTGAAAAGAAAGTTGGGATAAAATCCGTATTCTTGAAAGACTTTTTCTTGAGAGTATGCTGTTTATGTTTAAATGTCGGTATGCAGATGGGATGATACATTTATTGTTATTATACCTAGATGTCCTAGATGTTCTCGTTTATGCTGTCTTGTTCTCTTTTTTTGGTTGGGTATTCATATCATATCATGTACTTAAAGAGGTTACATTGCCCCTAATTGTATGTGATGTGTTCTTTTTCCTAGTCGGTGTTCAGCAATAGTTACATCTGTCTCTGTTCCTTTACAATTGTCAACCAGTGTATTATATATGTCTTCTATTATACCCTTGATGTTAATCTCTAAACGAATACAACTGTATTGTGAAAAAATTTCGCCAAGTAATGATAAACGCTAGCCAAAATATGAAATGAAATCACATATTCTGGCGTCAAGTACAATTCCATCCAGGTGGGAATGTACCATCAACGTTTTGTACTTATAACTTTAATAAGAAAAATACCGAAACAGAACGAGAGAAGGTTCAATATACTTAGTTCCCTGCCTCGTTTATTAATGAAGTTTGCACAAGTTCCTTCAGTGCAGCTCGGCTACATTAAAGTATTTCTTTTACTGTGGAAACCAAAATTCTGGCAGAGCGCCAAGGTATATTGAACCCTTGAACCTTCTCTAGCTTTTGGCATTTTTAACACTTTACAACAAAGTTGAAAAGTGTTTATGACTTTGTTCATTCTGTCTGTCTGTCTGCCCTTTAGCACGATAACTGCCGTAAAAATGACTTAATCAAAATGAAATTTTAGTATGTTGTTCAGACGGTCTGTAGAACCTATGGGTATATAAATAAATAATATCACCCAATTAGTTTTGGATTGAACCCGGGTTGAAAAAATGAAATACATTGAATCCAATGGGACCAAATTTTTCAAACATTTTTTAAGCGGATTTAAATTTCACAAATTGCTTCGAAAATTTTAGGTAATATTCAAATGGTTCCATAAAATATATAAAAAAAAATTCAGCGAAATATATTCAGTGGTTTTTTAAATAAAAATTAAAATAATAATTACACCTCTTACATGAAGCGATCACATGACCATGATATGAATCGATCACGTGACCATGATATGAAAAGATCACGTGACTCACTTCAAAATGATATATGGCATCCATCTTGTCTCAAAATCGTGATTTTTAAAGTTCTTTTTAATTCATATTGAGTGTTGTATTCGTCCTAAAACCACTTTATTTTTGCTTAAATTCTGTGCATCTACACACTGAAACAACGCAATTACAAGATATTTGAGTTTAAATGCTCATCCAAATTTGATTATTTCTACAACGATGCCTATTTGTCACCTATGTAAAATGTAAACAGCAAAATATGTAGAATGAGTTGTATTAGATATGCTGTATTTCTTTAACACAAAATCATTTAATTCATGAAGTCTGTATAGCTGATATGAATGAAATATTCATTGATTTTACAAAGAGAAGGACGATTTTTTTCGATGAAGTTTTACGCATAGAGTTTAATTACTTGTAGCTCCATGGTCTTAATTTTTAAATAAAATAAATTATTATAGTATTGTGATGAATGACATGAATGGGAAATTATTTATGAATGAAATGCTGCTTTTATAGAGAGAGCCAACCGTGTTATTTTTTCTATGACGTCATTTGAATGAATTTCAGTTGTTTTCAATGAAGTTTACAAATATAATAAATTATCGTAGTATTATGATAATTCTAAAATTATCACCGAGGAGTGTATCACATTTTAGAGATGTTTAAACCAGGCAATTTATATTTCAATGCCGTCATTTGAATGAAGTTCATTTTTTTCGAAGAAGGTTTAAGTTTTCAAATATAATAAATTAATGTAGTATTGTGATAAGTTTTAAAATATTACCTATGAATGTATTGCATTTCAGACATGTTTAAATAAAATTGCATTGAAGTTGGAAAGTGTTTCATAATCAATGCTTTAAGCATGATTGATCTCGTTATTAAATGCTTTTGTATTTGTAATGTAAAGTATGTAAGTAAAAATGTATGATGTAAGTAAAAATATTTATATTGGTAGAGCTGTTTCTAGATCAAGAAGCCTATTACTTATATTATGATGAGGAGAATGTGAGTTTATTTTAGAGTTAAGATTGCTCATTTAATAGATTGCTAACGCATAATCAGGAAGTCGGTGATTCAAATACTTCTTTGGGCAAGGCATATTTCTTTCTCGAGAACTAAACAAGAGTTGTTGTTATTGAAACCCAGACCTCCCGACCTACCAGAAAGGTGTAAGGTAACTGTTTGGACGACCGGGAAGAGCCACTCAATTTAGACTGAAACCCAGTGGGGGAGGCATCCACAGGGAACGTACCCTCCTTCCCCTACCACCAACCTCTCGGAAGGACCTACGGACCCACATGTTTAACGTGATCGTACTCCGCATGAACACGGCGGCAGTTTTAGCAGCGAAAGGAATCGAACCCGGGCCTACCGAGTGCAATTCCCGCGTGCTAACCACTGGGCTACCGCGCCAAACTAAACAAGAGTGTTATAACAAAATACTTCTTGAAAACACTGGGAGTTTGATGATACATCCTTTGGTTTTTAATTTGTGAACGGGGGAATATATATCTTTTTAATCGAGATGTTTATATGAAATTAATTCTAACGAGCATCGGCACCTATAGAATTTATCCGGAGGGATTCAAGGATAAGATTAACAAGACGACTAGTTTGACGTCCGCCTTTGTGATTTTTTAGTGCCCCCTTGTCTTCCCCTATGGGCGTCCATGCTAACTAGTAGTACTTATTAAGTACGATTTGCTCTGAACTAGAAATGAGATCATGCTCATATATCATATACCTTTATATAAAATGCACTGAAAAGTTATGGTGTAAAATCTAGTTGACATTTTCGATGAATGTAAACTATTATTATATTTTATTATGAACATAGAATTTTATCATGCGACACGCATTTACTCTCATCTATACTCCTATTTTTCTTCCCTAGCCACCAAATCTTGCGATTTGCCAACCTTCGCCAAGTTCTACCTCGAAGGAAAACATAAGAGGATACCGAAAATAACTCTATAACTATCAGCAAAATATTCCAAAAATGTTTTAAAGTGCTAGAATGACATTATAAGTCTTTTGCAATATCACAAACACCAAAAATAAAGCAAATCTTCTAATACAGCATTAAAAGCAATGGAATTAATAGCCAAATGAAATGCGCCACCCTAAAATCCAGCAAAGTTACTTTTTAACTATATTTGTAAGATATGTAATGAAAACAAATCTTATCCATGAAAAGAGTAAAGCCCTCCTTTTACATGCTTTTACTTGCTGCCGTAAGTACAACAGTACATAACCATTATTTTACCATTTATATTTCTCAAGTTCGCTCTCGGTCTGAAATCGCCACTGAAATGTATAGGGTCACAGTCGGGAGAAAACGCGTTCTCGGGAAATTCGTCCGTACAAAACTTGCCTTTATCTTTGACGACGATTGCAATCCTTAAGCTCCCTTCATATATACTACCTCGATGATAATAACCGAATGATCATTTCATCAAAAATTAAATCTGGAATGTATTTCTTCCCTATTAAATGCAGAAAGCACATAATGTTACGAAACATGGCATCTGGTACATAGGCGTCGTATATTTATTTTGCTGCATAAAGGCCAGAACACGTTTCCTGTTACTGTAGTTTCAAACAACTTAAATGTTGCGAAAAGCAATGTTTTATTTTGACTTCGGAATGTTGTCGAATAAATAAATCTTCAATTTTTTATCTGAAATTATAATTTTTCTGTATCCGGTTCTAATTTACCTATCTGCGTTCTCCGTACAGAACAAACTTTTATTACTTAATATGGCATAGGGAGACTTTTATTCGCTAGGAAAATTTGTTTCATATGTCATTTCAAATTTGTCTGTTTTAATTTTGATCTCTTTTTGACATTTTTATTTATTTTGACCCGGCCAAACCCAACCCGAATTTAATAAAATATGGCCCGAGATCGGCCCGTGGGCCGGTTTCGGGCCCACGGGACCGTCCCGAAGCCGTGAGTCAGATCGGACCAAGCCCGAGCGCGTGCAGACCTCTAACTTGGATCCTTTGAGATTGATATTTAAAACTGAAACATCTCCCCAAATTGAGTTTCAAAATACGCCATTGTGGTCTAGTGATAGTAAGACTAAGTCCATGAGCCCATACACCTTCAGGAAGTTGATCACTAGAACAGGAGACCAGTGAAGATCCTCTCTGGTCAAACCAATGCAAGATAGTAGATGGTCAGGAGAGAACTGTTAAAAGTTTCATTTAAGACACGTTGGAAAATCTTTTAAGTCCCTGGACAAATGAAAGTGCTTTTGTGTGTCATCTGACAAACCTTGAGACTGCTGTTTGGGTTTTCCTATCTCTCATTTGTTCAAGTGCAGCACTGGGATGGTCCATGAGGTACCAGCTATGAGCAGGAGGACTTTTCCCGGGAAAAAAAATCGCTAGTGTCTGCGGATAGTTTTGCAGCCCATAGAACTTGAACAACGATTGTTTTTTCTAATGTCTGTGACTCAACTTTCAGAAGTGTAACCATACTTATTTAAGAGGAGGTGCAGCTCGTTTCAGACTGGAAAAATTAAAAAATTAAGCAATAATTTTCAACTAGTATAATATTAGTTTTTTTCGGTATAGGTAATTTTGACACGAACTAAAATATTCGTGGCAAAATCATTACACGTAAAAAATGAAGTTAGATGAACTATTGGTGATATAAGTGGTACATTTGCATGAAAAATCTATACGGTATAAACTTCACGAGTATATTGTTTGATCATGGAGTTAGAGGAGACCTTTTACCTGCATATGTTTGACATTATAAGCGCACTTTGTAGAATTTTCAGTTTGAGTGGCAACACAATATAGGAAACACGAGCGGAACGAGAAATATATTAAGAGAACATTCTAAATTCATTTCAAATATTTCAATCTTTCCGAATAGCTTCGATAAAATTTATTTTCCTCCAAAATTACCAAAATTGTGAAAATAGCCCAAACTTCTATTCATTTGCAAGACGATTAACGTTTCTAAATCAAACTTGAATGGATATGAATACCAAAGTTCTCAAAGCCCAGAAGAACAATGACAGAGAGATTATGAAAGCCATCCGCCATCTTCAAGGTCCGAAAGGTTCTTCTTTTGCTGAAATCAAAAAGTACTTTTCTTCAGAGAATCAGTTGGTTGATGCAGCTGACCAGGCTAAACTCAAGTTGTTTCTCAGGGATGCTGTTGACCGTAGAACCTTGGCTAAGTTGGATGGGAAGTACAAATTGATGGAGAGAGGGAAACGCCGACGCAGGTCCGGCTCCAAAGGCAGATCTATATCCAGAAAGCGTTCCAGTGGACGAAAGCGTAAAGGTTCCAGCAAAGGAAGACGAAAGCGTTCATCTGGAGGAAAACGAAAGCGATCCAGTGGAGGAAGACGACGTTCAAAAAGGAAGCACAGGGGACATAAGGAAGGGGATGGTTGCGAATAACTCTGCAACGGGCGCACAATTTCAGATTTAACATTCGAAGAGGCCAGCGAGATTTTTGAATAGCGTCAAATAATTCAAGGATTACAGAAAGCTGAATAGCAGAAACAACTGTTACGTTATTAATGGACATCGTAAAATTTTATGGAAGCATAAGAAATTATAAAATATATAAAAATATTTTGGTGTCTAATGTGAATTCCTTTTCGTTTTACTAAATTAATAGAACTTTTAAATTAACTTTCTCATGCATTGTTATATATATAAACAGCAGAATGCAATGTATGAGCCAAATTGCTATGGCTAATATGTTAACATTACGTACCAGTAATATGGCGCAAATCTTTTCGCCAAATATGTGTGTTAAGTTTATATTATACACTTGCATTTATTACGCAAGTAGTGAAATTAAAGTGTAGCGTTTTTATAATATACTTAACTAAACAGAACTTCTTAAAATTGAATCGGGCGCTGTAATAAGAAGAATTATTTAGATATATCCAGACTTAGATCGTTATACATTTTAATTATGTACATTAAAATCAGATGGTAAATTATTATATTAAAATACAATGTTATTGTTTCGTTTTACATCTTCTCTTTTCGAAAAATGATTGAGGAAAAATTTTGAATAGTTTTACAATTTTAACTTTACTACCCAAGAAGGCATTTGAGTACAATTACGACTTCTATAATGTTTATAACCAAAACAGATGCTTACTCGCCAATTTTACTGCACTGTCCTTTCGGAAGTTGATATGCTGATCATTTCAAAGTCAACGAGCAGTTCTCATCGCGCATATTCGACATATGGCGTAATCGCTAAAATTTTAGTTATTGAAAAACGAACAGAGAATTTTTTAAATTTTAATAATTAAAAAAAAACACTGATTATTAAACACAGAAAAATTTTAAATTACACGAAAGTAAACAAAAAATGTTAATTTCTATGCAAAAAATAAAATTTCAAATGTAGTTTTGTCTACGATATTTAAACTAATGTGACTTAATCATTATCTGAGCATCGCTGGACTTAAAAGGCAGATCCCAGACCGTGACTTATTTGGGCACTTTTCCATTTCGCCGGCGCAGACGATAAAGTCGCCAAAAATACTACAACCGATATTAGAATGTTTATGCCTCCAAAGTAAAAAATTCTTAGAACTAACATTTATTAACATCTTTTTATGTGTATATTGTGTGCTGTCGCTAATAAAGTCTACTTGGCGAAATTTGCGCCGGCGAAATGGAAAAGTACCCTCAATTGTTATTTGTGCCTTTCTAGAATATATAGAATTTCTATAATTGCTCAGTATACCTACCTCCAAATATATACAACTAAAATGAAATTGTGATTAACTCTGCTACTCGTTATAGGCTGATGTGAAACATCAGTCTTTTAACATATTTCGAAGGGGAAAATATTGAAGTGTGCTGTGTGTGATGATGGTATAATGTAGTTTCAGTGGCAGAAATCTGAGCTTTGCGAAAAATGTAAACATTTTGAACGCTTATATGTTCGAACCTAATAGATAAAAATGTAAATAATTTTTCTTGGTTTGTTGCAAATAAGATCCAGATTAGGAATATTAAAAAATAATTTCAATCTTTTAATATTTTGAACTCCTTTTTTTGAAAAAACTTAAAATGTATCTATCCGAGCGAGTGTTTTTTTATTTTATTTTTCCTAATTTAACTCGAAATATCTTCGAAACTATAAAAAAGAGATATAAATAGTAAACAACAGAAATATGTATTAGGAAGTTTAGTTTCTAAATATATATTTATTATTAAAAACAAACTCTTAGTTTTTAAGTAATTGGCTTGTCAATTTTTAGAAGAAGATTGAATATTTTCGGTTTTTAAATTTGTAGTGTTAAGTTTATGTATCTCAAAAACAAAAATCGATACTTTTCCATTTCGCCGGCGCAAATTTCGCCAAGCAGACTTTATTGGCGACAACACACAGTATACACATAAAAAAATGTTAATAAATGTTAGTTCTAAGAATTTTTTACTTTGGAGGCATAAACAATTTAAAATCGTTAAATATAGGTTGTAGTATTTTTGGCGACATTATCGCCTGCGCCGGCGAAATGGGAAAGTACCCAAAAATCACTAGCTATGAACAATAAGAAAAAATTCCCTGAATTTGTTGTGGGTCCATGTCTTTATTGACTGGACTAATAGCACTAGTTGGAGGCGCTGAAAAGAAAGGATATCAGGCACATGAAATGACCTAATTTTCGGATCGGCCTATTTCTCGGATTTTCAGTATGTGGCTTGCCTTAAACATACCTGGGATTCAAAAGACGTGTTTTACAGAGGAAACATCCATCAGACGCTTTAGACCCTTATAACTGCCTGTAAAGAAAGCTGGGATAAAATCCGTATTCTTGAAAGACTTTTTCTTGAGAGTATGCTGTTTATGTTTAAATGTCGGTATGCAGATGGGATGATACATTTATTGTTATTATACCTAGATGTCCTAGATGTTCTCGTTTATGCTGTCTTGTTCTCCTTTTTTGGTTGGGTATTCATATCATATCATGTACTTAAAGAGGTTACATTGCCCCAAATTGTATGTGATGTGTTCCTTTTCCTAGTCGGTGTTCAGCAATAGTTACATCTGTCTCTGTTCCTTTACAATTGTCAACCAGTGTATTATATATGTCTTCTATTATACCCTTGATGTTAATCTCTAAACGAATACAACAGTATTGTGAAAAAATTTCGCCAAGTAATGATAAACGCTAGCCAAAATAAGAAATGAAATCACATATTCTGGCGTCAAGTATAATTCCATCCAGGTGGGAATGTACCATCAATGTTTTGTACTTATAACTTTAATAAGAAAAATACCGAAACAGAACGAGAGAAGGTTCAATATACTTAGCTCCCTGCCTCGTTAATTAATGAAGTGTGCACAAGTTCCTTCAGTGCAGCTCGGCTACATTAAAGTATTTCTCCTACTGTGAAAACCAAAATTCTGGCAGAGCGCCTAGGTATATTGAACCCTTGAACCTTCTCCAGCTTTTGGCATTTTTAACACTTTACAACAAAGTTGAAAAGTGTTTATGACTTTGTTCATTCTGTCTGTCTGTCTGTCTGTCTGCCCGTTAGCACGATAACTGCCGTAAAAATGACTTAATCAAAATGAAATTTTAGTATGTTGTTCAGACGGTCTGTAGGACCTATGGGAATATAAATAAATAATATCACCCAATTAGTTTTGGATTGAACCCGGGTTGAAAAAATGAAATACATGGAACCCAATGGGACCAAATTTATCAAACATTTTTTAAGCGGATTTAAATTTCACAAATTGCTTCGAAAATTTTAGGTAATATTCAAATTGTTCCATAAAATATATAAAAAAAATTCAGCGAAATATATTCAGTAGTTTTTTAAATAAAAATTAAAATAATAATTACACCTCTTACATGAAGCGATCACGTGACCATGATATGAAACGATCACGTGACCATGATATGAAAAGATCACGTGACCCACTTCAAAATGATATATGGCATCCATCTTGTCTCAAAATCGTGATTTTTAAAGTTCTTTTTAATTCATATTGAGTGTTGTATTCGTTCTAAAACCACTTTATTTTTGCTTAAATTCTGTGCATCTACATACTGAAACAACACAATTACAAGATATTTGAGTTTAAATGCTCATCCAAATTTGATTATTTCTACAACGATGACTATTTTTCACCTATGTAAAATGTAAACAGCAAAATATGTAGAATGAGTTGTATTAGATATGCTGTATTTCTTTAACACAAAATCATTTAGTTCATGAAGTCTGCATAGCTGATATGAATGAAATATTCATTGATTTTACAAAGAGAAGGACGATTTTTTTCGATGAAGTTTTACGCATAGAGTTTAATTACTTGTAGCTCCATGGTCTTAATTTTTAAATAAAATAAATTATTATAGTATTGTGATGAATGACTTGAATGGGAAATTATTTATGAATGAAATGCTGCTTTTATAGAGAGAGCCAGCCGTGTTATTTTTTCTATGACGTCATTTGAATGAATTTCAGTGGTTTTCAATGAAGTTTACAAATATAATAAATTATCGTAGTATTATGATAATTCTAAAATTGTTACCGAGGAATGTATCACATTTTAGAGATGTTTAATCCAAGCAATTTATATTTCAATGCCGTCACTTGAATGAAGTTCATTTTTTTCGAAGAAGGTTTAAGTTTTCAAATATAATAAATTAATGTAGTATTGTGATAAGTTTTAAAATATTACCTATGAATGTATTGCATTTCAGACGTGTTTAAATAAAATTGCATTGAAGTTGGAAAGTGTTTCATAATCAATGCTTTAAGCATGATTGATCTCGTTATTAAATGCTTCTGTATTTGAAATGTAAAGTATGTAAGTAAAAATGTATGATGTAAGTAAAATTATTTATATTGGTAGAGCTGTTTCTAGATCAAGAAGCCTATTACTTAAATTATGATGAGGAGAATGTGAGGTTATTTTAGAGTTAAGATTGCTCATTTAATAGATTGCTAACGCATGATCAGGAAGTCGGTGATTCAAATACTTCTTTGGGCAAGGCATATTTCTTTCTCGAGAACTAAACAAGAGTTGTTGTTATTGAGACCCAGACCTCTCGACCTACCAGAAAGGTGTAAGGTAACTGTTTGGACGACCGGGAAGAGCCACTCAATTTAGACTGAAACCCAGTGGGGGAGGCATCCACAGGGACCGTACCCTCCTTCCCCTACCACCAACCTCTCGGAAGGACCTACGGACCCACATGTTTAACGTGATCGTACTCCGCATGAACGCGGCGGCAGTTTTAGCAGCGAAAGGAATCGAACCCGGGCCGACCGAGTGCAATTCCCGCGTGCTAACCACTGGGCTACCGCGCCAAACTAAACAAGAGTGTTATAACAAAATACTTCTTGAAAACACTGGGAGTTTGATGATACATCTTTTGATTTTTAATTTGTGAACGGGGGAAAATATATCTTTTTAATCGAGATGTTCATATGAAATTAATTCTAACCAGCATCGGCACCTATAGAATTTATCCGGAGGGATTCAAGGATAAGATTAACAACAACGACTGGTTTGATGTCCGCCTTTGTGATTTTTAAGTGCCCCCTTGTCTTCTCCTATGGGCGTCCATGCGAACTATTAATACTTATTAAGTACGATTTACTCTGAACTAGAAATGAGATCATGCTCATATATCATATATCTTTAAATAAAATGCACTGAAAATTTATGGTGTAAAATCTAGTTGACATTTTCGATGAATGTAAACTATTATTATATTTTATTATGAACATAAAATTTTATCATACGACACGCCTTCACTCTCATCTATACTCCTATTTTTCTTCCCTAGCCACCAAATCTTGCGATTCGCCAACCTACGCCTTTTTTTAACATCTTTTTATGTGTATACTGTGTGCTGTCGCCAATAAAGTTTACTTGGCGAAATTTGCGCCGGCGAAATGGAAAAGTACCCTCAATTGTTATTTGTGCCTTTCTAGACTATATCGAATTTCTATAATTGCTCAGTATACCTACCTCCAAATATATACAACTAAAGTGAAATTGTGATTAACTCAGCTACTCGTTATAGGCTGATGTGAAACATCAGTCTTTTAACATATTTCGAAGGAGAAAATATTGATGTGTGCTGTGTGTGATTATGGTATAATGTAGTTTCAGTGGCAGAAATCTGAGCTTTGCGAAAAATGTAAACATTTTGAACGCTTATATGTTCGAACCTAATAGATAAAAATGTAAATAATTTTTCTTGGTTTGTTGCAAATAAGATCCAGATTAGGAATATTAAAAAAGAATTTCAATCTTTTAATATTTTGAACTTCTTTTTTTTTAAAACTTAAAATGTATCTATCCGAGCGAGTGTTTTTTTATTTTATTTTTCTTAATTTAACTCGAAATATCTTCGAAACTATAAAAAAGAGATATAAATAGTAAACAACAGAAATATGTATTAGGAAGTTTAGTTTCTAAATATATATTTATTATTAAAAAGAAACTCTTAGTTTTTAAGTAATTGGCTTGTCAATTTGAAGAAGATTGAATATTTTCGGTTTTTAACACTTTACAACAAAGTTGAAAAGTGTTTATGACTTTGTTCATTCTGTCTGTCTGTCTGTCTGTCCGTTAGCACGATAACTGCCGTAAAAATGACTTAATCAAAATGAAATTTTAGTATGTTGTTCAGACGGTCTATAGGACCTATGGGAATATAAATGAATAATATCACCCAATTAGTTTTGGATTGAACCCGGGTTGAAAAAATGTAATACATTGAGCCCTATGGGACCTAATTTTTCAAGCATTTTTTAAGCGGATTTAAAATTCACAAATTGCTTCGAAAATTTTAGGCAATATTCAAATTGTTCCATAAAATATATAAAAAAAAATTCAGCGAAATATATTCAGTTGTTTTTTAAATAAAAATTAAAATAATAATAACACTTCTTATATTAAGCGATCACGTGTCCATGATATGAAACGATCACATGACCCACTTCAAAATGATATATGGCATCCATCTTGTGTCAAAATCGTGATTTTTAAAGTTCTTTTTAATTCATATTGAGTGGTGTATCCGTCCTAAAATTACTTTATTTTTGCCTAAATTCTGTGCATCTACATACTGAAACAACGCAATGACAATATATTTCAGTTTAAATGCTCTTCCAAATTTGATTATTTCTACTATTAAGCCTATTTTTCACCTATGTAAAATGTAAACAGCAAAATATATAGAATGAGTTGTATTAGAATCGCTGTAATTCTTTAACACAAAATCATTTAATCCATGGAGTCTGCTTAGCTGATATGAATTCATTGATTTTAGAAAGAGAAGGACGATATTTTTCGATGAAGTTTTACGCATATAGTTTACTTACTTGCAGCTCAATGGTCTTAATTTTTAAATAAAATAAATTGTTATAGTATTGTGATGAATGACATGAATGGGGGAATTATTTATGAATGAAATATTGCTTTTATAGAGAGAGCCAGGCGTGTTATTTTTTCTATGACGTCATTTGAATAGATTTCAGTTGTTTTCGATGAAGTTTTCAAATATAATAAATTATCGTAGTATTATGATAATTCTAAAATTATTACCGAAAAATGTATAACATTTTAGAGATGTTTAAACCAGGCAATTTATACTTTAATGCCGTCATTTGAATGAAGTTAATTTTTTTCAATGAAGGTTTAAGGTTTCAAATATAATAAATTAATGTAGTATTGTGATAAGTTTTAAATATTACCGTGGAATGTATTGCATTTTAGACATGTTTAAATAAAATTGCATTGAAGTTGGAAAGTGTTTCATAATCAATGCTTTAAGCATGATTGATCTTTCTTGTTAAATTTGTAGTGTTAAGTTTATGTATCTCAAAAACAAAAATCGGTACTTTTCCATTTCGCCGGCGCAAATTTCGCCAAGCAGACTTTATTGGCGACAACACACAGTATACACATAAAAAATGTTAATAAATGTTAGTTCTAAGAATTTTTTTCTTTGGAGGCATAAACAATTTAAAATCGTTAAATATAGGTTGTAGTATTTTTGGCGACATTATCGCCTGCGCCGCCGAAATGGAAAAGTACCCAAAAATCACTAGCTATGAACAATGAGAAAAAATTCCCTGAATTTGTTGTGGGTCCATGCCTTTATTGACTGGACTAATAGCACTAGTTGGAGGCGCTGAAAAGAAAGGATATCAGGCACATGAAATGACCTAATTCTCGGATCGGCCTATTTCTCGGATTTTCAGTATGTGGCTTGCCTTAAACATACCTGGGATTCAAAAGACGAGTTTTACAGAGGAAACATCCATCAGACGCTTTAGACCCTTATAACTGCCTGTAAAGAAAGCTGGGATAAAATCCGTATTCTTGAAAGACTTTTTCTTGAGAGTATGCTGTTTATGTTTAAATGTCGGTATGTAGATGGGATGATACATTTATTGTTATTATACCTAGATGTCCTCGTTTATTTTGTCTTGTTCTCTTTTTTTGGTTGGGTATTCATATCATATCATGTACTTAAAGAGGTTACATTGCCCTTAATTGTATGTGATGTGTTCCTTTTCCTAGTCGGTGTTCAGCAATAGTTACATCTGTCTCTGTTCCTTTACAATTGTCAACCAGTGTATTATATATGTCTTCTATTATACCTGTTGGAGATCACGTGCGTTGGGGTTTTAATAACTCAACTCAAGAAAGAAGATTAACTGATTTAAAACAGTTTTATAAAAAGAAATGGTTCTGTAAGGCAACGGAAATAAAGGTGTTCTTTCATAAATTGCTTATAAGTCAATTTTTTCTCAACAAAACTGGCTTCCGCGACAGGACTTATAAGATGGAAAAATTAAATAAGGAAAGAACCCAAGCTAGGCGTTTGTTTACATTGGCGGCACAGCAATTAGAATTGAAATTAACGGCCGTTCCAATGCTGAAAGCAGAAGTTATACCCGATTTCAAGGTACTTGAGGATAGAGCGGCCCATTTATTTGAATTGGATAATTCTATCAAAGATTTAATGCTAGATGAAGAAGATTTCAATGAAGAAAATTTCGCCAAGGAAATCGATGGTGCCGAAAATTATAAAACCCGGTGGATAGTCATGAAAACCAAGTATGAAGGTTTATTAGAAAAGAAAGAAATCGATCCTTTAAATATTGGTCAAGAAAGTGTTTTTGGACAAGGTAAGCGACATTTCAAGTTACCTAAATTAGAACTGAAACATTTTGATGGGGATATAAAAAATTGGCTCGGCTTCTGGGGTCAGTTCAGAAAAATCGATGAGGATGAAACAATTGATGACGATGATAAATTTCAGTATTTGGTTCAGGCCACTGAAGACGTCGCCAAGGAACTTGTAGAAAGTTTTCCTCCATCAGGATCCAATTATCATAAAGCATTAGAACAACTAAAACCGCGTTTTGCCAGAGACGAATTACTTATTGAAATATATGTTCGAGAGTTGTTAAATTTAGTCTTGGCACAAGTTTCAAAGAAGGGAGCCAAGTCGTTAAGTACACTTTATGATAAATTAGAAACTCAATTACGGGCATTAGAAACTTTGGGTGTTACATCTGAAAAATATGCTTCTATGTTGTACCCATTGGTAGAATCGGCTCTTCCTGAAGAAACTTTGAGAGTTTGGGAGAGATCTCGTAGGAAGTTTAATGCTAAAATTGGCGATGAAACTGACAATTTAACGTCTCTCTTACAATTTTTGAAGCTAGAAGTTGAAAGTGAGGAACGATTGCAAATCGCTCGTTCAAGTTTCTCGCATAGTAATAACTCTTCGATACCTACCGCTGCTTGTATTTTCTCCGGCGAAGTAAAAGTGCCAGGAAAAATGTGTGTGTGGTGCAGTAAAACATCTCATAATTCAACAGAGTGTTTCAAAGTTAGACATTTTTCTATGGACAGTAAAAGGGAACTACTTCGGAAAAAGGGAGCCTGTTATATCTGTTTAAGGGTCGGTCACAATGCAAAAAGATGCAAGGCAATGGTTAAATGTCTTATCTGTGATAAACGCCATAATGTTATTATGTGCTCTGAACTGCCAAATTCGTCGCCAAATAAGAAAGCAGAGAAAGAACCAAACAAAACAGCAGAGACATTTTCGAATAATGAGAGTGAATCAAGTGTTCTATTAACTCATCGAAATGGTCCGATTCTACTCCAAACAGTGCTCGTCCGAATATTAAGTGAAGGTAAACCTAGATTAGTGAGAGCACTCTTTGACAATGGTTCACAGAGGTCGTACATTCGTAGTGATATCCCAAAACGACTAAATCTAAGAGTCTCAGGTCAAGAGACATTGAGTCATTGTTTATTCGGAGGATCAGAAATTAAACCCAGAGCTCATAATGTGTATGACATATCAATACAGAGTATAGATGGAAAATATCAATACCAGATGTCTGTACTAGATCAAGCTAAAATATGTAGTTCTGTTCCCCGGATAGAAAATCCAAATTTATATCCCTTATTAAAAGAGCAGAATATAGTTTTGAGTGATGCAGGGGAAGGTGCTCCAGAAATAGGTTTACTAATCGGAGCAGATTATTCAGGTATGCTAATGACTGATTCAGTCGTCCGTTTGGATAAAAATTTAACTGCAATCAAAACTGAATTAGGATGGACAATTCAAGGTCCAGAAATCAAATCCCGTACAATACTGAGTAATATTACTCTTCTCTGTCACTCAGAATTAGCAGATTTATGGAGTCTGGATGTACTTGGAATCAGAGATCCAGCCGAAACAAAAACGAAGGAAATTTTAGATAATGAAGTGACTGAGTTTTTCCAGAAAACACTACAAGTTAATGAAGAAAGTCGTTATGAAGTACGTTTACCTTTCAAAGAAGGGCATCCAGATTTAGACGACAACAGAGAACTGGCAATGAGAAGGCTTATAAGCACCACCAAACGTCTCGATCGTATAGGATACACAAAAGAGTATGAAATTGTATTTGAAGAATGGCTTTAGTCAGGAGTAGTGGAACGTGTGCCAAACAATGAAATTACCTCCATTCATGGACATTATCTGCCTCACCATGCCGTTATTAAACTTTCCAGTTTGACGACGAAGGTCAGACCAGTTTTTGACGCATCAGCCAAGGATTCGAAAGGTAACTTTTTAAATGCATGCCTCGAAAAAGGACCGAACTTAGTCGAATTAATTCCTAAATTGCTGACTTTGTTCAGAAGAAACGCCATCGGTGTTACAGCAGATATCCGTAGAGCTTTTCTACAGATTAGTTTATCTCCAAGAGACAGAGATTTTGCCTGCTTTCTCTGGTGGAAGAATGAGGAGAGAAAGGAAGTAGAAACTTTTAGACACTGCAGAGTTGTTTTTGGCATGTCTCCTAGTCCGTTTCTGTTAGGAGCAACAATTGCTTATCACCTGGAACATGCTCCACCGAACATACAAAATACTACTGAACGACTTAAACAGTCCTTTTACATTGCCAATTGTGTCACTAGCCTGCAGACAAAGGAAGAAGCAGGGAAATTCATACGAGAATCTAAAGAACTGATGATGGCTGCGCAGTTTGATCTTAGGGATTGGACTACGTCTCCAATAAAATTCACAGAAACAGAAGTGAACAGAAAGCTTGTATCCGTCTTGGGAATGACGTGGGATACAGAAAATGATACAATGTTTTGTCACATCGACCCATTTAAAATACTTAAGGATAAAATCACTAAAAGAACATTATTATCAGTAGCACAGAGTATTTTCGATCCTATTGGCTTAACTTGTCCTACTTCATTGATTCCCAAATTAATCCTACAAAAGGCTTTCATCCTACATTGTGGATGGGACAAGGAACTTCCACAAGAACTGAAAAACGAGTTCGAAAAGTGGCTCGAACAGATACATTTGATAAATGATTGTAAAATTCAAAGAAGACTCTCAACAGATACGTTTGATGATTGCAAGATAAGTCTTCACACCTTTTGCCATGCTAGTAAATCAGCATACGCAGCTTGCATTTTTCTACGCACATCCTATGGAACAAACACAACCGTAAGTCTTGTACTTAGCAAATCAAGAGTTTCTCCATTAAAAGAAATTACAATTCCGAGGTTGGAACTCATGTCGGCTGTTATTGCTACTAGACTATATGTTCAGGTCATCAAAATTTTGAATCTGTCGAACTGCGAATCATATTTTTGGAGCGACTCATCGGTAGCATTGACTTGGATAAAAAATAAAGAAAATTGGAATGCTTTTGTCGGCAACAGGGTAAAAGAGATTCGACAGTACACCAATTCTAACAACTGGTATCATATTCCCGGAACTCTTAATGTAGCAGACCTGTTGTCCCGTGGCTGTCACGCTAGTACATTATTGAAGAGTCGTTGGTGGGAAGGCCCTTACTGGTTAAAGTTAGAACCACAAGAATGGCCTACTTCATCAATTTCTGCCGCTGAAAACGAAGTAAATGCAGAAAAAAGGAAGACCGTTATATCAAGCGTAAGCTGTAATGAATCAAGTCTAGTTTCAGACCTGTCTTATTTTTCTAATTTCTCAAAAATCAAAAGAATGGTGGCGTGGTTATTACGGTTCATGCATAATTGTCGTGAAATGGAACGCAGAAAGGGAGAACTGACTAGTGAAGAAGTTTCAACAGCTGAAAAATTGATATTTCAAACAATACAGAAGGATAGCTTCACAGAGAAGAAAGTTAACACTCTAAAAAAGATGCAGACTTTCAGGGACAACGAAGGACTCTTAAGAGTAAGAACAAGGTTGATTCTCGGAGATGAGAAGGAGGACTTTAAGTGTCCAATTCTACTCCCAGGAGATCCTCCCATTATACGAAAATTAGTTAATCAAAAACACAGAGAATTACTGCACGCAGGATTAAGAACTTTGATCAGTAATCTTAGAGAGACTTATTGGATCACAGGAATTAAAAGGTTAGCAAAGCAAGTCAATTCCCAGTGTGCCGTTTGCAAAAGATTTAAAGCAAAGCCAATCGAACCACCATTTGCTCCTTTACCTCGTGATCGAATTAAGAATGCAAGTGGTTTTGAAGTGACTGGAATAGATCTCGCTGGATCATACCTTAAACTAAAATTTCGAGATCAGGACGTATTATAAAGATTCCCAAAAGATTAGATTTGTAATTTTACAATTTTGTCGAAATTGCAAAGAGGGGAGGATGTTGGAGATCACGTGCGTTGGGGTTTTAATAACTCAACTCAAGAAAGAAGATTAACTGATTTAAAACAGTTTTATAAAAAGAAATGGTTCTGTAAGGCAACGGAAATAAAGGTGTTCTTTCATAAATTGCTTATAAGTCAATTTTTTCTCAACAATACCCTTGATGTTAATCTCTAAACGAATACAACTATATTGTGAAAAAATTTCGCCAAGTAATGATAAACGCTAGCCAAAATAAGAAATGAAATCACATATTCTGGCGTCAAGTATAATTCCATCCAGGTGGGAATGTACCATCAACGTTTTGTACTTATAACTTTAATAAGGAAAATACTGAAACAGAACGAAAGAAGGTTCAATATACTTAGCTCCCTGCCTCGTTAATTAATGAAGTGTGCACAAGTTCTTTCAGTGCAGCTCGGCTACATTAAAGTATTTCTCTTACTGTGAAAACCAAAATTCTGGCAGGGCGCCAAGGTATATTGAACCCTTGAACCTTTTCTAGCTTTTGGCATTTTTCTTTTTCTGGCGATAAGTGGAAAGCGTTGATTCTACATTCCCACCTGGATGGAATTGTGCTTGGCGCCAAAATATGTGCTTTCAAATACGCGTTAGCCAAAATATTGTTTTGGCTGACGCTTTTCATTACTTGGCGGATTTTTTTTTTTTTTTACAATACAGTTGTTTTTGTTTAGAGATCTCACATCTTTTTGGGGTGAATATTTTATTTTGTAAAAACGAAAGTGAGATTCGTGCTTGCATTCTTTACCGAGTACTTAACTGTGGTTTACGTCTGGTTTGAATTTTTAAGAATATAATATTTTTATCAGTGTGCACTTCACACATGCATTGTATCTGTATCGATTTTCAATGTGAAATTTGGATGGAAAATATTTAAGAGTACGGTTAGACAATTTTCTTTTTACAGAGCCTATCGCAGGCTTGATAATTTTTTTTAGAGATTTAACAACTCTGTGCCTCTGTACTTCTTTTTACCCCATATTGGGGTGTATGTTTACTGTATTGTATGCAATGCAGCAAGTTAATATCACGACTTACCTGAAGGTAAAAGATAATTGTTTGGACGGCCGTGAGAGACACATTTGTAATTTATCATACGCAAATAAAAATGGTGACAATAAACTAGACCTCCCATGGAGTTAGAAAGGTACTCCCATGGATGAATCCTTTGAAAATGGCATAATTTTTTGAGAATTATATCTAGGTGTCAATAGTGTTACTAAAGTAGCTGCCATTGTTAATTGACATAGCAGTAATGCGCAGTATTTATTATATGTATTTTTGATTATTTTAAATTAAGGGTTCTCTAATGATAAGTATAATTAGCCAGTATTTTTTCACAGTTTAGGATAGAGTACAGAATATATGGAGATAAAAATGAATTGAAAGATAAAATAATTTTGAATAAGTAGGAACATTTTTTATTGTTCAAGTTCTACTTTGCATCGCGATAATAATTTACTTTTACAAAATGGACAGTTTGAATAAATATTTTAGGCCTTTCGTCACAGAAATGTATACAATATAGGGCTACTTATCTTATCTCTGCGCCACCTGAATTATTGTCTGAAACGATATTGGCATTTTCTTAATATAAAGTTTTAACTCCTTACTTTTACCTCCATGAGACCCCCCATTTCAAGAATCAAGGTGAATAATCTCTCTTACTCCATGATTTCAAGTTTGAATTTCATTGTTCGGTTCTATTTTCTGTCGCCAAAGCCAAATGACCTACAAAATTCCTACCTAATTTTTAATCCGTACTTAACTCCTCCAGAAGAGGACCGAAATTCAAATTTCTTTTTAAAATGCTCACCCTTGGATCACGAGGAAAAATATAAAAGAAGATCATCAAAATCTGTTAACTGGTTTGGCGTGTAGGTCCGTCAGCAGGAAAACACAACGACAACAAGTAGAACGAAAAATGCTGTTTTCAAAAAGGCAGTTTTCAGCACTATATTTCTTTACTTGAATTTTAGTGCTTTGATTATTATTTTTTAATTTTCGTCTCTAGGCTTGCCCCATGACAGCTATGGAAAAAGCTTTAATTGAGGCCGAGATACAGGGGCTGAAAAACCCATCTTGTGACGAAGTACCCTTGGTAAACCTCGCACATTTTCATTCATATTTCATCGCTTTTAATTTTTAACACTTTACAACAAAGTTAAAAAGTGTTTATGACTTTGTTCATTCTGTCTGTCTGTCTGTCCGTTAGCACGATAACTGCCGTAAAAATGACTTAATTTAAAAAAAATTTTAAAAATTTTAAAAATTTAAAAAAAACATTTTAAAAAATTTTAAATGAAATTGCATTTCAGTTGGAAAGTGTTTCACAATCAATGCTTATGCATGATTGATCTTTCTTGTTAAAATTTATTAATTTTAAATTAAAAGTATAAGATGGTTAGAATACAAATATAAATAAATTCAGAGGCAATCATTCGTTTTATCCATATATTAATTTTAAATTATAACAGTTTATTCAAACAAATTTTCATTTAATATTTGTTATCGGAAAGAAATCGATGGAACTGTGTTTTAATTTAAGAATAGAATTTATTTGATTTTAATAAGATTCGGAATCTAATAATTGAAATTAAAATCACAGAAGAAATTGCAAATAAAATATCAGTGTTAAATTTCAAAGTAAACAGTACCGACTTGATTTCATATTTTCATCACCAGTCAAGCAATCGTTGTACAAATGCGATTAAATTTTTTTTGCGATAAATTTAAAAACATAACAAATTGCAACTCGCACTTGACCAATGATAATAACCAACGAGTTAGTATATATGGAGGGAGCGCGGTCCAATCTTTTTAACATGATTCAAACATGGAGCAGGTGTTGTTGGTCGCGGAGAAGCAAATTCATGATTTGGCGATTTATCGCTTAATCTGTGTAGTGTACTTTCTGTTTTTTTTTCAACTTCTAGAGGATGAGGGGGAACGGGAGGTTGTTATACGTTATAGGAATTTAAAGAATATGAAGAAAAATACGAAATAGGATTAGAATATTTTATTACCAAAAAATTTTATTACTAAAGAATAATTTTGTTAATGAAGTCCGTAAAACCGTAAAACAAATTGAACTACAAAGCAATTGCAAATAAAATATGATATGAAATAGATTACAAGTATACAAATTGAAGAATATGTATATTATATTTAAAAATAATTAAAAAGTATATGGAAAAATTGTATGCATGCTTGCGTAAAATGTAGAATTCTCCACTTTTATCTATGAAAGTTGTGTTAGCAGTATCTATATATGCTTTGAGGCGTATTACGACTGAGTCATTTTTACGTATAATTTATTTTAATATATTGTATGCGTACTGCCAAATATAAAACAATGTAATATTTGTAATAATAAAATATTTTACTTTATTTATATTTTTTTTGTTCATAAAATGACATTTCAGAATAAAATACAAAATTATGTCTAAATCCATAAATAGGGGCTCTATTGAAATAGCCATGATTTCTAAATTGTCAAAACGTGTTCGGAAGGTTTTTGCATGTTTAATCGATATAGAATTTGGAAATTTTTTTAAAATGTTTTTCTATAAAGTATAGGAAATAAATAAGATTATAAAATATTATGGCCCAAAATACAAAAATTGCATTTCATTATAATAGTTTCAGAAATTTGGTTGCTAATAATTCGTTCGAAAAATGCTTTAAATACATATTGTGAAATTTGCATAAAGAATTAAATAGACCGTAAGCACAATTACAGTGGGCTAACTCAATGTGGCATAGAAATATCAAATGTTGTACATATTAAATATTAAAAACTTATAGTAAAAATTGCAGTTCAATCTACCCCAAATTATTTCTAAAAATTTTAAGAACAACTACAGCATTAAGACCAAAATTATAATTAAAGCTATGTGCAGAATCTAGTTTTAATGACTTTTAAATAGAGTTAATTTTTTAACACTTTACAACCAAGTTGAAAAGTGTTTATGACTTTGTTCATTCGGTCTGTCTGTCTGTCTGTCTGTCCGTTAGCACGATAACTGCCGTAAAAATGACTTAATCAAAATGAAATTTTAGTATGTTGTTTAGACGGTCTGTAGGACCTACGGGTATATAAATGAATAATATCACACAATTAGTTTTGGATTGAACCCGGGTTGAAAAAATGAAATACATTGAGCCCTATGGGACCTAATTTTTCAAACATTTTTTAAGCGGATTTAAAATTCAGAAATTGCTTCGAAAATTTTAGGTAATATTCAAATTGTTCCATAATATATAAAAAAAAAATTCAGCGAAATATATTCAGTAGTTTTTTAAATAAAAATTAAAATATTAATAACACTTCTTATATGAAGCGATCACGTGACCATGATATGAAAAGATCACGTGACCCACTTCAAAATGATATATGGCATCCATCTTGTCTCAAAATCGTGATTTTTAAAGTTCTTTTTAATTCATATTGAGTGTTGTATTCGTCCTAAAACCACTTTATTTTTGCTTAAATTCTGTGCATCTACATACTGAAACAACTCAATTACAAGATATTTGAGTTTAAATGCTCATCCAAATTTGATTATTTCTACAACGATGCCTATTTTTCACCTATGTAAAATGTAAACAGCAAAATATGTAGAATGAGTTGTATTAGATATGCTGTATTTCTTTAACACAAAATCATTTAGTTCATGAAGTCTGCATAGCTGATATGATTGAAATATTCGTTGATTTTATAAAGAGAAGGACGATTTTTTTCGATGAAGTTTTACGCATAGAGTTTAATTACTTGTAGCTCCATGGCCTTAATTTTTAAATAAAATAAATTATTATAGTATTGTGATGAATGACATGAATGGGAAATTATTTATGAATGAAATGCTGCTTTTATAGAGAGAGCCAGCCGTGTTATTTTTTCTATGACGTCATTTGAATGAATTTCAGTTGTTTTCAATGAAGTTTACAAATATAATAAATTATCGTAGTATTATGATAATTCTAAAATTATTACCGAGGAATGTATCACATTTTAGAGATGTTTAAACCAGGCAATTTATATTTCAATGCCGTCATTTGAATGAAGTTCATTTTTTTCGAAGAAGGTTTAAGTTTTCAAATATAATAAATTAATGTAGTATTGTGATAAGTTTTAAAATTTTACCTATGAATGTATTGCATTTCAGACATGTTTAAATAAAATTGCATTGAAGTTGGAAAGTGTTTCATAATCAATGCTTTAAGCATGATTGATCTTGTTATTAAATGCTTCTGTATTTGTAATGTAAAGTATGTAAGTAAAAATGTATGATGTAAGTACAAATATTTATATTGGTAGAGCTGTTTCTAGATCAAGAAGCCTATTACTTAAATTATGATGAGGAGAATGTGAGGTTATTTTAGAGTTAAGATTGCTCATTTAATAGATTGCTAACGCATGATCAGGAAGTCGGTGATTCAAATACTTCTTTGGGCAAGGCATATTTCTTTCTCGAGAACTAAACAAGAGTTGTTGTTATTGAGACCCAGACCTCCCGACCTACCAGAAAGGTGTAAGGTAACTGTTTGGACGACCGGGAAGAGCCACTCAATTTAGACTGAAACCCAGTGGGGGAGGCATCCACAGGGACCGCACCCTCCTTCCCCTACCACCAACCTCTCGGAAGGAGCTACGGACCCACATGTTTAACGTGATCGTACTCCGCATGAACACGGCGGCAGTTTTAGCAGCGAAAGGAATCGAACCCGGGCCGACCGAGTGCAATTCCCGCGTGCTAACCACTGGGCTACCGCGCCAAACTAAACAAGGGTGTTATAACAAAATACTTCTTGAAAACACTGGGAGTTTGATGATACATCCTTTGATTTTTAATTTGTGAACGGGGAAATATATATCTTTTAATCGAGATGTTTATATGAAATTAATTCTAACCAGCATCGGCACCTATAGAATTTATCCGGAGGGATTCAAGGATAAGATTAACAACAACGACTAGTTTGATGTCAGCCTTTGTGATTTTTAAGTGCCCCCTTGTCTTCCCCTATGGGCGTCCATGCTAACTAGTAATACTTATTAAGTACGATTTACTCTGAACTAGAAATGAGATCATGCTCATATATCATATATCTTTATATAAAATGCACTGAAAATTTATGGTGTAAAGTCTAGTTGACATTTTCGATGAATGTAAACTATTATTATATTTTATTATGAACATAACATTTTAGCATACGACACGCCTTTACTCTCATCTATACTCCTATTTTTCTTCCCTAGCCACCAAATCTTGCGATTCGCCAACCTTCGCCAAGTTCTACCTCGAAGGGAAAACATACGAGGATACCGAAAATAACTCTATAACTATCAGCAAAATATTCCAATTTTTTTTTAAAGTGTTAGAATGACATTATAAGTCTTTTGAAATATCATAAACACCAAAAATAAAGCAAATCTTCTAATACAGCATTAAAAGCAATGGAATTAATAGTCAAATGAAATGCGCCACGCTAAAATCTAGCAAAGTTACTTTTTAACTATATTTGTAAGATACGTAATGAAAACAAATCTTATCCATGAAAAGAGTAAAGCCCTCATTTTACATGCTTTTACTTGCTGCCGTAAGTACAACAGTACATAACCATTATTTTACCATTTATATTTCTCAAGTTCGCTCTCGGTCTGAAATCGCCACTGAAATGTATAGGGTCACAGTCGGGAGAAAACGCGTTCTCGGGAAATTCGTCCGTACAAAACTTGCCTTTATCTTTGACGACGATTGCAACCCTTAAGCTCCCTTCATATATACTACTTCGATGATAATAACCGAATGATCATTTCATCAAAAATTAAATCTGGAATGTATTTCTTCCCTATTAAATGCAGAAAGCACATAATGTTACGAAACATGGCATCTGGTACATAGGCGTCGTATATTTATTTTGCTGCATACAGGCCAGAACACGTTTCCTGTTACTGCAGTTTCAAACAACTTAAATGTTGCGAAAAGAAATGTTTTATTTGACTTTGGAATGTTGTCGAATAAATAAATCTTCAATTTTTTATCTGAAATTATAATTTTTCTGTATCCGGTTTTAATTTACCCATCTGCGTTCTCCGTACAGAGCAAACTTTTATTACTTAATATGGCATAAGGAGACTTTTATTCGCTAGGAAAGTTTGTTTCATATGTCATTTCAAATTTGTCTGTTTTAATTTTGATCTCTTTTTGACATATTTATGTATTTTGACCCGGCCCAACCCAACCCGAAATTAATAAAATATGGCCCGAGATCAGCCCGTGGGCCGGTTTCGGTCCCACGGGACAGTCCCGAACCCGTGAGTCAGATCGGACCAAGCCCGAGCCCGTGCAGACCTCTAACTTGGATCCTTTGAGATTGATATTTAAAATTGAAACATCTCCCCAAATTGAATTTCAAAATACGCCATTGTGGTCTAGTGATAGTAAGACTAAGTCCATGAGCCCATACACCTTCAGGAACTTGATCACTAGAACAGGAGACCAGTGAAGATCCTCTCTGGTCAAACCAATGCAAGATAGTAGATGGTCAGGAGAGAACTGTTAAAAGTTTCATTTAAGGCACGTTGGAAAAACTTTTAAGTCCCTGGGCAAATGAAAGTGCTTTTGTGTGTCATCTGACAAACCTTGAGACTGCTGTTTGGGTTTTCCTATCTCTCATTTGTTCAAGTGCAGCACTGGGATGGTCCATGAGGTACCAGCTATGAGCAGGAGGACTTTTCCCGAAAAAAAAAATCGCTAGTGTCTGCGGATAGTTTTGCAGCCCATAGAACTTAAACAACGATTGTTTTTTCTAATGTCTGTGACTCAACTTACAGAAGTGTAACCATACTTATTTAAGAGGAGGTGCAGCACGTTTCAGACTGGAAAAATTAAAAAATTAAGCAATAACTTTCAACTAGTATAATATTAGTTTTTTTCAGCATAGGTAATTTTGACACGAACTAAAATATTCGTGGCAAAATCATTACACGTAAAAAATGAAGTTAGATGATCTAGTGGTGATAAAAGTCGTACATTTGCATGAAAAAAACTATACGGTATAAACTTCACGAGTATATTGTTTGATCATGGAGTTAGGGGAGACCTTTTACCTCCATAGGTTTGATATTATAAGCGCACTTTGTAGAATTTTCAGTTTAAGTGACAACGCAATATAGGAAACACGAGCGGAACGAGAAATATATTAAGTGAACATTCTAAATTCATTTTAAATATTTCAATCTTTCGAATAGCTTCAATAAAATTTATTTTCCTCCAAAATTACCAAAATTGTGAAAATAGCTCAAACTTCTATTCATTTGCAAGACGATTAACGTTTCTAAATCAAACTTGAATGGATATGAATACCAAAGTTCTCAAAGCCCAGAAGAACAATGACAGAGAGATTATGAAAGCCATCCGCCATCTTCAAGGTCCGAAAGGTTCTTCTTTTGCTGACATCAAAAAGTACTTGACTTCAGAGAATCAGTTGGTTGATGCAGCTGACCAAGCTAAGCTCAAGTTGTTTCTCAAGGATGCTGTTGACCGTAGAACCTTGGCTAAGTTGGATGGAAAGTACAAATTGATGGAGAGAGGGAAACGTCGACGCAGGTCCGGCTCCAAAGGCAGATCTAAATCCAGAAAGCGTTCCAGTGGACGAAAGCGTAAACGTTCCAGCAAAGGAAGACGAAAGCGTTCATCTGGAGGAAAACGAAAGCGATCCAGTGGAGGAAGACGACGTTCAAAAAGGAAGCACAAAGGACATAAGGAAGGGGATGGTTGTGAATAACTCTGCAACGGGCGCACAATTTCAGATTTAACATTCGAAGAGGTCAGCGAGATTTTTGAATAGCGTCAAATAATTCAAGGATAACAGAAAGCTGAATAGTAGAAACAATTGTTACGTTATTAAAGGACATCGTAAAATTTTATGGAAGCATAAGAAATTATAAAATATATAAAAATATTTTGGTGTCTAATGTGAATTCCTTTTCGTTTTACCAAATTAATAGAACTTTTAAATTAACTTTCTCATGCATTGTTATATATATAAACAGTAGAATGCAATGTATGAGCCAAATTGCTATGGCTAATATGTTAACATTACGTACCAGTAATATGGCGCAAATATTTTCGCCAAATATGTGTGTTAAGTTTATATTATACACTTGCATTTATTTCGCAAGTAGTGAAATTTAAGTGTAGCGTTTTTATAATATACTTAACTAAACAGAACTACTTAAAATTGAATCGGGCACTGTAATAAGAAGAATTATTTAGATATATCCAGACTTAGATCGTTATACATTTTAATTATGTACATTAAAATCAGATGGTAAATTATTATATTAAAATACAATGTTATTGTTTCGTTTTACATCTTCTCTTTTCGAAAAATGATTGAGGAAAAATTTTAAATAGTTTTACAATTTTAACTCTACTCCCCAAGAATGCATTTGAGTACAATTACGACTTCTATAATGTTTATAGCCAAAACAGATGCTTACTCGCTAATTTTACTCGCCAATTTTACTGCACTGTCCTTTCGGAAGTTGATATGCTGATCATTTCAGAGTCAACGAGCAGTTCTCATCACGCATATTCGACATATGGCGTAATCGCTAAAATTTTAGTTATTGAAAAACAAACATAGAATTTTTTAAATTTTAATAATTAAAAAAAAACACTGATTATTAAACACAGAAAAATTTTAAATTACATGAAAGTAAACAAAAAGTGTTAATTTCTATGCAAAAAATAAAATTTCATATGTAGTTTTGTCTACGATATTTAATCTAATGTGACTTAATCATTATCTGAGCCTCGCTGGACTTAAAAGGCAGATCCCAGACCGTGACTCAATTGGGTACTTTTCCATTTCGCCGGCGCAGGCGATAAAGTCGCCAAAAATACTACAACCGATATTAAAATGTTTATGCCTATAAAGTAAAAAATTCTTAGAACTAACATTTATTAACATATTTTTATGTATATACTGTGTGCTGTCGCCAATAAAGTCTACTTGGCGAAATTTGCGCCGGCGAAATGGAAAAGTACCCTCAATTGTTATTTGTGCCTTTCTAGACTATATAGAATTTCTATAATTGCTCAGTATACCTACCTCCAAATATATACAACTAAAATGAAATTGTGATTAACTCTGTTACTCGTTATAGGCTGATGTGAAACATCAGTCTTTTAACATATTTCGAAGGGGAAAATATTGAAGTGTGCTGTGTGTGATGATGGTATAATGTAGTTTCAGTGGCAGAAATCTGAGCTTTGCGAAAAATGTAAACATTTTGAACGCTTATATGTTCGAACCTAATAGATAAAAATGTAAATAATTTTTCTTGGTTTGTTGCAAATAAGATCCAGATTAGGAATATTAAAAAATAATTTCAATCTTTTAATAATTTGAATTTCTTTTTTTGAAAAAACTTAAAATGTATCTATCCGAGTGAGTGTTTTTTTATTTTATTTTTCCTAATTTAACTCGAAATATCTTCGAAACTATAAAAAAGAGATATAAATAGTAAACAACAGAAATATGTATTAGGAAGTTTAGTTTCTAAATATATATTTATTATTAAAAAGAAACTCTTAGTTTTTAAGTAATTGGCTTGTCAATTTGAAGAATGAATATTTTCGGTTTTTAAATTTGTAGTGTTAAGTTTATGTATCTCAAAAACAAAAATCGGTACTTTTCCATTTCGCCGGTGCAAATTTCGCCAAGCAGACTTTATTGGCGACAACACACAGTATACACATAAAAAAATGTTAATAAATGTTAGTTCTAAGAATTTTCTACTTTGGAGGCATAAATAATTTAAAATCGTTAAATATAGGTTGTAGTATTTTTGGCGACATTATCGCCTGCGCCGGCGAAATGGAAAAGTACCCAAAAATCACTAACTATGAACAATAAGAAGAAATTCCCTGATGGATGTTGTGGGTCCATGTCTTTATTGACTGGACTAATAGCACTAATTGGAGGCGCTGAAAAGAAAGGATATCAGGCACATGAAATGACCTAATTCTCGGATCGGCCTATTTCTCAGATTTTCAGTATGTGGCTTGCCTTAAACATACCTGGGATACAAAAGACGAGTTTTACAGAGGAAACATCCATCAGACGCTTTAGACCCTTATAACTGCCTGAAAAGAAAGTTGGGATAAAATCCGTATTCTTGAAAGACTTTTTCTTGAGAGTATGCTGTTTATGTTTAAATGTCGGTATGCAGATGGGATGATACATTTATTGTTATTATACCTAGATGTCCTAGATGTTCTCGTTTATGCTGTCTTGTTCTCTTTTTTTGGTTGGGTATTCATATCATATCATGTACTTAAAGAGGTTACATTGCCCCTAATTGTATGTGATGTGTTCTTTTTCCTAGTCGGTGTTCAGCAATAGTTACATCTGTCTCTGTTCCTTTACAATTGTCAACCAGTGTATTATATATGTCTTCTATTATACCCTTGATGTTAATCTCTAAACGAATACAACTGTATTGTGAAAAAATTTCGCCAAGTAATGATAAACGCTAGCCAAAATATGAAATGAAATCACATATTCTGGCGTCAAGTACAATTCCATCCAGGTGGGAATGTACCATCAACGTTTTGTACTTATAACTTTAATAAGAAAAATACCGAAACAGAACGAGAGAAGGTTCAATATACTTAGTTCCCTGCCTCGTTTATTAATGAAGTTTGCACAAGTTCCTTCAGTGCAGCTCGGCTACATTAAAGTATTTCTTTTACTGAGGAAACCAAAATTCTGGCAGAGCGCCAAGGTATATTGAACCCTTGAACCTTCTCTAGCTTTTGGCATTTTTAACACTTTACAACAAAGTTGAAAAGTGTTTATGACTTTGTTCATTCTGTCTGTCTGTCTGCCCTTTAGCACGATAACTGCCGTAAAAATGACTTAATCAAAATGAAATTTTAGTATGTTGTTCAGACGGTCTGTAGAACCTATGGGTATATAAATAAATAATATCACCCAATTAGTTTTGGATTGAACCCGGGTTGAAAAAATGAAATACATTGAATCCAATGGGACCAAATTTTTCAAACATTTTTTAAGCGGATTTAAATTTCACAAATTGCTTCGAAAATTTTAGGTAATATTCAAATGGTTCCATAAAATATATAAAAAAAAATTCAGCGAAATATATTCAGTGGTTTTTTAAATAAAAATTAAAATAATAATTACACCTCTTACATGAAGCGATCACATGACCATGATATGAATCGATCACGTGACCATGATATGAAAAGATCACGTGACTCACTTCAAAATGATATATGGCATCCATCTTGTCTCAAAATCGTGATTTTTAAAGTTCTTTTTAATTCATATTGAGTGTTGTATTCGTCCTAAAACCACTTTATTTTTGCTTAAATTCTGTGCATCTACACACTGAAACAACGCAATTACAAGATATTTGAGTTTAAATGCTCATCCAAATTTGATTATTTCTACAACGATGCCTATTTGTCACCTATGTAAAATGTAAACAGCAAAATATGTAGAATGAGTTGTATTAGATATGCTGTATTTCTTTAACACAAAATCATTTAATTCATGAAGTCTGTATAGCTGATATGAATGAAATATTCATTGATTTTACAAAGAGAAGGACGATTTTTTTCGATGAAGTTTTACGCATAGAGTTTAATTACTTGTAGCTCCATGGTCTTAATTTTTAAATAAAATAAATTATTATAGTATTGTGATGAATGACATGAATGGGAAATTATTTATGAATGAAATGCTGCTTTTATAGAGAGAGCCAACCGTGTTATTTTTTCTATGACGTCATTTGAATGAATTTCAGTTGTTTTCAATGAAGTTTACAAATATAATAAATTATCGTAGTATTATGATAATTCTAAAATTATCACCGAGGAGTGTATCACATTTTAGAGATGTTTAAACCAGGCAATTTATATTTCAATGCCGTCATTTGAATGAAGTTCATTTTTTTCGAAGAAGGTTTAAGTTTTCAAATATAATAAATTAATGTAGTATTGTGATAAGTTTTAAAATATTACCTATGAATGTATTGCATTTCAGACATGTTTAAATAAAATTGCATTGAAGTTGGAAAGTGTTTCATAATCAATGCTTTAAGCATGATTGATCTCGTTATTAAATGCTTTTGTATTTGTAATGTAAAGTATGTAAGTAAAAATGTATGATGTAAGTAAAAATATTTATATTGGTAGAGCTGTTTCTAGATCAAGAAGCCTATTACTTATATTATGATGAGGAGAATGTGAGTTTATTTTAGAGTTAAGATTGCTCATTTAATAGATTGCTAACGCATAATCAGGAAGTCGGTGATTCAAATACTTCTTTGGGCAAGGCATATTTCTTTCTCGAGAACTAAACAAGAGTTGTTGTTATTGAAACCCAGACCTCCCGACCTACCAGAAAGGTGTAAGGTAACTGTTTGGACGACCGGGAAGAGCCACTCAATTTAGACTGAAACCCAGTGGGGGAGGCATCCACAGGGAACGTACCCTCCTTCCCCTACCACCAACCTCTCGGAAGGACCTACGGACCCACATGTTTAACGTGATCGTACTCCGCATGAACACGGCGGCAGTTTTAGCAGCGAAAGGAATCGAACCCGGGCCTACCGAGTGCAATTCCCGCGTGCTAACCACTGGGCTACCGCGCCAAACTAAACAAGAGTGTTATAACAAAATACTTCTTGAAAACACTGGGAGTTTGATGATACATCCTTTGGTTTTTAATTTGTGAACGGGGGAATATATATCTTTTTAATCGAGATGTTTATATGAAATTAATTCTAACGAGCATCGGCACCTATAGAATTTATCCGGAGGGATTCAAGGATAAGATTAACAAGACGACTAGTTTGACGTCCGCCTTTGTGATTTTTTAGTGCCCCCTTGTCTTCCCCTATGGGCGTCCATGCTAACTAGTAGTACTTATTAAGTACGATTTGCTCTGAACTAGAAATGAGATCATGCTCATATATCATATACCTTTATATAAAATGCACTGAAAAGTTATGGTGTAAAATCTAGTTGACATTTTCGATGAATGTAAACTATTATTATATTTTATTATGAACATAAAATTTTATCATGCGACACGCATTTACTCTCATCTATACTCCTATTTTTCTTCCCTAGCCACCAAATCTTGCGATTTGCCAACCTTCGCCAAGTTCTACCTCGAAGGAAAACATAAGAGGATACCGAAAATAACTCTATAACTATCAGCAAAATATTCCAAAAATGTTTTAAAGTGCTAGAATGACATTATAAGTCTTTTGCAATATCACAAACACCAAAAATAAAGCAAATCTTCTAATACAGCATTAAAAGCAATGGAATTAATAGCCAAATGAAATGCGCCACCCTAAAATCCAGCAAAGTTACTTTTTAACTATATTTGTAAGATATGTAATGAAAACAAATCTTATCCATGAAAAGAGTAAAGCCCTCCTTTTACATGCTTTTACTTGCTGCCGTAAGTACAACAGTACATAACCATTATTTTACCATTTATATTTCTCAAGTTCGCTCTCGGTCTGAAATCGCCACTGAAATGTATAGGGTCACAGTCGGGAGAAAACGCGTTCTCGGGAAATTCGTCCGTACAAAACTTGCCTTTATCTTTGACGACGATTGCAATCCTTAAGCTCCCTTCATATATACTACCTCGATGATAATAACCGAATGATCATTTCATCAAAAATTAAATCTGGAATGTATTTCTTCCCTATTAAATGCAGAAAGCACATAATGTTACGAAACATGGCATCTGGTACATAGGCGTCGTATATTTATTTTGCTGCATAAAGGCCAGAACACGTTTCCTGTTACTGTAGTTTCAAACAACTTAAATGTTGCGAAAAGCAATGTTTTATTTTGACTTCGGAATGTTGTCGAATAAATAAATCTTCAATTTTTTATCTGAAATTATAATTTTTCTGTATCCGGTTCTAATTTACCCATCTGCGTTCTCCGTACAGAACAAACTTTTATTACTTAATATGGCATAGGGAGACTTTTATTCGCTAGGAAAATTTGTTTCATATGTCATTTCAAATTTGTCTGTTTTAATTTTGATCTCTTTTTGACATTTTTATTTATTTTGACCCGGCCAAACCCAACCCGAATTTAATAAAATATGGCCCGAGATCGGCCCGTGGGCCGGTTTCGGGCCCACGGGACCGTCCCGAAGCCGTGAGTCAGATCGGACCAAGCCCGAGCGCGTGCAGACCTCTAACTTGGATCCTTTGAGATTGATATTTAAAACTGAAACATCTCCCCAAATTGAGTTTCAAAATACGCCATTGTGGTCTAGTGATAGTAAGACTAAGTCCATGAGCCCATACACCTTCAGGAAGTTGATCACTAGAACAGGAGACCAGTGAAGATCCTCTCTGGTCAAACCAATGCAAGATAGTAGATGGTCAGGAGAGAACTGTTAAAAGTTTCATTTAAGACACGTTGGAAAATCTTTTAAGTCCCTGGACAAATGAAAGTGCTTTTGTGTGTCATCTGACAAACCTTGAGACTGCTGTTTGGGTTTTCCTATCTCTCATTTGTTCAAGTGCAGCACTGGGATGGTCCATGAGGTACCAGCTATGAGCAGGAGGACTTTTCCCGGGAAAAAAAAATCGCTAGTGTCTGCGGATAGTTTTGCAGCCCATAGAACTTGAACAACGATTGTTTTTTCTAATGTCTGTGACTCAACTTTCAGAAGTGTAACCATACTTATTTAAGAGGAGGTGCAGCTCGTTTCAGACTGGAAAAATTAAAAAATTAAGCAATAATTTTCAACTAGTATAATATTAGTTTTTTTCGGTATAGGTAATTTTGACACGAACTAAAATATTCGTGGCAAAATCATTACACGTAAAAAATGAAGTTAGATGAACTATTGGTGATATAAGTGGTACATTTGCATGAAAAATCTATACGGTATAAACTTCACGAGTATATTGTTTGATCATGGAGTTAGAGGAGACCTTTTACCTGCATATGTTTGACATTATAAGCGCACTTTGTAGAATTTTCAGTTTGAGTGGCAACACAATATAGGAAACACGAGCGGAACGAGAAATATATTAAGAGAACATTCTAAATTCATTTCAAATATTTCAATCTTTCCGAATAGCTTCGATAAAATTTATTTTCCTCCAAAATTACCAAAATTGTGAAAATAGCCCAAACTTCTATTCATTTGCAAGACGATTAACGTTTCTAAATCAAACTTGAATGGATATGAATACCAAAGTTCTCAAAGCCCAGAAGAACAATGACAGAGAGATTATGAAAGCCATCCGCCATCTTCAAGGTCCGAAAGGTTCTTCTTTTGCTGAAATCAAAAAGTACTTTTCTTCAGAGAATCAGTTGGTTGATGCAGCTGACCAGGCTAAACTCAAGTTGTTTCTCAGGGATGCTGTTGACCGTAGAACCTTGGCTAAGTTGGATGGGAAGTACAAATTGATGGAGAGAGGGAAACGCCGACGCAGGTCCGGCTCCAAAGGCAGATCTAAATCCAGAAAGCGTTCCAGTGGACGAAAGCGTAAAGGTTCCAGCAAAGGAAGACGAAAGCGTTCATCTGGAGGAAAACGAAAGCGATCCAGTGGAGGAAGACGACGTTCAAAAAGGAAGCACAGGGGACATAAGGAAGGGGATGGTTGCGAATAACTCTGCAACGGGCGCACAATTTCAGATTTAACATTCGAAGAGGCCAGCGAGATTTTTGAATAGCGTCAAATAATTCAAGGATTACAGAAAGCTGAATAGCAGAAACAACTGTTACGTTATTAATGGACATCGTAAAATTTTATGGAAGCATAAGAAATTATAAAATATATAAAAATATTTTGGTGTCTAATGTGAATTCCTTTTCGTTTTACTAAATTAATAGAACTTTTAAATTAACTTTCTCATGCATTGTTATATATATAAACAGCAGAATGCAATGTATGAGCCAAATTGCTATGGCTAATATGTTAACATTACGTACCAGTAATATGGCGCAAATCTTTTCGCCAAATATGTGTGTTAAGTTTATATTATACACTTGCATTTATTACGCAAGTAGTGAAATTAAAGTGTAGCGTTTTTATAATATACTTAACTAAACAGAACTTCTTAAAATTGAATCGGGCGCTGTAATAAGAAGAATTATTTAGATATATCCAGACTTAGATCGTTATACATTTTAATTATGTACATTAAAATCAGATGGTAAATTATTATATTAAAATACAATGTTATTGTTTCGTTTTACATCTTCTCTTTTCGAAAAATGATTGAGGAAAAATTTTGAATAGTTTTACAATTTTAACTTTACTACCCAAGAAGGCATTTGAGTACAATTACGACTTCTATAATGTTTATAACCAAAACAGATGCTTACTCGCCAATTTTACTGCACTGTCCTTTCGGAAGTTGATATGCTGATCATTTCAAAGTCAACGAGCAGTTCTCATCGCGCATATTCGACATATGGCGTAATCGCTAAAATTTTAGTTATTGAAAAACGAACAGAGAATTTTTTAAATTTTAATAATTAAAAAAAAACACTGATTATTAAACACAGAAAAATTTTAAATTACACGAAAGTAAACAAAAAATGTTAATTTCTATGCAAAAAATAAAATTTCAAATGTAGTTTTGTCTACGATATTTAAACTAATGTGACTTAATCATTATCTGAGCATCGCTGGACTTAAAAGGCAGATCCCAGACCGTGACTTATTTGGGCACTTTTCCATTTCGCCGGCGCAGACGATAAAGTCGCCAAAAATACTACAACCGATATTAGAATGTTTATGCCTCCAAAGTAAAAAATTCTTAGAACTAACATTTATTAACATCTTTTTATGTGTATATTGTGTGCTGTCGCTAATAAAGTCTACTTGGCGAAATTTGCGCCGGCGAAATGGAAAAGTACCCTCAATTGTTATTTGTGCCTTTCTAGAATATATAGAATTTCTATAATTGCTCAGTATACCTACCTCCAAATATATACAACTAAAATGAAATTGTGATTAACTCTGCTACTCGTTATAGGCTGATGTGAAACATCAGTCTTTTAACATATTTCGAAGGGGAAAATATTGAAGTGTGCTGTGTGTGATGATGGTATAATGTAGTTTCAGTGGCAGAAATCTGAGCTTTGCGAAAAATGTAAACATTTTGAACGCTTATATGTTCGAACCTAATAGATAAAAATGTAAATAATTTTTCTTGGTTTGTTGCAAATAAGATCCAGATTAGGAATATTAAAAAATAATTTCAATCTTTTAATATTTTGAACTCCTTTTTTTGAAAAAACTTAAAATGTATCTATCCGAGCGAGTGTTTTTTTATTTTATTTTTCCTAATTTAACTCGAAATATCTTCGAAACTATAAAAAAGAGATATAAATAGTAAACAACAGAAATATGTATTAGGAAGTTTAGTTTCTAAATATATATTTATTATTAAAAACAAACTCTTAGTTTTTAAGTAATTGGCTTGTCAATTTTTAGAAGAAGATTGAATATTTTCGGTTTTTAAATTTGTAGTGTTAAGTTTATGTATCTCAAAAACAAAAATCGATACTTTTCCATTTCGCCGGCGCAAATTTCGCCAAGCAGACTTTATTGGCGACAACACACAGTATACACATAAAAAAATGTTAATAAATGTTAGTTCTAAGAATTTTTTACTTTGGAGGCATAAACAATTTAAAATCGTTAAATATAGGTTGTAGTATTTTTGGCGACATTATCGCCTGCGCCGGCGAAATGGGAAAGTACCCAAAAATCACTAGCTATGAACAATAAGAAAAAATTCCCTGAATTTGTTGTGGGTCCATGTCTTTATTGACTGGACTAATAGCACTAGTTGGAGGCGCTGAAAAGAAAGGATATCAGGCACATGAAATGACCTAATTTTCGGATCGGCCTATTTCTCGGATTTTCAGTATGTGGCTTGCCTTAAACATACCTGGGATTCAAAAGACGTGTTTTACAGAGGAAACATCCATCAGACGCTTTAGACCCTTATAACTGCCTGTAAAGAAAGCTGGGATAAAATCCGTATTCTTGAAAGACTTTTTCTTGAGAGTATGCTGTTTATGTTTAAATGTCGGTATGCAGATGGGATGATACATTTATTGTTATTATACCTAGATGTCCTAGATGTTCTCGTTTATGCTGTCTTGTTCTCCTTTTTTGGTTGGGTATTCATATCATATCATGTACTTAAAGAGGTTACATTGCCCCAAATTGTATGTGATGTGTTCCTTTTCCTAGTCGGTGTTCAGCAATAGTTACATCTGTCTCTGTTCCTTTACAATTGTCAACCAGTGTATTATATATGTCTTCTATTATACCCTTGATGTTAATCTCTAAACGAATACAACAGTATTGTGAAAAAATTTCGCCAAGTAATGATAAACGCTAGCCAAAATAAGAAATGAAATCACATATTCTGGCGTCAAGTATAATTCCATCCAGGTGGGAATGTACCATCAATGTTTTGTACTTATAACTTTAATAAGAAAAATACCGAAACAGAACGAGAGAAGGTTCAATATACTTAGCTCCCTGCCTCGTTAATTAATGAAGTGTGCACAAGTTCCTTCAGTGCAGCTCGGCTACATTAAAGTATTTCTCCTACTGTGAAAACCAAAATTCTGGCAGAGCGCCTAGGTATATTGAACCCTTGAACCTTCTCCAGCTTTTGGCATTTTTAACACTTTACAACAAAGTTGAAAAGTGTTTATGACTTTGTTCATTCTGTCTGTCTGTCTGTCTGTCTGCCCGTTAGCACGATAACTGCCGTAAAAATGACTTAATCAAAATGAAATTTTAGTATGTTGTTCAGACGGTCTGTAGGACCTATGGGAATATAAATAAATAATATCACCCAATTAGTTTTGGATTGAACCCGGGTTGAAAAAATGAAATACATGGAACCCAATGGGACCAAATTTATCAAACATTTTTTAAGCGGATTTAAATTTCACAAATTGCTTCGAAAATTTTAGGTAATATTCAAATTGTTCCATAAAATATATAAAAAAAATTCAGCGAAATATATTCAGTAGTTTTTTAAATAAAAATTAAAATAATAATTACACCTCTTACATGAAGCGATCACGTGACCATGATATGAAACGATCACGTGACCATGATATGAAAAGATCACGTGACCCACTTCAAAATGATATATGGCATCCATCTTGTCTCAAAATCGTGATTTTTAAAGTTCTTTTTAATTCATATTGAGTGTTGTATTCGTTCTAAAACCACTTTATTTTTGCTTAAATTCTGTGCATCTACATACTGAAACAACACAATTACAAGATATTTGAGTTTAAATGCTCATCCAAATTTGATTATTTCTACAACGATGACTATTTTTCACCTATGTAAAATGTAAACAGCAAAATATGTAGAATGAGTTGTATTAGATATGCTGTATTTCTTTAACACAAAATCATTTAGTTCATGAAGTCTGCATAGCTGATATGAATGAAATATTCATTGATTTTACAAAGAGAAGGACGATTTTTTTCGATGAAGTTTTACGCATAGAGTTTAATTACTTGTAGCTCCATGGTCTTAATTTTTAAATAAAATAAATTATTATAGTATTGTGATGAATGACTTGAATGGGAAATTATTTATGAATGAAATGCTGCTTTTATAGAGAGAGCCAGCCGTGTTATTTTTTCTATGACGTCATTTGAATGAATTTCAGTGGTTTTCAATGAAGTTTACAAATATAATAAATTATCGTAGTATTATGATAATTCTAAAATTGTTACCGAGGAATGTATCACATTTTAGAGATGTTTAATCCAAGCAATTTATATTTCAATGCCGTCACTTGAATGAAGTTCATTTTTTTCGAAGAAGGTTTAAGTTTTCAAATATAATAAATTAATGTAGTATTGTGATAAGTTTTAAAATATTACCTATGAATGTATTGCATTTCAGACGTGTTTAAATAAAATTGCATTGAAGTTGGAAAGTGTTTCATAATCAATGCTTTAAGCATGATTGATCTCGTTATTAAATGCTTCTGTATTTGAAATGTAAAGTATGTAAGTAAAAATGTATGATGTAAGTAAAATTATTTATATTGGTAGAGCTGTTTCTAGATCAAGAAGCCTATTACTTAAATTATGATGAGGAGAATGTGAGGTTATTTTAGAGTTAAGATTGCTCATTTAATAGATTGCTAACGCATGATCAGGAAGTCGGTGATTCAAATACTTCTTTGGGCAAGGCATATTTCTTTCTCGAGAACTAAACAAGAGTTGTTGTTATTGAGACCCAGACCTCTCGACCTACCAGAAAGGTGTAAGGTAACTGTTTGGACGACCGGGAAGAGCCACTCAATTTAGACTGAAACCCAGTGGGGGAGGCATCCACAGGGACCGTACCCTCCTTCCCCTACCACCAACCTCTCGGAAGGACCTACGGACCCACATGTTTAACGTGATCGTACTCCGCATGAACGCGGCGGCAGTTTTAGCAGCGAAAGGAATCGAACCCGGGCCGACCGAGTGCAATTCCCGCGTGCTAACCACTGGGCTACCGCGCCAAACTAAACAAGAGTGTTATAACAAAATACTTCTTGAAAACACTGGGAGTTTGATGATACATCTTTTGATTTTTAATTTGTGAACGGGGGAAAATATATCTTTTTAATCGAGATGTTCATATGAAATTAATTCTAACCAGCATCGGCACCTATAGAATTTATCCGGAGGGATTCAAGGATAAGATTAACAACAACGACTGGTTTGATGTCCGCCTTTGTGATTTTTAAGTGCCCCCTTGTCTTCTCCTATGGGCGTCCATGCGAACTATTAATACTTATTAAGTACGATTTACTCTGAACTAGAAATGAGATCATGCTCATATATCATATATCTTTAAATAAAATGCACTGAAAATTTATGGTGTAAAATCTAGTTGACATTTTCGATGAATGTAAACTATTATTATATTTTATTATGAACATAAAATTTTATCATACGACACGCCTTCACTCTCATCTATACTCCTATTTTTCTTCCCTAGCCACCAAATCTTGCGATTCGCCAACCTACGCCTTTTTTTAACATCTTTTTATGTGTATACTGTGTGCTGTCGCCAATAAAGTTTACTTGGCGAAATTTGCGCCGGCGAAATGGAAAAGTACCCTCAATTGTTATTTGTGCCTTTCTAGACTATATCGAATTTCTATAATTGCTCAGTATACCTACCTCCAAATATATACAACTAAAGTGAAATTGTGATTAACTCAGCTACTCGTTATAGGCTGATGTGAAACATCAGTCTTTTAACATATTTCGAAGGAGAAAATATTGATGTGTGCTGTGTGTGATTATGGTATAATGTAGTTTCAGTGGCAGAAATCTGAGCTTTGCGAAAAATGTAAACATTTTGAACGCTTATATGTTCGAACCTAATAGATAAAAATGTAAATAATTTTTCTTGGTTTGTTGCAAATAAGATCCAGATTAGGAATATTAAAAAAGAATTTCAATCTTTTAATATTTTGAACTTCTTTTTTTTTAAAACTTAAAATGTATCTATCCGAGCGAGTGTTTTTTTATTTTATTTTTCTTAATTTAACTCGAAATATCTTCGAAACTATAAAAAAGAGATATAAATAGTAAACAACAGAAATATGTATTAGGAAGTTTAGTTTCTAAATATATATTTATTATTAAAAAGAAACTCTTAGTTTTTAAGTAATTGGCTTGTCAATTTGAAGAAGATTGAATATTTTCGGTTTTTAACACTTTACAACAAAGTTGAAAAGTGTTTATGACTTTGTTCATTCTGTCTGTCTGTCTGTCTGTCTGTCTGTCTGTCCGTTAGCACGATAACTGCCGTAAAAATGACTTAATCAAAATGAAATTTTAGTATGTTGTTCAGACGGTCTATAGGACCTATGGGAATATAAATGAATAATATCACCCAATTAGTTTTGGATTGAACCCGGGTTGAAAAAATGTAATACATTGAGCCCTATGGGACCTAATTTTTCAAGCATTTTTTAAGCGGATTTAAAATTCACAAATTGCTTCGAAAATTTTAGGCAATATTCAAATTGTTCCATAAAATATATAAAAAAAAATTCAGCGAAATATATTCAGTTGTTTTTTAAATAAAAATTAAAATAATAATAACACTTCTTATATTAAGCGATCACGTGTCCATGATATGAAACGATCACATGACCCACTTCAAAATGATATATGGCATCCATCTTGTGTCAAAATCGTGATTTTTAAAGTTCTTTTTAATTCATATTGAGTGGTGTATCCGTCCTAAAATTACTTTATTTTTGCCTAAATTCTGTGCATCTACATACTGAAACAACGCAATGACAATATATTTCAGTTTAAATGCTCTTCCAAATTTGATTATTTCTACTATTAAGCCTATTTTTCACCTATGTAAAATGTAAACAGCAAAATATATAGAATGAGTTGTATTAGAATCGCTGTAATTCTTTAACACAAAATCATTTAATCCATGGAGTCTGCTTAGCTGATATGAATTCATTGATTTTAGAAAGAGAAGGACGATATTTTTCGATGAAGTTTTACGCATATAGTTTACTTACTTGCAGCTCAATGGTCTTAATTTTTAAATAAAATAAATTGTTATAGTATTGTGATGAATGACATGAATGGGGGAATTATTTATGAATGAAATATTGCTTTTATAGAGAGAGCCAGGCGTGTTATTTTTTCTATGACGTCATTTGAATAGATTTCAGTTGTTTTCGATGAAGTTTTCAAATATAATAAATTATCGTAGTATTATGATAATTCTAAAATTATTACCGAAAAATGTATAACATTTTAGAGATGTTTAAACCAGGCAATTTATACTTTAATGCCGTCATTTGAATGAAGTTAATTTTTTTCAATGAAGGTTTAAGGTTTCAAATATAATAAATTAATGTAGTATTGTGATAAGTTTTAAATATTACCGTGGAATGTATTGCATTTTAGACATGTTTAAATAAAATTGCATTGAAGTTGGAAAGTGTTTCATAATCAATGCTTTAAGCATGATTGATCTTTCTTGTTAAATTTGTAGTGTTAAGTTTATGTATCTCAAAAACAAAAATCGGTACTTTTCCATTTCGCCGGCGCAAATTTCGCCAAGCAGACTTTATTGGCGACAACACACAGTATACACATAAAAAATGTTAATAAATGTTAGTTCTAAGAATTTTTTTCTTTGGAGGCATAAACAATTTAAAATCGTTAAATATAGGTTGTAGTATTTTTGGCGACATTATCGCCTGCGCCGCCGAAATGGAAAAGTACCCAAAAATCACTAGCTATGAACAATGAGAAAAAATTCCCTGAATTTGTTGTGGGTCCATGCCTTTATTGACTGGACTAATAGCACTAGTTGGAGGCGCTGAAAAGAAAGGATATCAGGCACATGAAATGACCTAATTCTCGGATCGGCCTATTTCTCGGATTTTCAGTATGTGGCTTGCCTTAAACATACCTGGGATTCAAAAGACGAGTTTTACAGAGGAAACATCCATCAGACGCTTTAGACCCTTATAACTGCCTGTAAAGAAAGCTGGGATAAAATCCGTATTCTTGAAAGACTTTTTCTTGAGAGTATGCTGTTTATGTTTAAATGTCGGTATGTAGATGGGATGATACATTTATTGTTATTATACCTAGATGTCCTCGTTTATTTTGTCTTGTTCTCTTTTTTTGGTTGGGTATTCATATCATATCATGTACTTAAAGAGGTTACATTGCCCTTAATTGTATGTGATGTGTTCCTTTTCCTAGTCGGTGTTCAGCAATAGTTACATCTGTCTCTGTTCCTTTACAATTGTCAACCAGTGTATTATATATGTCTTCTATTATACCTGTTGGAGATCACGTGCGTTGGGGTTTTAATAACTCAACTCAAGAAAGAAGATTAACTGATTTAAAACAGTTTTATAAAAAGAAATGGTTCTGTAAGGCAACGGAAATAAAGGTGTTCTTTCATAAATTGCTTATAAGTCAATTTTTTCTCAACAAAACTGGCTTCCGCGACAGGACTTATAAGATGGAAAAATTAAATAAGGAAAGAACCCAAGCTAGGCGTTTGTTTACATTGGCGGCACAGCAATTAGAATTGAAATTAACGGCCGTTCCAATGCTGAAAGCAGAAGTTATACCCGATTTCAAGGTACTTGAGGATAGAGCGGCCCATTTATTTGAATTGGATAATTCTATCAAAGATTTAATGCTAGATGAAGAAGATTTCAATGAAGAAAATTTCGCCAAGGAAATCGATGGTGCCGAAAATTATAAAACCCGGTGGATAGTCATGAAAACCAAGTATGAAGGTTTATTAGAAAAGAAAGAAATCGATCCTTTAAATATTGGTCAAGAAAGTGTTTTTGGACAAGGTAAGCGACATTTCAAGTTACCTAAATTAGAACTGAAACATTTTGATGGGGATATAAAAAATTGGCTCGGCTTCTGGGGTCAGTTCAGAAAAATCGATGAGGATGAAACAATTGATGACGATGATAAATTTCAGTATTTGGTTCAGGCCACTGAAGACGTCGCCAAGGAACTTGTAGAAAGTTTTCCTCCATCAGGATCCAATTATCATAAAGCATTAGAACAACTAAAACCGCGTTTTGCCAGAGACGAATTACTTATTGAAATATATGTTCGAGAGTTGTTAAATTTAGTCTTGGCACAAGTTTCAAAGAAGGGAGCCAAGTCGTTAAGTACACTTTATGATAAATTAGAAACTCAATTACGGGCATTAGAAACTTTGGGTGTTACATCTGAAAAATATGCTTCTATGTTGTACCCATTGGTAGAATCGGCTCTTCCTGAAGAAACTTTGAGAGTTTGGGAGAGATCTCGTAGGAAGTTTAATGCTAAAATTGGCGATGAAACTGACAATTTAACGTCTCTCTTACAATTTTTGAAGCTAGAAGTTGAAAGTGAGGAACGATTGCAAATCGCTCGTTCAAGTTTCTCGCATAGTAATAACTCTTCGATACCTACCGCTGCTTGTATTTTCTCCGGCGAAGTAAAAGTGCCAGGAAAAATGTGTGTGTGGTGCAGTAAAACATCTCATAATTCAACAGAGTGTTTCAAAGTTAGACATTTTTCTATGGACAGTAAAAGGGAACTACTTCGGAAAAAGGGAGCCTGTTATATCTGTTTAAGGGTCGGTCACAATGCAAAAAGATGCAAGGCAATGGTTAAATGTCTTATCTGTGATAAACGCCATAATGTTATTATGTGCTCTGAACTGCCAAATTCGTCGCCAAATAAGAAAGCAGAGAAAGAACCAAACAAAACAGCAGAGACATTTTCGAATAATGAGAGTGAATCAAGTGTTCTATTAACTCATCGAAATGGTCCGATTCTACTCCAAACAGTGCTCGTCCGAATATTAAGTGAAGGTAAACCTAGATTAGTGAGAGCACTCTTTGACAATGGTTCACAGAGGTCGTACATTCGTAGTGATATCCCAAAACGACTAAATCTAAGAGTCTCAGGTCAAGAGACATTGAGTCATTGTTTATTCGGAGGATCAGAAATTAAACCCAGAGCTCATAATGTGTATGACATATCAATACAGAGTATAGATGGAAAATATCAATACCAGATGTCTGTACTAGATCAAGCTAAAATATGTAGTTCTGTTCCCCGGATAGAAAATCCAAATTTATATCCCTTATTAAAAGAGCAGAATATAGTTTTGAGTGATGCAGGGGAAGGTGCTCCAGAAATAGGTTTACTAATCGGAGCAGATTATTCAGGTATGCTAATGACTGATTCAGTCGTCCGTTTGGATAAAAATTTAACTGCAATCAAAACTGAATTAGGATGGACAATTCAAGGTCCAGAAATCAAATCCCGTACAATACTGAGTAATATTACTCTTCTCTGTCACTCAGAATTAGCAGATTTATGGAGTCTGGATGTACTTGGAATCAGAGATCCAGCCGAAACAAAAACGAAGGAAATTTTAGATAATGAAGTGACTGAGTTTTTCCAGAAAACACTACAAGTTAATGAAGAAAGTCGTTATGAAGTACGTTTACCTTTCAAAGAAGGGCATCCAGATTTAGACGACAACAGAGAACTGGCAATGAGAAGGCTTATAAGCACCACCAAACGTCTCGATCGTATAGGATACACAAAAGAGTATGAAATTGTATTTGAAGAATGGCTTTAGTCAGGAGTAGTGGAACGTGTGCCAAACAATGAAATTACCTCCATTCATGGACATTATCTGCCTCACCATGCCGTTATTAAACTTTCCAGTTTGACGACGAAGGTCAGACCAGTTTTTGACGCATCAGCCAAGGATTCGAAAGGTAACTTTTTAAATGCATGCCTCGAAAAAGGACCGAACTTAGTCGAATTAATTCCTAAATTGCTGACTTTGTTCAGAAGAAACGCCATCGGTGTTACAGCAGATATCCGTAGAGCTTTTCTACAGATTAGTTTATCTCCAAGAGACAGAGATTTTGCCTGCTTTCTCTGGTGGAAGAATGAGGAGAGAAAGGAAGTAGAAACTTTTAGACACTGCAGAGTTGTTTTTGGCATGTCTCCTAGTCCGTTTCTGTTAGGAGCAACAATTGCTTATCACCTGGAACATGCTCCACCGAACATACAAAATACTACTGAACGACTTAAACAGTCCTTTTACATTGACAATTGTGTCACTAGCCTGCAGACAAAGGAAGAAGCAGGGAAATTCATACGAGAATCTAAAGAACTGATGATGGCTGCGCAGTTTGATCTTAGGGATTGGACTACGTCTCCAATAAAATTCACAGAAACAGAAGTGAACAGAAAGCTTGTATCCGTCTTGGGAATGACGTGGGATACAGAAAATGATACAATGTTTTGTCACATCGACCCATTTAAAATACTTAAGGATAAAATCACTAAAAGAACATTATTATCAGTAGCACAGAGTATTTTCGATCCTATTGGCTTAACTTGTCCTACTTCATTGATTCCCAAATTAATCCTACAAAAGGCTTTCATCCTACATTGTGGATGGGACAAGGAACTTCCACAAGAACTGAAAAACGAGTTCGAAAAGTGGCTCGAACAGATACATTTGATAAATGATTGTAAAATTCAAAGAAGACTCTCAACAGATACGTTTGATGATTGCAAGATAAGTCTTCACACCTTTTGCCATGCTAGTAAATCAGCATACGCAGCTTGCATTTTTCTACGCACATCCTATGGAACAAACACAACCGTAAGTCTTGTACTTAGCAAATCAAGAGTTTCTCCATTAAAAGAAATTACAATTCCGAGGTTGGAACTCATGTCGGCTGTTATTGCTACTAGACTATATGTTCAGGTCATCAAAATTTTGAATCTGTCGAACTGCGAATCATATTTTTGGAGCGACTCATCGGTAGCATTGACTTGGATAAAAAATAAAGAAAATTGGAATGCTTTTGTCGGCAACAGGGTAAAAGAGATTCGACAGTACACCAATTCTAACAACTGGTATCATATTCCCGGAACTCTTAATGTAGCAGACCTGTTGTCCCGTGGCTGTCACGCTAGTACATTATTGAAGAGTCGTTGGTGGGAAGGCCCTTACTGGTTAAAGTTAGAACCACAAGAATGGCCTACTTCATCAATTTCTGCCGCTGAAAACGAAGTAAATGCAGAAAAAAGGAAGACCGTTATATCAAGCGTAAGCTGTAATGAATCAAGTCTAGTTTCAGACCTGTCTTATTTTTCTAATTTCTCAAAAATCAAAAGAATGGTGGCGTGGTTATTACGGTTCATGCATAATTGTCGTGAAATGGAACGCAGAAAGGGAGAACTGACTAGTGAAGAAGTTTCAACAGCTGAAAAATTGATATTTCAAACAATACAGAAGGATAGCTTCACAGAGAAGAAAGTTAACACTCTAAAAAAGATGCAGACTTTCAGGGACAACGAAGGACTCTTAAGAGTAAGAACAAGGTTGATTCTCGGAGATGAGAAGGAGGACTTTAAGTGTCCAATTCTACTCCCAGGAGATCCTCCCATTATACGAAAATTAGTTAATCAAAAACACAGAGAATTACTGCACGCAGGATTAAGAACTTTGATCAGTAATCTTAGAGAGACTTATTGGATCACAGGAATTAAAAGGTTAGCAAAGCAAGTCAATTCCCAGTGTGCCGTTTGCAAAAGATTTAAAGCAAAGCCAATCGAACCACCATTTGCTCCTTTACCTCGTGATCGAATTAAGAATGCAAGTGGTTTTGAAGTGACTGGAATAGATCTCGCTGGATCATACCTTAAACTAAAATTTCGAGATCAGGACGTATTATAAAGATTCCCAAAAGATTAGATTTGTAATTTTACAATTTTGTCGAAATTGCAAAGAGGGGAGGATGTTGGAGATCACGTGCGTTGGGGTTTTAATAACTCAACTCAAGAAAGAAGATTAACTGATTTAAAACAGTTTTATAAAAAGAAATGGTTCTGTAAGGCAACGGAAATAAAGGTGTTCTTTCATAAATTGCTTATAAGTCAATTTTTTCTCAACAATACCCTTGATGTTAATCTCTAAACGAATACAACTATATTGTGAAAAAATTTCGCCAAGTAATGATAAACGCTAGCCAAAATAAGAAATGAAATCACATATTCTGGCGTCAAGTATAATTCCATCCAGGTGGGAATGTACCATCAACGTTTTGTACTTATAACTTTAATAAGGAAAATACTGAAACAGAACGAAAGAAGGTTCAATATACTTAGCTCCCTGCCTCGTTAATTAATGAAGTGTGCACAAGTTCTTTCAGTGCAGCTCGGCTACATTAAAGTATTTCTCTTACTGTGAAAACCAAAATTCTGGCAGGGCGCCAAGGTATATTGAACCCTTGAACCTTTTCTAGCTTTTGGCATTTTTCTTTTTCTGGCGATAAGTGGAAAGCGTTGATTCTACATTCCCACCTGGATGGAATTGTGCTTGGCGCCAAAATATGTGCTTTCAAATACGCGTTAGCCAAAATATTGTTTTGGCTGACGCTTTTCATTACTTGGCGGATTTTTTTTTTTTTTTACAATACAGTTGTTTTTGTTTAGAGATCTCACATCTTTTTGGGGTGAATATTTTATTTTGTAAAAACGAAAGTGAGATTCGTGCTTGCATTCTTTACCGAGTACTTAACTGTGGTTTACGTCTGGTTTGAATTTTTAAGAATATAATATTTTTATCAGTGTGCACTTCACACATGCATTGTATCTGTATCGATTTTCAATGTGAAATTTGGATGGAAAATATTTAAGAGTACGGTTAGACAATTTTCTTTTTACAGAGCCTATCGCAGGCTTGATAATTTTTTTTAGAGATTTAACAACTCTGTGCCTCTGTACTTCTTTTTACCCCATATTGGGGTGTATGTTTACTGTATTGTATGCAATGCAGCAAGTTAATATCACGACTTACCTGAAGGTAAAAGATAATTGTTTGGACGGCCGTGAGAGACACATTTGTAATTTATCATACGCAAATAAAAATGGTGACAATAAACTAGACCTCCCATGGAGTTAGAAAGGTACTCCCATGGATGAATCCTTTGAAAATGGCATAATTTTTTGAGAATTATATCTAGGTGTCAATAGTGTTACTAAAGTAGCTGCCATTGTTAATTGACATAGCAGTAATGCGCAGTATTTATTATATGTATTTTTGATTATTTTAAATTAAGGGTTCTCTAATGATAAGTATAATTAGCCAGTATTTTTTCACAGTTTAGGATAGAGTACAGAATATATGGAGATAAAAATGAATTGAAAGATAAAATAATTTTGAATAAGTAGGAACATTTTTTATTGTTCAAGTTCTACTTTGCATCGCGATAATAATTTACTTTTACAAAATGGACAGTTTGAATAAATATTTTAGGCCTTTCGTCACAGAAATGTATACAATATAGGGCTACTTATCTTATCTCTGCGCCACCTGAATTATTGTCTGAAACGATATTGGCATTTTCTTAATATAAAGTTTTAACTCCTTACTTTTACCTCCATGAGACCCCCCATTTCAAGAATCAAGGTGAATAATCTCTCTTACTCCATGATTTCAAGTTTGAATTTCATTGTTCGGTTCTATTTTCTGTCGCCAAAGCCAAATGACCTACAAAATTCCTACCTAATTTTTAATCCGTACTTAACTCCTCCAGAAGAGGACCGAAATTCAAATTTCTTTTTAAAATGCTCACCCTTGGATCACGAGGAAAAATATAAAAGAAGATCATCAAAATCTGTTAACTGGTTTGGCGTGTAGGTCCGTCAGCAGGAAAACACAACGACAACAAGTAGAACGAAAAATGCTGTTTTCAAAAAGGCAGTTTTCAGCACTATATTTCTTTACTTGAATTTTAGTGCTTTGATTATTATTTTTTAATTTTCGTCTCTAGGCTTGCCCCATAACAGCTATGGAAAAAGTTTTAATTGAGGCCGAGATACAGGGGCTGAAAAACCCATCTTGTGACGAAGTACCCTTGGTAAACCTCGCACATTTTCATTCATATTTCATCGCTTTTAATTTTTAACACTTTACAACAAAGTTAAAAAGTGTTTATGACTTTGTTCATTCTGTCTGTCTGTCTGTCCGTTAGCACGATAACTGCCGTAAAAATGACTTAATTTAAAAAAAAATTTAAAAATTTTAAAAATTTAAAAAAAACATTTTAAAAAATTTTAAATGAAATTGCATTTCAGTTGGAAAGTGTTTCACAATCAATGCTTATGCATGATTGATCTTTCTTGTTAAAATTTATTAATTTTAAATTAAAAGTATAAGATGGTTAGAATACAAATATAAATAAATGCAGAGGCAATCATTCGTTTTATCCATATATTAATTTTAAATTATAACAGTTTATTCAAACAAATTTTCATTTAATATTTGTTATCGGAAAGAAATCGATGGAATTGTGCTTTAATTTAAGAATAGAATTTATTTGATTTTGATAAGATTCGGAATCTAATAATTGAAATTAAAATCACAGAAGAAATTGCAAATAAAATATCAGTGTTAAATTTTAAAGTAAACAGTACCGACTGGATTTCATATTTTCATCACCAGTCAAGCAATCGTTGTACAAATGCGATTAAATTTTTTTTGCGATAAATTTAAAAACATAACAAATTGCAACTCGCACTTGACCAATGATAATAACCAACGAGATAGTATATATGGAGGGAGCGCGGTCCAATCTTTTTAACATGGTCAAACACAAGGTCTATTGAAAGGTAATGATAAACGCTAGCCAAAATAAGAAATGAAATCACATATTCTGGCGTCAAGTATAATTCCATCCAGGTGGGAATGTACCATCAACGTTTTGTACTTATAACTTTAATAAGAAAAATACAGAAACAGAACGAGAGAAGGTTCAATATACTTAGCTCCCTACCTCGTTAATTAATGAAGTGTGCACAAGTTCCTTCAGTGCAGCTCGGCTACATTAAAGTATTTCTCTTACTGTGAAAACCAAAATTCTGGCAGAGCGCCAAGGTATATTGAACCCTTGAACCTTCTCTAGCTTTTGGCATTTTTAACACTTTACAACAAAGTTGAAAAGTGTTTATGACTTTGTTCATTCTGTCTGTCTGTCTGCCCGTTAGCACGATAACTGCCGTAAAAATGACTTAATCAAAATGAAATTTTAGTATGTTGTTCAGATGGTCTGTAGGACCTATGGTAATATAAAGAAATAATATCACCCAATTAGTTTTGGATTGCACCCGGGTTGAAAAAATGAAATACATTGAACCCAATGGGACCAAATTTTTCAAACATTTTTTAAGCGGATTTAAATTTCACAAATTGCTTCGAAAATTTTAGGTAATATTCAAATTGTTCCATAAAATATATAAAAAAAATTCAGCGAAATATATTCAGTAGTTTTTTAAATAAAAATTAAAATAATAATTACACCTCTTACATGAAGCAATCACGTGACCATGATATGAAACGATCACGTGACCATGATATGAAAAGATCACGTGACCCACTTCAAAATGATATATGGCATCCATCTTGTCTCAAAATCGTGATTTTTAAAGTTCTTTTTAATTCATATTGAGTGTTGTATTCGTCCTAAAACCACTTTATTTTTGCTTAAATTCTGTGCATCTACATACTGAAACAACACAATTGCAAGATATTTGAGTTTAAATGCTCATCCAAATTTGATTATTTCTACAACGATGCCTATTTTTCACCTATGTAAAATGTAAACAGCAAAATATGTAGAATGAGTTGTATTAGATATGCTGTATTTCTTTAACACAAAATCATTTAGTTCATGAAGTCTGCATAGCTGATATGAATGAAATATTCATTGATTTTACAAAGAGAAGGACGATTTTTTTCGATGAAGTTTTACGCATAGAGTTTAATTACTTGTAGCTCCATGGTCCTAATTTTTAAATAAAATAAATTATTATAGTATTGTGATGAATGACTTGAATGGGAAATTATTTATGAATGAAATGCTGCTTTTATAGAGAGAGCCAGCCGTGTTATTTTTTCTATGACGTCATTTGAATGAATTTCAGTTGTTTTCAATGAAGTTTACAAATATAATAAATTATCGTAGTATTATGATAATTCTAAAATTGTTACCGAGGAATGTATCAAATTTTAGAGATGTTTAATCCAGGCAATTTATATTTCAATGCCGTCACTTGAATGAAGTTCATTTTTTTCGAAGAAGGTTTAAGTTTTCAAATATAATAAATTAATGTAGTATTGTGATAAGTTTTAAAATATTACCTATGAATGTATTGCATTTCAGACGTGTTTAAATAAAATTGCATTGAAGTTGGAAAGTGTTTCATAATCAATGCTTTAAGCATGATTGATCTCGTTATTAAATGCTTCTGTATTTGAAATGTAAAGTATGTAAGTAAAAATGTATGATGTAAGTAAAATTATTTATATTGGTAGAGCTGTTTCTAGATCAAGAAGCCTATTACTTAAATTATGATGAGGAGAATGTGAGGTTATTTTAGAGTTAAGATTGCTCATTTAATAGATTGCTAACGCATGATCAGGAAGTCGGTGATTCAAATACTTCTTTGGGCAAGGCATATTTCTTTCTCGAGAACTAAACAAGAGTTGTTGTTATTGAGACCCAGACCTCTCGACCTACCAGAAAGGTGTAAGGTAACTGTTTGGACGACCGGGAAGAGCCACTCAATTTAGACTGAAACCCAGTGGGGGAGGCATCCACAGGGACCGTAATCTCCTTCCCCTACCACCAACCTCTCGGAAGGACCTATGGACCCACATGTTTAACGTGATCGTACTCCGCATGAACGCGGCGGCAGTTTTAGCAGCGAAAGGAATCGAACCCGGGCCGACCGAGTGCAATTCCCGCGTGCTAACCACTGGGCTACCGCGCCAAACTAAACAAGAGTGTTATAACAAAATACTTCTTGAAAACACTGGGAGTTTGATGATACATCTTTTGATTTTTAATTTGTGAACGGGGGAAAATATATATTTTTAATCGAGATGTTCATATGAAATTAATTCTAACCAGCATCGACACCTATAGAATTTATCCGGAGGGATTCAAGGATAAGATTAACAACAACGACTGGTTTGATGTCCGCCTTTGTGATTTTTAAGTGCCCCCTTGTCTTCCCCTATGGGCGTCCATGCTAACTAGTAATACTTATTAAGTACGATTTACTCTGAACTAGAAATGAGATCATGCTCATATATCATATATCTTTATATAAAATGCACTGAAAAGTTATGGTGTAAAATCTAGTTGACATTTTCGATGAATGTAAACTATTATTATATTTTATTATGAACATAACATTTTATCATACGACACGCCTTTACTCTCATCTATACTCCTGTTTTTCTTCCCTAGCCACCAAATCTTGCGATTCGCCAACCTTCGCCAAGTTCTACCTCGAAGGGAAAACATACGAGGATACCGAAAATAACTCTATAACTATCAGCAAAATATTCCAAAAATTTTTTTAAAGTGTTAGAATGACATTATAAGTCTTTTGCAATATCACAAACACCAAAAATAAAGCAAATCTTCTAATACAGCATTAAAAGCAATGGAATTAATAGTCAAATGAAATGCGCCACGCTAAAATCTAGCAAAGTTACTTTTTAACTATATTTGTAAGATACGTAATGAAAACAAATCTTATCCATGAAAAGAGTAAAGCCCTCCTTTTACATGCTTTTACTTGCTGCCTTAAGTACAACAGTACATAACCATTATTTTACCATTTATATTTCTCAAGTTCGCTCTCGGTCTGAAATCGCCACTGAAATGTAAAGTGTCACAGTCGGGAGAAAACGCGTTCTCGGGAAATTCGTCCGTACAAAACTTGCCTTTATCTTTGACGACGATTGCAACCCTTAAGCTCCCTTCATATATACTACTTCGATGATAATAACCGAATGATCATTTCATCAAAAATTAAATCTGGAATGTATTTCTTCCCTATTAAATGCAGAAAGCACATAATGTTACGAAACATGGCATCTGGTACATAGGCGTCGTATATTTATTTTGCTGCATACAGGCCAGAACACGTTTCCTGTTACTGTAGTTTCAAACAACTTAAATGTTGCGAAAAGCAATGTTTTATTTTGACTTCGGAATGTTGTCGAATAAATAAATCTTCAATTTTTATCTGAAATTATAATTTTTCTGTATCCGGTTCTAATTTACCCATCTGCGTTCTCCGTACAGAGCAAACTTTTATTACTTAATATGGCATAAGGAGACTTTTATTCGCTAGGAAAGTTTGTTTCATATGTCATTTCAAATTTGTCTGTTTTAATTTTGATCTCTTTTTGACATTTTTATGTATTTTGACCCGGCCCAACCCAACCCGAATTTAATAAAATATGGCCCGTGATCAGCCCGTTGGCCGGTTTCGGGCCCACGGGACAGTCAAGAACCCGTGAGTCAGATCGGACCAAGCCCGAGCGCGTGCAGACCTCTAACTTGGATCCTTTGAGATTGATATTTAAAATTGAAACATCTCCCCAAATTGAATTTCAAAATACGCCATTGTGGTCTAGTGATAGTAAGACTAAGTCCATGAGCCCATACACCTTCAGGAAGTTGATCACTAGAACAGGAGACCAGTGAAGATCCTCTCTGGTCAAACCAATGCAAGATAGTAGATGGTCAGGAGAGAAATGTTAAAAGTTTCATTTAAGGCACGTTGGAAAAACTTTTAAGTCCCTGGGCAAATGAAAGTGCTTTTGTGTGTCATCTGACAAACCTTGAGAGTGTTGTTTGGGTTTTCCTATCTCTCATTTGTTCAAGTGCAGCACTGGGATGGTCCATGAGGTACCAGCTATGAGCAGGAGGACTTTTCCCGGAAAAAAAAATCGCTAGTGTCTGCGGATAGTTTTGCAGCCCATAGAACTTAAACCACGATTGTCTTTTCTAATGTCTGTGACTCAACTTTCAGAAGTGTAACCGTACTTATTTAAGAGGAGGTGCAGCACGTTTCAGACTGGAAAAATTAAAAAATTAAGCAATAACTTTCAACTAGTATAATATTAGTTTCTTTCAGCATAGGTAATTTTGACACGAACTAAAATATTCGTGGCAAAATCATTACACGTATAAAATGAAGTTAGATGATCTATTGGTGATATAAGTGGTACATTTGCATGAAAAAAACTATACGGTATAAACTTCACGAGTATATTGTTTGATCATGGAGTTAGAGGAGACCTTTTACCTCCATAGGTTTGATATTATAAGCGCATTTTGTAGAATTTTCAGTTTGAGTGGCAACACAATATAGCAAACACGAGCGGAACGAGAAATATATTAAAAGAACATTCTAAATTCATTTCAAATATTTCAATCTTTCCGAATAGCTTCGATAAAATTTATTTTCCTCCAAAATTACCAAAATTGTGAAAATAGCCCAAACTTCTATTCATTTGCAAGACGATTAACGTTTCTAAATCAAACTTCAATGGATATGAATACCAAAGTTCTCAAAGCCCAGAAGAACAATGACAGAGAGATTATGAAAGCCATCCGCCATCTTCAAGGTCCGAAAGGTTCTTCTTTTGCTGACATCAAAAAGTACTTGACTTCAGAGAATCAGTTGGTTGATGCAGCTGACCAAGCTAAGCTCAAGTTGTTTCTCAAGGATGCTGTTGACAGTAGAACCTTGGCTAAGTTGGATGGAAAGTACAAATTGATGGAGAGAGGGAAACGTCGACGCAGGTCCGGCTCCAAAGGCAGATCTAAATCCAGAAAGCGTTCCAGTGGACGAAAGCGTAAACGTTCCAGCAAAGGAAGCCGAAAGCGTTCATCTGGAGGAAAACGAAAGCGATCCAGTGGAGGAAAACGACGTTCAAAAAGGAAGCACAGAGGACATAAGGAAGGGGATGGTTGCGAATAACTCTGCAACGGGCGCACAATTTCAGATTTAACATTTGAAGAGGTCAGCAAGATTTTTGAATAGCGTCAAATAATTCAAGGATAACAGAAAGCTGAATAGTAGAAACAACTGTTACGTTATTAATGGACATCGTAAAATTTTATGGAAGCATAAGAAATTATAAAATATATAAAAATATTTTGGTGTCTAATGTGAATTCCTTTTCGTTTTACTAAATTAATAGAACTTTTAAATTAACTTTCTCATGCATTGTTATATATATAAACAGTAGAATGCAATGTATGAGCCAAATTGCTATGGCTAATATGTTAACATTACGTACCAGTAATATGGCAAAAATATTTTCGCCAAATATGTGTGTTAAGTTTATATTATACACTTGCATTTATTACGCAAGTAGTGAAATTAAAGTGTAGCGTTTTTATAATATACTTAACTAAACAGAACTACTTAAAATTGAATCGGACACTGTAATAAGAAGAATTATTTAGATATATCCAGACTTAGATCGTTATACATTTTAATTATGTACATTAAAATCCGATGGTAAATTATTATATTAAAATACAATGTTATTGTTTCGTTTTACATCTTCTCTTTTCGAAAAATGATTGAGGAAAAATTTTAAATAGTTTTACAATTTTAACTTTACTACCCAAGAAGGCATTTGAGTACAATTACGACTTCTATAATGTTTATAACCAAAACAGATGCTTACTCGCCAATTTTACTGCACTGTCCTTTCGGAAGTTGATATGCTGATCATTTCAGAGTCAACGAGCAGTTCTCATCATGCATATTCGACATATGGCGTAATCGCTAAAATTTTAGTTATTGAAAAACAAACATAGAATTTTTTAAATTTTAATAATTAAAAAAAACACTGATTATTAAACACAGAAAAATTTTAAATTACACGAAAGTAAACAAAAAATGTTAATTTCTATGCAAAAAATAAAATTTCATATGTAGTTTTGTCTACGATATTTAAACTAATGTGACTTAATCATTATCTGAGCCTCGCTGGACTTAAAAGGCAGATCCCAGACCGTGACTCAATTGGGTACTTTTCCATTTCGCCGGCGCAGGCGATAAACTCGCCAAAAATACTACAACCGATATTAAAATGTTTATGCCTCCAGAGTAAAAAATTCTTAGAACTAACATTTATTAACATCTTTTTATGTGTATACTGTGTGCTGTCGCCAATAAAGTCTACTTGGCGAAATTTGCGCCGGCGAAACGGAAAAGTACCCTCAATTGGTATTTGTGCCTTTCTAGACTATATAGAATTTCTATAATTGCTCAGTATACCTACCTCCAAATATATACAACTAAAATGAAATTGTGATTAACTCTGCTACTCGTTATAGGCTGATGTGAAACATCAGTCTTTTAACATATTTCGAAGGAGAAAATATTGATGTGTGCTGTGTGTGATGATGGTATAATGTAGTTTCAGTGGCAGAAATCTGAGCTTTGCGAAAAATGTAAACATTTTGAACGCTTATATGTTCGAACCTAATAGATAAAAATGTAAATAATTTTTCTTGGTTTGTTGCAAATAAGATACAGATTAGGAATATTAAAAAATAATTTCAATCTTATAATATTTTGAACTTCTTTTTTTGAAAAAACTTAAAATGTATCTATCCGAGCGAGTGTTTTTTTATTTTATTTTTCTTAATTTAACTCGAAATATCTTCGAAACTATAAAAAAGAGATATATAAATAGTAAACAACAGAAATATGTATTAGGAAGTTTAGTTTCTAAATATATATTTATTATTAAAAAGAAACTCTTAGTTTTTAAGTAATTGGCTTGTCAATTTGAAGAAGATTGAATATTTTCGGTTTTTAAATTTGTAGTGTTAAGTTTATGTATCTCAAAAACAAAAATCGGTACTTTTCCATTTCACCGGCGCAAATTTCGCCAAGCAGACTTTATTGGCGTCAACACACAGTATACACATATAAAAATGTTAATAAATGTTAGTTCTAAGAATTTTTTACTTTGGAGGCATAAACAATTTAAAATCGTTAATTATAGGTTGTAGTATTTTTGGCGACATTATCGTCTGCGCCGGCGAAGTGGAAAAGTACCCAAAAATCTAGCTATGAACAATAAGAAAAAATTCCCTGAATTTGTTGTGGGTCCATGTCTTTATTGACTGGAATAATAGCACTAGTTGGAGGCGCTGAAAAGAAAGGATATCAGGCACATGAAATGACCTAATTCTCGGATCGGCCTATTTCTCGGATTTTCAGTATGTGGCTTGCCTTAAACATACCTGGGATTCAAAAGACGAAATTTACAGAGGAAACATCCATCAGACGCTTTAGACCCTTATAACTGCCTGAAAAGAAAGCTGGGATAAAATCCGTATTCTAGAAAGACTTTTTCTTGAGAGTATGCTGTTTATGTTTAAATGTCGGTATGCAGATGGGATGATACATTTATTGTTATTATACCTAGATGTTCTCGTTTATGCTGTCTTGTTCTCTTTTTTTGGTTGGGTATTCATATCATATCATGTACTTAAAGAGGTTACATTGCCCCTAATTGTATGTGATGTGTTCTTTTTCCTAGTCGGTGTTCAGCAATAGTTACATCTGTCTCTGTTCCTTTACAATTGTCAACCAGTGTATTATATATGTCTTCTATTATACCCTTGATGTTAATCTCTAAACGAATACAACTGTATTGTGAAAAAATTTAGCCAAGTAATGATAAACGCTAGCCAAAATAAGAAATGAAATCACATATTCTGGCGTCAAGTACAATTCCATCCAGGTGGGAATGTACCATCAACGTTTTGTACTTATAACTTTAATAAGAAAAATACCGAAACAGAACGAGAGAAGATTCAATATGCTTAGATCCCTGCCTCGTTAATTAATGAATTGTGCACAAGTTCCTTCAGTGCCGCTCGGCTACATTAAAGTATTTCTCTTATTGTGAAAACCAAAATTCTGGCAGAGCGCCAAGGTATATTGAACCCTTGAACCTTCTCTAGCTTTTGGCATTTTTCTTATTCTGGCGATAAGTGGAAAGCGTTGATTCTACATTCCCACCTGGATGGAATTGTGCTTGGCGCCAAAATATGTGCTTTCAAATACGCGTTAGCCAAAATATTGTTTTGGCTGACGTTTTTCATTACTTGGCGGATTTTTTTTTTTTACAATACAGTTGTTTTGTTTAGAGATCTCACATCTTTTTGGGGTGAATATTTTTTTTTTGTGAAAACGAAAGTGAGATTCGTGCTTACATTCTTTACCGAGTACTTAACTGTGGTTTACGTCTGGTTTGAATTTTTAGGAATATAATATTTTTGTCAGTGTGCACTTCACACATGCATTGTATCTGTAACCATTTTCAATGTGAAATTTGGTTGGAAAATATTTAAGAGTACGGTTAAACTATTTGCGTAACTTTTTTAGCGGTTTTGATTTTTTGAGGATTTTTTCAAAATTTCACTCGAAAATTTAGGGGGTTTCTGAAAATTCGATTGCGTTTAAAAGCAATAGGCTTCCAGTGTTTATAGATTGTGATTTTTGTACCAAATTTAGTTCGAATCGGTCCATTCGTTCGTCAGTTATCGTCTCCACAGACTCACTGACACACACACACACACACACACACACACACACACACACACACACACACACACACACACACACACACACACACACACACAGGCATCACTTCAAAAATGTTTGATTCGTGATCAGGGATGCTTGAAACGTGCTCTCCCGTCGAAAACTCGAATTCGAATTTTCGACCCCGTCACAATACTTTCCTTATACATTATGTATATAAGGAAAGTAAAAATGTTATTCTTGTAGTAGATACTTATATTTTTTCCAAGATATTGAATTTTCGTCAATGAGTCGTCATTTTCATTGATTTAACGTCATTTTTATCCATTTGGCGAGTTTTCGTTAATTTAGCAACATTTAAAAAAGTCGCCAAGTTGGCGACAGTCCACCAAATTCGTGGCCAAAATCTCGCCAAGAGTTATGGACGGAAAAATAAGTAATTCTCACAGCAGATAAATGACTACTGGCGTTCAAATACAAAAGTATAACTCAAAGTATCTTTCTTTATAAATGGAACGAGCTAGATCCACGAGAATGATGTCACCCAATTTATCGCATCGTATTACATATGAAAAGTGAGCATGTTTCTCAATAGGAAATATTTTTTTTTAATTTTATATGATTTTTTGATAATTTTTTTGAAAAATGTGCAATATTTCGAGAACGGTTCATGTTAGCGTTCTAAAATTTATGCCAATCGTTTTCTAATGAAAAATTACATAAGAAATGTCTATTTGCGTAACTTTATTAGCGGTTTTGATTTTTTGACCATTTTTTCAAAATTTCATTCGAAAATTTAGGGGGGTTCTGATTACGTATAAGAACAATAGGCTTCCAGTGTTTACAGATTGTGATTTTTGTACCAAATTTGACTCGAATCCGTCTATTCGTTCGTCAGTTATCGTCTCCACAGTCTCACTGACACACACACACATACTTTCACACACACACACATACTTTCACACACACACACACAGACATCACTTCAAAAATGTTTGATTCGTGATCAGGGATGCTTGAAACGTGCTCTCCCGTCGAAAACTCGAATTCGAATTTTCGACCCGTCACAATACTTTCCTTATACATTATGTATATAAGGAAAGTAATACAAAATTATGTCTAAATTCATAAATAGGGGCTCTATTGAATAGCCATGATTTTTAAATTGTCAAAACGTGTTCGGAAGGTTTTTGCATGTTTAATCGATATAGAATTTGGAAATTTTTTAAAAATGTTTTTCTATGAAGTATAGGAAATAAATAAGATTATAAAATATTATGGCACAAAATACAAAAATTGCATTTCATTATAATAGTTTCAGAAATTTGGTTGCTAATAATTCGTTCGAAAAATGCTTTAAATACATATTGTGAAATTTGCATAAAGAATTAAATAGACCGTAAGCACAATTACAGTGGGCTAACTCAATGTGGCATAGAAATATCAAATGTTGTACATATTAAATATTAAAAGCTTATAGTAAAAATTGCAGTTCAATCTACCCCAAATTATTTCTAAAAACAACTACAGCATTAGGACCAAAATTATAATTAAAGCTATGTGCAGAGTCAAGTTTTAATGACTTTTAAATAGAGTTAATTTTTTAACACTTTACAACAAAGTTGAAAAGTGTTTATGACTTTGTTCATTCTGTCTGTCTGTCCGTTAGCACGATAACTGCCGTAAAAATGACTTAATCAAAATGAAATTTTAGTATGATGTTTAGACGGTCTGTAGGACCTACGGGAATATAAATGAATAATATCACACAATTAGTTTTGGATTGAACCGGGGTTGAAAAAATGAAATACATTGAGTTCTATGGGACCTGATTTTTCAAACATTTTTTAAGCGGATTTAAAATTCAGAAATTGCTTCGGAAATTTTGGTTAATATTCAAATTGTTCCATAAAATATATAAAAAAAAAAATTCAGCGAAATATATTCAATAGTTTTTTAAATAAAAATTGAAATACTAATAACACTTCTTATATGAAGCGATCACGTGACCATGATATGAAAAGATCATGTGACCCACTTCAAAATGATATATGGCATCCATCTTGTCTCAAAATCGTGAGTTTTAAAGTTCTTTTTAATTCATATTGAGTGTTGTATTCGTCCTAAAACCACTTTATTTTTGCTTAAATTCTGTGCATCTACATACTGAAACAACGCAATTACAAGATATTTGAGTTTAAATGCTCATCCAAATTTGATTATTTCTACAACGATGCCTATTTTTCACCTATGTAAAATGTAAACAGCAAAATATGTAGAATGAGTTGTATTAGATATGCTGTATTTCTTTAACACAAAATCATTTAGTTCATGAAGTCTGCATAGCTGATATGATTGAAATATTCATTGATTTTATAAAGAGAAGGACGATTTTTTTCGATGAAGTTTTACGCATAGAGTTTAATTACTTGTAGCTCCATGGTCTTAATTTTTAAATAAAATAAATTATTATAGTATTGTGATAAATGACATGAATGGGAAATTATTTATGAATGAAATGCTGCTTTTATAGAGAGAGCCAGCCGTGTTATTTTTTCTATGACGTCATTTGAATGAATTTCAGTTGTTTTCAATGAAGTTTACAAATATAATAAATTATCGTAGTATTATGATAATCCTAAAATTATTACCGAGGAATGTATCACATTTTAGAGATGTTTAAACCAGGCAATTTATATTTCAATGCCGTCATTTGAATGAAGTTCATTTTTTTCGAAGAAGGTTTAAGTTTTCAAATATAATAAATTAATGTAGTATTGTGATAAGTTTTAAAATATTACCTATGAATGTATTGCATTTCAGACATGTTTAAATAAAATTGCATTGAAGTTGGAAAGTGTTTCATAATCAATGCTTTAAGCATGATTGATCTCGTTATTAAATGCTTCTGTATTTGTAATGTAAAGTATGTAAGTAAAAATGTATGATGTAAGTAAAAATATTTATATTGGTAGAGCTGTTTCTAGATCAAGAAGCCTATTACTTAAATTATGATGAGGAGACTGTGAGGTTATTTTAGAGTTAAGATTGCTCATTTAATAGATTGCTAACGCATGATCAGGAAGTCGGTGATTCAAATACTTCTTTGGGCAAGGCATATTTCTTTCTCGAGAACTAAACAAGAGTTGTTGTTATTGAGACCCAGACCTCCCGACCTACCAGAAAGGTGTAAGGTAACTGTTTGGACGACCGGGAAGAGCCACTCAATTTAGACTGAAACCCAGTGGGGGAGGCATCCACAGGGACCGTACCCTCCTTCCCCTACCACCAACCTCTCGGAAGGAGCTACGGACCCACATGTTTAACGTGATCGTACTCCGGATGAACACGGCGGCAGTTTTAGCAGCGAAAGGAATCGAACCCGGGCCGACCGAGTGCAATTCCCGCGTGCTAACCACTGGGCTACCGCGCCAAACTAAACAAGGGTGTTATAACAAAATACTTCTTGAAAACACTGGGAGTTTGATGATACATCCTTTGATTTTTAATTTGTGAGCGGGGAAAAATATATCTTTTTAATCGAGATGTTTATATGAAATTAATTCTAACCAGCATCGGCACCTATAGAATTTATCCGGAGGGATTCAAGGATAAGATTAACAACAACGACTAGTTTGATGTCCGCCTTTGTGATTTTTAAGTGCCCCCTTGTCTTCCCCTATGGGCGTCCATGCTAACTAGTAATACTTATTAAGTACGATTTACTCTGAACTAGAAATGAGATCATGCTCATATATCATATATCTTTATATAAAATGCACTGAAAAGTTATGGTGTAAAATCTAGTTGACATTTTCGATGAATGTAAACTATTATTATATTTTATTATGAACATAAAATTTTATCATACGACACGCCTTTACTCTCATCTATACTCCTATTTTTCTTCCCTAGCCACCAAATCTTGCGATTCGCCAACCTTCGCCAAGTTCTACCTCGAAGGGAAAACATACGAGGATACCGAAAATAACTCTATAACTATCAGCAAAATATTCCAAATTTTTTTAAAGTGTTAGAATGACATTATAAGTCTTTTGCAATATCACAAACACCAAAAATAAAGCAAATCTTCTAATACAGCATTAAAAGCAATGGAATTAATAGTCAAATGAAATGCGCCACGCTAAAATCTAGCAAAGTTACTTTTTAACTATATTTGTAAGATACGTAATGAAAACAAATCTTATCCATGAAAAGAGTAAAGCCCTCCTTTTACATGCTTTTACTTGCTGCCGTAAGTACAACAGTACATAACCATTATTTTACCATTTATATATCTCAAGTTCGCTCTCGGTCTGAAATCGCCACTGAAATGTGTAATGTCACAGTCGGGAGAAAACGCGTTCTCGGGAAATTCGTCCGTACAAAACTTGCCTTTATCTTTGACGACGATTGCAACCCTTAAGCTCCCTTCATATATACTACTTCGATGATAATAACCGAATGATCATTTCATCAAAAATTAAATCTGGAATGTATTTCTTCCCTATTAAATGCAGAAAGCACATAATGTTACGAAACATGGCATCTGGTACATAGGCGTCGTATATTTATTTTGCTGCATACAGGCCAGAACACGTTTCCTGTTACTGTAGTTTCAAACAACTTAAATGTTGCGAAAAGCAATGTTTTATTTTGACTTCGGAATGTTGTCGAATAAATAAATCTTCAATTTTTATCTGAAATTATAATTTTTCTGTATCCGGTTCTAATTTACCCATCTGCGTTCTCCGTACAGAGCAAACTTTTATTACTTAATATGGCATAAGGAGACTTTTATTCGCTAGGAAAGTTTGTTTCATATGTCATTTCAAATTTGTCTGTTTTAATTTTGATCTCTTTTTGACATTTTTATGTATTTTGACCCGGCCCAACCCAACCCGAATTTAATAAAATATGGCCCGTGATCAGCCCGTGGGCCGGTTTCGGGCCCGAACCCGTGTCCCGAAGTCCCGAACCCGTGAGTCAGATCGGACCAAGCCCGAGCCCGTGCAGACCTCTAACTTGGATCCTTTGAGATTGATATTTAAAATTGAAACATCTCCCCAAATTGAATTTCAAAATACGCCATTGTGGTCTAGTGATAGTAAGACTAAGTCCATGAGCCCATACACCTTCAGGAACTTGATCACTAGAACAGGAGACCAGTGAAGATCCTCTCTGGTCAAACCAATGCAAGATAGTAGATGGTCAGGAGAGAACTGTTAAAAGTTTCATTTAAGGCACGTTGGAAAAACTTTTAAGTCCCTGGGCAAATGAAAGTGCTTTTGTGTGTCATCTGACAAACCTTGAGAGTGCTGTTTGGGTTTTCCTATCTCTCATTTGTTCAAGTGCAGCACTGGGATGGTCCATGAGGTACCAGCTATGAGCAGGAGGACATTTCCCGGAAAAAAAAATCTCTAGTGTCTGCGGATAGTTTTGCAGCCCATAGAACTTAAACAACGATTGTCTTTTCTAATGTCTGTGACTCAACTTTCAGAAGTGTAACCGTACTTATGTAAGAGGAGGTGCAGCACGTTTCAGACTGGAAAAATTAAAAAATTAAGCAATAACTTTCAACTAGTATAATATTAGTTTCTTTCAGCATAGGTAATTTTGACACGAACTAAAATATTCGTGGCAAAATCATTACACGTAAAAAATGAAGTTAGATGATCTATTGGTGATATAAGTGGTACATTTGCATGAAAAAAACTATACGGTATAAACTTCACGAGTATATTGTTTGATCATGGAGTTAGAGGAGACCTTTTACCTCCATAGGTTTGATATTATAAGCGCATTTTGTAGAATTTTCAGTTTGAGTGGCAACACAATATAGCAAACACAAGCGGAACGAGAAATATATTAAAAGAACATTCTAAATTCATTTCAAATATTTCAATCTTTCCGAATAGCTTCGATAAAATTTATTTTCCTCCAAAATTACCAAAATTGTGAAAATAGCCCAAACTTCTATTCATTTGCAAGACGATTAACGTTTCTAAATCAAACTTCAATGGATATGAATACCAAAGTTCTCAAAGCCCAGAAGAACAATGACAGAGAGATTATGAAAGCCATCCGCCATCTTCAAGGTCCGAAAGGTTCTTCTTTTGCTGACATCAAAAAGTACTTGACTTCAGAGAATCAGTTGGTTGATGCAGCTGACCAAGCTAAGCTCAAGTTGTTTCTCAAGGATGCTGTTGACCGTAGAACCTTGGCTAAGTTGGATGGAAAGTACAAATTGATGGAGAGAGGGAAACGTCGACGCAGGTCCGGCTCCAAAGGCAGATCTAAATCCAGAAAGCGTTCCAGTGGACGAAAGCGTAAGCGTTCCAGCAAAGGAAGCCGAAAGCGTTCATCTGGAGGAAAACGAAAGCGATCCAGTGGAGGAAAACGACGTTCAAAAAGGAAGCACAGAGGACATAAGGAAGGGGATGGTTGCGAATAACTCTGCAACGGGCGCACAATTTCAGATTTAACATTCGAAGAGGTCAGCGAGATTTTTGAATAGCGTCAAATAATTCAAGGATAACAGAAAGCTGAATAGTAGAAACAACTGTTACGTTATTAATGGACATCGTAAAATTTTATGGAGGCAAAAGAAATTATGAAATATATAAAAATATTTTGGTGTCTAATGTGAATTCCTTTTCGTTTTACTAAATTAATAGAACTTTTAAATTAACTTTCTCATGCATTGTTATATATATAAACAGTAGAATGCAATGTATGAGCCAAATTGCTATGGCTAATATGTTAACATTACGTACCAGTAATATGGCAAAAATATTTTCGCCAAATATGTGTGTTAAGTTTATATTATACACTTGCATTTATTACGCAAGTAGTGAAATTAAAGTGTAGCGTTTTTATAATATACTTAACTAAACAGAACTACTTAAAATTGAATCGGGCAGTGTAATAAGAAGAATTATTTAGATATATCCAGACTTAGATCGTTATACATTTTAGTTATGTACATTAAAATCAGATGGTAAATTATTATATTAAAATACAATGTTATTGTTTCGTTTTACATCTTCTCTTTTCGAAAAATGATAGAGGAAAAATTTTAAATAGTTTTACAATTTTAACTTTACTACCCAAGAAGGCATTTGAGTACAATTACGACTTCTATAATGTTTATAACCAAAACAGATGCTTACTCGCCAATTTTACTGCACTGTCCTTTAGGAAGTTGATATGCTGATCATTTCAGAGTCTACGAGCAGTTAGTTCTCATCACGCATATTCGACATATGGCGTAATCGCTAAATGTAGTTTTGTCTACGCAAATGTAGTTTTGTCTACGATATTTAAACTAATGTGACTTAATCATTATCTGAGCCTCGCTGGACTTAAAAGGCAAATCCCAGACCGTGACTTATTTGGGTACTTTTCCATTTCGCCGGCGCAGACGATAAAGTCGCCAAAAATACTAAAACCCATATTAGAATGTTTATGCCTCCAAAGTAAAAAATTCTTAGAACTAACATTTATTAACATCTTTTTATGTGTATACTGTGTGCTGTCGCCAATAATGTCTACTTGGCGAAATTTGCGCCGGCGAAATGGAAAAGTACCCTCAATTGTTATTTGTGCCTTTCTAGACTATATAGAATTTCTATAATTGCTCAGTATACCTACCTCCAAATATATACAACTAAAATGAAATTGTGATTAACTCTGCTACTCGTTATAGGCTGATGTGAAACATCAGTCTTTTAACATATTTCGAAGGAGAAAATATTGATGTGTGCTGTGTGTGATGATGGTATAATGTAGTTTCAGTGGCAGAAATCTGAGCTTTTCGAGAAATGTAAACATTTTGAACGCTTATATGTTCGAACCTAATAGATAAAAATGTAAATAATTTTTCTTGGTTTGTTGCAAATAAGATCCAGATTAGGAATATTAAAACATAATTTCAATCTTTCAATATTTTGAACTTCTTTTTTTTAAAAAACTTAAAATGTATCTATCCGAGCGAGTGTTTTTTTATTTTATTTTTCTTAATTTAACTCGAAATATCTTCGAAACTATAAAAAAGAGATATATAAATAGTAAACAACAGAAATATGTATTAGGAATTTTAGTTTCTAAATATATATTTATTATTAAAAAGAAACTCTTAGTTTTTAAGTAATTGGCTTGTCAATTTGAAGAAGATTGAATATTTTCGGTTTTTAAATTTGTAGTGTTAAGTATATGTATCTCAAAAACAAAAATCGGTACTTTTCCATTTCACCGGCGCAAATTTCGCCAAGCAGACTTTATTGGCGTCAATATACAGTATACACATAAAAAAATGTTAATAAATGTTAGTTCTAAGAATTTTTTACTTTGGAGGCATAAACAATTTAAAATCGTTAAATATAGGTTGTAGTATTTTTGGCGACATTATCGCCTGCGCCGGCGAAATGGAAAAGTACCCAAAAATCACTAGCTATGAACAATAAGAAAAAATTCCCTGAATTTGTTGTGGGTCCATGTCTTTATTGACTGGACTAATAGCACTAGTTGGAGGCGCTGAAAAGAAAGGATATCAGGCACATGAAATGAATTCTCGGATCGGCCTATTTCTCGGATTTTCAGTATGAGGCTTGCCTTAAACATACCTGGGATTCAAAAGACGAGTTTTACAGAGGAAACATCCATCAGACGCTTTAGACCCTTATAACTGCCTGAAAAGAAACCTGGGATAAAATCCGTATTCTAGAAAGACTTTTTCTTGAGAGTATGCTGTTTATGTTTAAATGTCGGTATGCAGATGGGATGATACATTTATTGTTATTATACCTAGATGTCCTAGATGTTCTCGTTTATGCTGTCTTGTTCTCTTTTTTTGGTTGGGTATTCATATCATATCATGTACTTAAAGACCTTTTCCTAGTCGGTGTTCAGCAATAGACCGTAAGCACAATAGACCGTAAATAGACCGTAAGCACAATTACAGTGGCCTAACTCAATGTGGCATAGAAATATCAAATGTTGTACATATTAAATATTAAAAACTTATTAAATATTAGTAAAAATTGCAGTTCAATCTATCCCAAATTATTTCTAAAAATTTTAAGAACAACTACAGCATTAGGACCAAAATTATAATTAAAGCTATGTGCAGAATCTAGTTTTAATGACTTTTAAATAGAGTTAATTTTTTAACACTTTACAACCAAGTTGAAAAGTGTTTATGACTTTGTTCATTCTGTCTGTCTGTCCGTTAGTACGATAACTGCCGTAAAAATGACTTAATCAAAATGAAATTTTAGTAAATAAATTAATGCAGTATTGTGATAAGTTTCAAAATATTACCGAGGAATGTATTGCATTTTAGACTTGTTTAAATAAAATTGCATTGAAGTTGGAAAGTGTTTCATAATCAATGCTTTAAGCATGATTGATCTTTCTTGTTGTTATAATAAAACAATTGCATAATAACTTGAAAATATCAATAATCCCTGAATCAATAATCCCCGAAAATATCAATAATAATAACTTTAAAACCTGAAGACCGTAATTGATATTATCCAGTCAGAAATGCTATAAGAAAAATCAAATCGTTCTGTTTAACACTTTACAACAAAGTTGAAAAGTGTTTATGACTTTGTTCATTCTGTCTGTCTGTCCGTTAGCGCGATAACTGCCGTAAAAATGACTTAATCAAAATGAAATTTTAGTATGTTGTCCAGACGATCTGTGGGACCTATGGGAATATAAATGAATAATATCACACAATTAGTTTTGGATTGAACCCGGGTTGAAGAATGAAATACATTGAACCCTATGGGACCTAATTTTTCAAACATTTTTTAAGCGGATTTAAAATTCACAAATTGCTTCGTAAATTTTAGATAAAATTCAAATTATCCCATAAAATATATAAAAAAAATTTCAGCAAAATATATTCAGTAGTTTTTAAATAAAAATTAAAATAATAATTACACCTCTTATATGAAGCGATCACGTGACCCACTTCAAAATAAAATATGACATCCATCTTGTATCAAAATCGTGATTTTTAAAGTTCTTTTTAATTCATATTTAGTGTTGTATCCATCCTAAAACCGCTTTATTTTTGCTTAATTTCTGTGCATCTACATACTGAAATAACGCAATTGCAATACATTTGAGTTTAAATGATCATCAAACTTTGATTATTTCTACAACGAAGCCTAATTTTCACTTATGGAAAATGTAAACACCAAAAGATGTAGAATGATTTGTATAAGAATTGCTGCATTTCTTGAACGCAAAATTATTTAGCTCATGGAGTCTGCAATATAACTGATATGAATGAAACATTCATTGATTTTACACAGAGAAGAAGACGGAGCCAACGGTTCATTTTTTTCTTAAAAGTTCTTAATACTTTAAAGTTCATTTTTTTCGATGAACTTTTAAGTATTAAAATATAATAAATTAATGTAGTATTGTGATAATTTTTAAAATATTACCGAGGAATGTATCGCATTTTAGAGATGTTTAAATGAAATTGCATTGAATTTGGAAAGTGTTTCATAATCAATGCTTTACGCATGATTGATCTTTCTTGTTATTACTTGACGCAGAAATTACTTAAAATAATTTCTTAAATTACTACATTAAATTATAAACTGTTGCTTGTAAGATAAACCCTTACAGAACTTTTTTGAAAAAAAGCAGGCATATGTTAGTAAGACGACTACATTTATTTCGAGGGCGTTATAAGCCCCTTTCTTTAGGCTAAAAGAACAGGTAGTATAGTATGCGCCCTTAATAACCACTAAGAACAAACTACGGCGAAGCAAACGATGAACAATTAAAATTAGAGCTAGAACACAAACAGTGAAGTTTCGCATGCGGGTGGTATCAGCCATTAAAAAAAAACACACTCATAAATATATCACCACGGGTGGATAAACAAACCCTCTCTCGAGGGGAGCAGGTTCTAAAAAGGAAAATGAAATAATGAATATTAAGAGGGAGGGGGGGAGGGGGGGGAGGGGAGAGACAGGGGGAGAGAGGGAGGGAAGAGAGAGGGGGGGGGGAGAGAGTATATGAACATTGATATATGACATATATGAATATTGAATTATTGATAGAAAATGAAAGAGTTTAGAGGCACGAAAAATAATGTCAAACCCTTGTAAAGGAAAATGAGGCAGTAATTAAGAAGAAAATAAGTAAATGAAGTTACCGGTTTCGAAAATTTATGTTATCGATGCAATTACTATAAAATTAACAGTGGTTGACACTAGGTAAAAAATAATAATAATAATATAACACAGAAAGAAGTAAGAAACTGATCTCAAAAGCTATATGAGATACCTTCAGCAACTAAAAAAAATATCAAATGATTAGTCTACTCAAAAATATCTGCGTATAAGACTGGAATTAAGAAGGATATAACCAAACTAAAAGATAAACAACCGATTTTGGATGCTATATGAGCTAACTTTTAAAGTCAAAGATGTGCTTTTCTGGTTACTAAGATGTAAAGGAACTGAATATTTATCAATAGCACGATTGTCAAAGTTGGAATGAATAAAAACTTCTAGTTAAAAGTAAGTACAAAAGTAATATGGATAAACAACCGGTTTTGGACAGCTACAATAGTGACTTCATCAACTATGACGCTCTAACACAATATCTGTGCTATTTGACTCTAATAAAAACAGTTACCGTACGACCTTCTGACAAAATATAAGTGCTTTACGACACCCCAAAATATAATTACTATACGATCCCCTTGACTCCCTAATAAACAGTACTTGTCCCATAAACAGAAAAACTCGTTTTATTTTAAATCAAAAATATTAAATTAACAAATTCCACAAAGCGACAAGGATTATCAAAATAATTTAATTTAATTTCAGGGATATTGGATTATCGTTAACTTGGTGATATGCAGCAAAAGTTTCCAAGTTGTTTCCAAGTTGTGTGAAATTTATGGTCGCTGTCACCAAACTGTCGTCTAATTCGTTGCCTATTTGAACAGACAAAACTGATGTCTTTGCTGATATTGTATGTATTCTATTATTCATGTGCTATTATATATGTTTTCTATTATACATTTGCTAGTATATATGTTTTCTATTATGCAATTACTATTATAGTATATATCTTCACTGTGCATGCCCTCTGTGATACATGTAGGAAAATTGTGTTCATAAACAGATATATATGTTATACAGTATCTATGATGAGTCTATTGTAAATTAAAAGCTTTTTTTCAAAGATCAAAATCTGGGATAAAATTACGTTTTCCATCCAAAATTATATCTCCTGTAACGTTGACTGTTTTAAATAAATACTACAATATTTTTTATCAAATAAATAATATTACAGTCTTTGATTCCAATATCTAATGGACTGTATTAGACTATATTCTACTATTATTAGCTTAATTTTCTACTCTGCAATATGGTGTATAAATATTTGCTATTCAATCATCATAAAAGAAAAAAAAATCTGATGTGGGCAGCACATGACTTTCAATATAATGCAATGAATTTACTACTTTTACAGTTAAAAAAATCTGATGTGGGCAACACATGACTTTCCTTATATGATGCAATGAATTTACTACTTTTACAGTAAAAAAATAGGTTTTTCTTATAGTAGATACTTATATTCTTTCCAAGATATTGAATGTTCGTCAATTAGTCGTCATTTTCATTGATTTAGCGTCATTTTAATCCATTTGGCGAGATTTTCGTTAATTTGACAACATTTCAAAAAGCAGCCAAGTTGGCGACATTCCGCCAAATTCGTTGCCAAAATCTCGCCAAGCTTTACTGACGGAGAAATAAGTTATTCTGATAGCAGATAAATAACAATTGGCGTTCAAATACAAAAGTATTACTCGAAGTATCTTTTCTCATGAATGGAACGAGCTAGATCCACGAGAATGATGTCACCAAATTTATCGCATGGTATTACATATGAAAAATGAGCATGTTTCTCAATAGGAAATATATTTTTTTTATTTTATATGACTTTTTGATAATTTTTTTTAAAAATGTGCAATATCTCGAGAACGGTTCATGTTAGCGTTCTAAAATTTATGTCAATCGTTTTCTAATGAAAATTTACATACGAAATGTCTATCTGCGTAACTTTTTTAGCGGTTTTGATTTTTTGACGATTTTTTCAAAATTTCACTCGAAAATTTAGGGGGGGGGGGGTTCTGAAAATTCGATTACGTTTAAAAGCAATAGGCTTCCAGTGTTTATAGATTGTGATTTTTGTACCAAATTTAGTTCGAATCGGTCCATTCGTTCATCAGTTATCGTCTCCACAGACTCACTGACACATACGCACACACACACACACACACACACAGGCATCACTTCAAAAATGTTTGATTCGTGATTAGGGATGCTTGAAACGTGCTCTCCCGTCGAAAACTCGAATTCGAATTTTCGACCCCGTCACAATACTTTCCTTATACATTATGTATATAAGGAAAGTAAAAATGTTATTCTTGTAGTAGATACTTTTATTTTTTCCAAGATATTGAATTTTCGTCAATGAGTCGTCATTTTCATTGATTTAGCGTCATTTTTATCCATTTCGCGAGTTTTCGTTAATTTAGCAACATTTAAAAAAGTCGCCAAGTTGGCGACAGTCCACCAAATTCATGGCCAAAATCTCGCCAAGTGTTATGGACGGAAAAATAAGTTATTCTCACAGCAGATAAATGACTACTGGCGTTCAAATACAAAAGTATTACTCAAAGTGTCTTTCTTCATAAATGGAACGAGCTAGATCCACGAGAATGATGTCACCCAATTTATCGCGTGGTATTACATATGAAAAGTGAGCATGTTTCTCAATAGGAAATATTTTTTTTTATTTTATATGATTTTTTGATAATTTTTTTGAAAAATGTGCAATATCTCGAGAACGGTTCATGTTAGCATTCTAAAATTTATGTCAATCGTTTTCTAATGAAAATTTACATACGAAATGTCTATCTGCGTAACTTTCTTAGAGGTTTTGAATTTTTGACGATTTTTTCAAAATTTCACTCGAAAATTTAGGGGGGTTCAGAACATTCGATTGCTTATAAAAACAATAGTCTTCCAGTGTTTAGGGATTGTAATTTTTGTACCAAATCTCGAATCGATCCATGCTTTCGTCAGTTATCGTCTCCACAGACTCACTGACACACACAGACATCACTTTTAAAATATTCGATTCGTGATCAGGGATGCTTGAAACGTGCTCTCCCGTCGAAAACTCGAATTCGAAATTTCGAGAGCGTCACAATAGTCTCCTTATACGTTACTGTGTATAAGGAAAGTAAAAAGGTAATGAAATATCATATCAAGTTAACCACATATAATCAGAAACATCTGAGCGGAAGTAACAAATAAGGTCACATATTTGGTTTAAAGAATTTAAAGAAAGATGGCATCTCTCCCTTGTTTGACCTTTTCCATTTTTCTCAACGTTCGATACCAGTTAAACTGTTATCATCCACGATATCTACCGGTACTCCAAACTCATCCCAGAGGAAATCAATAACAACAAAAAAATCCTTGGAATTTAGACTTGTTTTTGGGTATATTTGGGGCATTGATTCCTAAAATGCCATTGGTTCGGCCATATCAGTCCAGTTTTAGAGATACGGCATACCCAAAATGGAAAACTGACCCAAACATGATCACTGGATAAAAAAATCTGATGTGGGCAACACATGACTTTCCTTATGTAATGTAATGAATTTTATACTTTTACAGTAAAAAAATAGGTTTTTCTTATAGTAGATACTAATATTCTTTTCAAGATATTGAATTTTCGACAATGAGTCGTCATTTTCATTGATTTAGTGTCATATTTATCAATTTGGCGAGATTTTCGTTAATTTGGCAACATTTCAAAAAAGTCGCCAAGTTGGCGACATTCCGCCAAATTCGTCGCTAAAATCTCACCAAGCGTTATGCACTAAGAAATAAGTTATTCTTACAGCAGATAAATGACTATTGGCGTTCAAATACAAAAGTATTATTCAAAGTATCTTTTATCATGAATGGAACGAGCTAGATCCACGAGAATGATGTCACTCAATTTATCACATGGTATTACATATGAAAAGGAATGTTTCTCAATAGGAAATATTTTTTTTTATTTTATATGACTTTTTGATAATTTTTTTGAAAAATGTACAATATCTCGAGAACGGTTCATATTAGCGTTCTAAAATTTATGTCAATCGTTTTCTAATAAAAAATTACATAAGAAATGTCTATTTGCGTAACTTTATTAGTGGTTTTGATTTTTTAACAATTTTTTCAAAATTTCATTCAAAAATTTAGGGGGGTTCTGAATATTCGATTGCGTATAAAAAAAATAAGCTTCCAGTGTTTACGTATTGTGATTTTTGTACCAAATTTGATTCGAATCGGTCCATTCGTTCGTCAGTTATCGTCTACACAGACTCACTGACACACACACACACACACACACACACACACACACATGCTTTCACACACACACACAGACATCACTTCAAAAATGTTTGATTCGTGATCAGGGATGCTTGAAACGTGCTCTCCCGTCGAAAACTCGATTTCGAATTTTCGACCCTGTCACAATACTTTCCTTATACATTATGTATATAAGGAAAATTAAAAAAAGTGTACTTTGAGAAAATATCTGTTAGTTGGTTAACAACACGTAATGAATGAACTTTTGGTTGACAGAGACAAAATCATCCTGTCACCATCTAGGTCTGATAATGAAATTTGTGAAGGCTTTTGGAAAAATGTTTGTGTTTCGGCTATTTATAAATAAACTTCCTGAACTGGGCATGGAAAACTAAAATCAAGAATTTTGTTATAGTTCCCAAATAAGTCCATTTTTAGGTAGGCAGTGATTATTTTATTATTTTTTTTGCAAATTTTGCAAGAACATTTTTGAAAATTTTCTATTGTTGGAATTTTAAGAACAAGTGATTTGAATCCTTTGTTGAACATGAATATCTCTCTTTCGTATTTTATCATCCTTTCACTATGTCCCACACCTGGTTCCTGTCCTCTGGTACTCTGTGGTAAAATTAATTATAGTACTGGTGGTCCCTGATAATAAAATCTAACGGATCCCGCCTCTACTGTCTCTATAACTTTTCAAAATGCATCATTTGAAAAGACATACAGATAACAATTTCTACATTGGACTGTGTTATTGATTTTATGGGATGAGTTTGGAGTACCGATGGATATCGAAGATGATAACAGTTTAACTGGTATTGAACGTTGACAATACAGACAACGATTTTACATACAGATAACAAGCATCTGTTAACCGGTTCCCTTCATGCATAATTAAAATCAAATGGGTAACCGCTAACAGTAACCTGTATGCGATTTTCATAATCTATCAAAATCTTAAAATTCTTCGCTTCTCTGCTTTACTATATCCGTTTTCAAGGTACACAGAATTATCTCACTTCATTTCCCCTAACCATTCTCAAGGTACACAGAATTATCTTGCACTTCTACTATCTCTCAGGCTGCAAGTCTGGGTGTGTGTTTGACATCCCAGCACAATCCCCGTTATTGACCAATACCAATAGCATCTGCATGACTTGTCCTGATATTAGAATATTCCACAAGGGCAATCAATTGACGTTTCGCAACGATCTTTTCTGCTTATCTCTTGGCAGCTGGATCACCTCTCTCCCGGCATACCGCGGGAACGTGATTCCATCGCGAGACAATCACGTGATAGCGATAGCGGTCAGGCACTTACTTCAGGAAAGTACTATCGTGGAGATTTTATTTGTTTTGGAGTATGTTATTGCGATTGCGAGCACTTCTATCGATATAATAATTTTCTCATGTGCAGTTATGTGCGCGTCGTTTCAGACCCCACAAGCAGTAGCGTTTCAAGGTTTTCTGAGGTCCCAACCGAACTTTTATGACAATAATAATCTGAACAATAAATGTAGTAAACGTCACAAATCCGAAAATTGGTAATCCGGAAAATTGATGACCAGGCAGTTTATTTCTGTTATTTTCTAATTTTAAAAATAAATAGACACCTGGGCCCGAAATAATTGCGTCAGTCGAATAAGATCTACAGCACAAAATTTTTAATACTGAGGAGTTGTACATTTGGCGCTTTTCCAGATGACAACATGTAAAACTATTTCGAAGTAACTTATATTTCACGCAACTCTAAATTGCCAATTATCAATATTGATGGCATCCGCAATAAGCAATATAGTCCATATATTAAAGTATTTTAATAATTAATTCATCCATTTAAAGTCATGTTTGTTAACTTACATCATTTTTGCAATTTAACGATATTTTCATCAATCTGGGGAGAACTATCATCAAGTTGGCAATATTTCGCTAAATGAGTCGCTAAGTTCGCCATATTTATCGCCATGTGTTACAGACAAACGGACACAAGAACATTTCTTATATATAAATAACTATTGGTGAATTGTTAGGCGTCAAAATACAGAACCAGTACACAAAGTTTCTTCTCTCGTGAATGGAACGAACTAGATACACGAACTAGATACAAATTTGACGCATAATATTACATATGAAAACTGAATATATTTCAAAATAGTTAATACTTTTTTTTAATTTTATGTGATTTGTTTGATAAATTTATTGGAAAATGGTTCATATTAGTTTTCTAAAATTTATGTCAATCGTTTTCTAATGAAAAATTACTTAAGAAATGATTATTTACGTAATATTATTAGAGGTTCTGATTTTTTGATAATTTTTTTCAAAATTTCATACGAAAATATTTGGGGTCAACCGAACATTTTATTCATTTAAAATCAATAAGCTTCTAGTATTCACAGTTCGTAATTTTTGTACCAAATTTCGTTCGAAATGCTTCATTTGTTCGCGAGATATTGTCTCATCCACAGACTCCCCCCCCCCATCCCCCCACACACAGACATCACCTCAAAAATGATTGATTCGAGTTCAGGGATGTTCGAAACGTGCTCTGACGTCGAAAACTTGAATTTTCGACCCCGTCATTATACCTCTTATACATTATACTATGTATATGAGGAAAGTAATATGATTTCAAAATAGTTCTTTATTTAGTAGAGTCCACGTGCTTCTTACACAACGCCCGGCCATACTTCTGGAGCCTCCGCCGAAGCGGGTACTTTCCCAGCCTCACAAACAAAATTGGGCATTTTCTTGATAAATTTATATTATTGGGCAAATTCTAAGCCACCACCTACCTCTTTTTTACACTTTACAACGAAGTTGAATAGTGTTTATGACTTTGTTCATTCTGTCTGTCTGTCTGTCCGTTAGCACGATAACTGCCGTAAAAATGACTTAATCAAAATGAAATTTTAGTATGTTGTTCAGACGGTCTGTAGGACCTATGCGAATATAAATGAAAAATATCACCCAATCAGTTTTGGATTGAATCCGGGTTGAAAAAAAGAAATATATTCAACACTATGGTACCTAATTTTTCAAACATTTTTTAAGCGGATTTAAAATTCACAAATTGCTTCGAAATTTTTAGGTAATATTCAAATTGTTCCATAAAATATATTAAAAAAAATTCAGCGAAATATATTCAGTAGCTTTATAAATAAAAATTAAAATAATAATAACACATCTAAAACGATCACGTGACCATGATATGAAAGTATCACGTGATCCACTTCAAAATGATATATGGCATCTATCTTGTCTCAAAATCGTGATTTTTAAAGTTCTTTTTATTTCATATTGAGTGTTGTATCCGTCCTAAAACCACTTTATTTTGGTTTAAATTCTGTGCATCTACATACTAAATCAACGCAATTACAATATATATGAGTTTAAATGCTCATCCAAATTTGATTATTTCTACAACGAAGCCTATTTTTCACTTATGTAAAATGTAAACAGCAAAATATGTAGGATGAGTTGTATAGAAATTGCTGTATTTTTTTAACGCAAAAGAATTTAGCTCATGGAGTCTGCATAGCTGATATGAAAGAAATATTCATTGACTCTACCAAGAGAAGGACGATTTTTTGCGATGAAGTTTTAAGCATAGAGTTAAATTACTTGTAGCTCCATGGTCTTAATTTTTAAATAAAATAAATTATTATAGTATTGTGATGAATGACATGAATAGGAAATTATTTATGAATGAAATGCTGCTTTTTTAGAGAGAGCCAGGTGTGTTATTTTTTCTATGACGTCATTTGAATGAATTTCAGTTGTTTTCGATGAAGTTTTTAAATATAATAAATTATCGTGGTATTATGATAATTCTAAAATTATTATCGAGTAATATATCGCATTTTAGAGATGTTTAAACCAGGCAATTTATATTTCAATGCCGTCATTTGAGTGAAGTTCATTTTTTTCGATGAAGGTTTAAGTTTTCAAATAAAATAAATCAATGTAGTATTGTGAGAAGTTTTAAAATATTACCGAGGAATGTATTGCATTTTAGACATGTTTAAATAAAATTGCATTGCTGTTGGAAAGTGTTTCATAATCAATGCTTTAAGCATGATTGATCTTTCTTGTTAATTCATATTGAGTGTTGTATCCGTTCAAAAACCACTTTATTTTTGCTTAAATTCTGTGCATCTATATACTGAAACAACGCAATTACAATATATTTGAGTTTAAATGCTCATCCAAATTTGATTATTTCTACAACGAAGCCTATTTTTCACTTAAGTAAAATGTAAACAGCAAAATATGTAGAATGAGTTGTATTAGAATTGCTGTATTTCTTTAACACAAAATTATTTAGCCCATGGAGTCTGCATAGCTGATATGAATGAAATATTCATTGATTTTACAAAGAGAAGGACGATTTTTTTCGGTGAAGTTTTAAAGCATAGAGTTTAATTACTTGTAGCTCCATGGTCTTAATTTTTAAATAAATTGAATTATTATAGTATTGTGATGAATGAAATTAATGGGAAAATGTTATGAATGAAATGCTGTTTTTATAGAAAGATCCAGGCGTGTTATTTTTTCTATGACGTCATTTGAATGAATTTCAGTTGTTTTCGATGAAGTTTTCAAATATAATAAATTATTGTAGTATTATGATAGTTTTAAAAATATTACCGAGGAATGTATCGCATTTTAGAGATGCTTAAACCAGGCAATTTATATTTCAATGCCGTCATTTGAATGAAGTTCATTTTTTTCGATGAAGGTTTAAGTTTTCAAATATAGTAAATTAATGTAGTATTGTGATAAGTTTCGAAATATTACCGATGAATGTATTGCATTTTAGACTTGTTTAAATAAAATTGCATTGAAGTTGGAAAGTGTTTCATAATCAATGCTTTAAGCATGATTGATCTTTCTTGTTACATTTCTGCCGAAGGAATACGAAAGCACACGGAAAATGGAAGTGAAAAAATGAAACATAATAATAAGTAATAAAAAAAGAAACAATAATAACCAGTAATAAAGAAAATTAAACAAAGAGAAAATTAATAAAATTTTAAATGCAATATTTGCAATTTTTGTGTGAGATAGTTGTCGCTCTGAGATTAATCATGCATAAAGCATTGATTATGAAACACTTTCCAACTTCAATGCAATTTTATTTAAACATCTCTAAAATGCGATACATTCCTCGGTAATATTTTTAAAATTATCACAATACTATATTAATTCATTATTCATCGAAAAAAATGAACTTAATTCAATTGACGGCATTGAAATATAAATTGCCTGGTTTAAACATCTATAAAATGCAATACATTCCTCGGTAATGTTTTTAAAATTCTCATAATACTACAATAATTTATTATATTTGAAAACTTCATCGAAAACAAATGAACTTTTTCAAATGACGTCATCGAAATATAAATCGGCTGGTTCTTTAAATAAAAGCAGCATTTCATTCACAAGCATTTTCCCGTTCATTTCATTCATCACAATACTATAATAATTAATTTTATTTAAAATTTAAAATAATGGAGGTACAAGTAGTTTAATTTTATACTCAAATCCTCATCAAAAAATCGTTTGTTTCTCTGTAAAATCAATGATTGTTTCATTCATATCAGCTATATTGCAGACTTCATGGGCTAAATAATTTTGAGTTAAAGAAATGCAGCAATCCTTATACAACTTATTCTACCTCTTTTGGTATTTATATCCTCCATAAGTGAAAAGTAGGTTTCGCTGTAGAAATAATCAAAGTAGGATGATCATTTAAACTCAGCTATATTGTAATTTCGTTGTTTCAGGATGTGGATGCGCAGAATTTAAGCAAAAATAAAGTGGTTTTAGGACGGATATAACACTAAATATGAGTTAAAAGAACTTTAAAAATCACGATTTTGACACAAGATCTATGCCATATTTTATTATGAAATGGGTCACGTGATCTCTTCATATAATGATCACGTGATGTCTTCATATAAAGGATGTAATTATTATTTTAATTTTTATTTAAAAAACTACTGAATATATTTTGCTGAATTTTTTTTAATATATTTTATGGGATAATTTGAATATTTCCTTAAACTTCCGAAGCAATTTGTGAATTTTAAACCCGCTTAAAAATGTTTAAAAAATTAGGTCCCATAGGGTTGAATGTATTTCATTTTTTCAACCCGGGTCCAATACAAAACTAATTGACTAATTTGGTGATATTATTCATTTATATTCCCATTGGTCCCACAGACCGTTTGAACAACTTACTAAAATTTCAATTTGATAAAGTCATTTTTACGGCAGTTATCGTGCTAACGGACAGACAGACAGACAGAATGAACAAAGTTATAAACACTTTTCAATTATGTTGTAAAGTGTTAATGACGGCTTTTTGCATTGTATTTATCATCAGTGGGTTATTTTCTAGTCACACCATGGAGGTAAAGGGACTAACTCTGTCTAACTTCATGAGTCATACAATTCAGCTGCAAATAATCTATCTATGAACGAAATTTGCATCAATTGCATTGTTTAAAATATGAATTTGAAGATAAATCAGGAAGCAAGATTAGAAGATATGTCCGAGTGTTAGTAGAAGATTATTACAATATGAGTCTCAAAAATCTTTGCCAAAATAAAACGGATGACGTAATAAATTGAAAATATCAATGATCCCCTTAATCTTCATATCAGAAGGCCGTACTTGATTCCAATATATGCCAATATATATCAAAATATATGCCAATATACCTGTAATACTTATATTCTCGCAGATTAGACGATATACCCGTGCATTTGTCGAAGATTACTCGTACAAAGTACAATATATGAGTTTCAACAATTTTTGCCGCAATAAAACAATAGTATAATAACTTGAAAATATCATCAATCTCTGAATCAATGATCCCCGAAAATATCAATAATAGTAATGTTTAAACCTGAAAACCGTAATTGATATTATCCAGTCAAAAATGCATTGGCAATGACATTTATTTTATATATACAAGTACATATCTTCATTATTCAAATCGGAAAAGATTTAATAAAAATCGTCTGCCGCATAGACACGTTGGATTTAAATCCGTTGCTGCGTGACATGATATCATTTGCTTAAAATAAATTGGTGGACAAAATATCGTCTGAATAATGCTATCTCTATGAAAGGTTTGGCGATATTTTAAAAAATCGCCAAATTTATTGTCAAGTAGGACTGTAGATCTGACAGTCCCACTTGGCGACAAATTGACGAATCATCATCACAATACTATCCCCTAACAAAACAGTTAATTTCATTTATTTAACGTAATTTATCAATTTCAAGAAAATTTTATGGATTTACAAATATTTTTATCAATTTGGTGATATTTAAAAAATTCGCTAAATGTGTTTCTAAGTAGGACGGTTAGAATGACAGACAAATGCTAACAAAACATCATTTTAGTACTCTCTTCTAAGGAAACAAAATAAATTTCATAGATTTTTCGGCGTTTTTATCAATTTGACGACGTTTCCGTCAATTTGGCAACGTTTAAGAAAAGTTGACAATTTAGCGATATCCCGCCAATTTCGTAACTCTGAATTTGCAGATCTTAATGAAACATACTGATCCCGTTTGAATATATTAAATGATAACACTAAAACTGTATTAGAAGATATATCCGTTCTACTCTTTTTTTTGTTTCAACAATAAGCTAAATGAATTTATTGGCTAAACACTATATAAGCTTGAAAACTTTTTGCCAAAATAAATGAAAGTGAAGTCCTCAGTCCGCAATTAATATAATTAAAAGAAAAATTAAACCGTTCATTTCTAAAATATATTTTTATATCCATTTATTTATTATTCAAATCGAAAAAATAATAATAAACATTAATAAACACATTTAATTTAATTGCGTTGCCGAGCAACATGATATAAGATAGAATCTTCCTCATAAAATGCTAATACTTAAATAACCATTTTGATTTTTTAATATTTTTATTGTTGATTAAAAGCTTGTGAAAAATAAACCATGGTGATAGATTTTCCATTTAAATTTATGTTTCAAACATTCATGGTTTCAAACAATTCATGTTTTCAGAAAGTGACTAATTAGTGCAAAAATCTTCCAAACTCAGAGATAAAGTTCTAATTCACTTTCATGTTTTAAACAAACGATTTCCAACCTTTTCGTTTGGAGGAATCAGGGAGTTAGAAAGTAAAACTCCTAGGAAAAAGTTTCGTTTTTCATTAATATCTCGATAACACCTAGCTTTAGAAACTCAAAACTTGGATAAAATTTAAGAGAGGCTATTTTAAGGTTACCCACAAAATTTGATTAAATTCGGTTTGGCCGTTCTCCCATCATGATGAGACAAAGCAATGTTTCAGTTTTTTCTAATATCTCGAGAATCACTTGTCGTCGAAACTTGAAACATGAACTAAATTTTAAGTGGGACTATTTTAAGCCTACCCATTAAATTTCATCATATTCGGTTCAGTCGTTCTCCCGTGATGATGGGACAGCCAGACAGACAGATTTTCAATTTTATTTACATAGATTTTTAAATTGGTATGACATCTTAATATTTCTTTTTTCAACTTTTCTATTCAGCTGAATCATGGAGGTAAAAGGATGGTCTCATCTTTAACTCCATGAGCTGAATAGTTTCCTTTTAGTTTCTTTAGGCATTAAAGTCTCATGATCATGCATTTTCATCATGTTGTGGCAACGGCTTCAATCAGACGATTAGATTTCTGAAATTTTTTTAAAGAAAATTATATCATGTTATTTAGTAATTAAGAATATAATTGAATCACATTAGCTCATACAGCAAACGATTTTTGTTTAATATATCCGATTTGAATAATAATGAAATAAATGTATATAAAATAAATGTTGCAAATGAACGGCATTGCATTTTTGATTGGTTTATACGTATCAGTTACGGCGTTGAAATATAAGATTATGAGAATTATTGCTATTTTCAATTTTACGTCTTATTATTATTTTCAGTCTTGTAATATTTTGGCAATTATTTTTCAAACTAATATGTTTTCTACGAGTTATGTTTAACCGATTGTTGGAACAGGATAAAAGCGGTACGGATTCTTTTACATTTTATCGTCTTTCTTTCTTACCAAAATAAATACATTCTGTTGCAAAAAAATGCAGCTGCGAAATTCGATATGTATGTATCGTTGGAGGAGATATACAAGTTATTAAAATTTGGAAGGGGGAAAAAATGATGGGCATTTTAGTAAGTGGTAAATCCTCCCCTGGCAGCTCTACAAGCCTATATTCAGTGGAGGCATAGAGTCAACTAAGTTGTTTATTTCTTTCTGCGGAAGATTATGCCACAAATGTTGCAACTGGTCAGGTAATTCAGGGGAATACTGAGAAGGCTTAAAATGCCGTCCCAGCATGTCCAAGACGTGTTCTATTGGTTATAGGTCTGAGGACCTGGATGGTCAAGGAAGAGTATTAAATCCTCGAAGACGTTGTTGAGAAAGTCGTGCAGTATGTAGTCGAGTGTTATCTTGTTGGTAAATGGAACTTGGGCAACTTGATTTCATAGGCAGAAGAATCGGCTGCAGAATATCGTCGACGTGCAAGCGAGCTGTCAGATTGGTTTGCAGCATAATTAAAGGAGATCGGCTATCCAGAGTCTCACACCATGTGTGATGACCTTGTGCCGTTCGACAACAAATGCGTGATCGGAACGCTGGTCAGTCCTCATCTATACACGTATGCGGCGATCATCAGCACTGAGAGAAAAACGGGCTTTGTCGCTAAAGAAAACATGTTTCCAATCGGACACTGTCCAGGTTGACCGAGTTCGGCACCAATCTAGACGACTCTATTAATTTATTCTAGAAATGTATAAATTAATTAATTATTCTAGAAATGTATAAATTAATTAATTATTCTAGAAATGTATAAACGACTCTAGAAATGTATAAATTAATTTTAACAAATTAATTTAAACAAGTAATTTAAACAAATTATTTTTTGAAATTTTGAAAAAATTGATGAAAAATTAATAATGATATATAAATAATCACTTCAGACATAATTTTTCATTAGAAAACGAATGATATAAATATTAGAACTCTTGCAAGAATCGTTCTTGAGATATTGCATGATTTTTGAATGAATTTTTGAAAAACCATTAAAAAGTATTACTTTTAATAAAATTAAATAAATAATCCTTTCTTACGCAAGGTTTTGCAAATAAATGTATAAAAAATTACATACAAAATAAAAAGTATTAAGTGTCAATAAATATGTTTGTTCACTTTCTATACGCAATGTTATATGGAAAGCTTTAATATAATTTTCGTACATCTAGATCGTTCCATTCGCGAGAAAAGATACATTTTGTAATAGTTTTGCATTTTCATGCTAAATAGTTCGCCAACAATTTTATGGGATAATTTTTAAATGTTACAATTTTACAGGATATTAATTTAATCTCCATTGCATTTGAACGCGAATTTTGTACATGAGCATGTATAAGTTATTACTTTCCTTATATACATAATGTATAAGGAAAGTATTGTGACGAGGTCGAAAATTCGAATTCGAGTTTTCGACGGGAGAGCACGTTTCAAGCATCCCTGATCACGAATCAAACATTTTTGAAGTGATGTCTGTGTGTGTGTGTGTGTGTGTGTGTGTGTGTGTGTGTGTGTGTGTGTGTGTGTGTGTGTGTGTGTGTGTGTGTGTGTGTGTGTGTGTGTGTGTGAAAGTATGTGTGTGTGTCAGTGAGTCTGTGGAGACGATAACTGACGAACGAATGGACCGATTCGAACCAAATTTGGTACAAAAATCACAATCCATAAACACTGGAAGCCTATTGTTTTTATACGTAATCGAATGTTCAGAACCCCCCTAAATTTTCGAATGAAATATTGAAAAAATCGTCAAAAAATCAAAACCGCTAATAAAGTTACGCAAATAGACATTTCTTATGTAATTTTTCATTAGAAAACGATTGGAATAAATTTTAGAACGCTAGCATGAACCGTTCTCGAGATATTGTACATTTTTCAAAAAAATTATGAAAAAGTCAAATAAAAAAAATTCCTATTGAGAAACATGTTCACTTTTCATATGTAATACCATGCGATAAATTGAGTGACATCATTCTCGTGGATCTAGCTCGTTCCATTCATGAAAAAATATACTTTGAATAATACTTTTGTATTTGAACGCCAATAGTCATTTATCTGCTGTAAGAATAACTTTTTTCTTAGTGCATAACGCTTGGCGAGATTTTGGCGACGAATTTGGCGGAATGTCGCCAACTTGGCGACTTTTTTGAAATGTTGCCAAATTAATGAAAATCTCGCCAAATGGATAAAAATGATGCTAAATCAATGAAAATGACGACTAATTGTCGAAAATTCAATATCTTGGAAAGAATATTAGAATCTACTATAAGAAAAACCTATTTTTTTCCTGTAAAAGTAGTAAATTAATTACATTATATAAGGAAAGTCATGTGTTGCCCACATCAGATTTTTTTGTTTGGACTCATAAATTGCCGAAAGCACCCAATTTCAATTTATGTGGTGTTAATGCAATGTCAAAAACATTGTATCGTGAATTTTGCATACCATTATTTTGCTGTATAAAAATTGAAGTCATTGTTAAATTATGTCTACATTAGTTTTTTTATACTTTACAACATAGTTGAAAGTGTTTATGACCTTGTTCATTCTGTCTGTCTGTCTGTCTGCCTGTCCGTTAGCACGATAACTGCCGTAAAAATGGCTTTATCAAAATGAAATTTTAGTATGTTTTTCAGACGGTCTGTGGGACCTATAGGGATATAAATAAATAATATCACCCAATTAGTTTTTCATTGAATCCAGATTGAAAAAATGAAATTCATTGAATCCTATGGGACCTAATGTTTCAAACATTTTTTAAGCGCATTTAAAATTCACAAATTGCTTTGAAAATTTTAGGAAATATTCAAATTAACCCATAAAATATATAAAAAAAATTCAGTAAAATAAGTTATGCAGTTTTTTAAATAAAAATTATTTAATATATGGAGAAAAACAAATTCAATTAAATTCTAACTCTCGTTATATCCTCCAGAAAGGAAAAAGAGATATATTATATAATAAATATATTTCTAAGAGTTTAATTATTTCATATATGAGAAAGGTTTCACATTTTAAAATAAATATGGTGGATAACAATTTTTCAAATTTTTAAATAAAATAAATTATTATAGTATTGTGATGAATTAAACGATTGGAAAAATGATTATGAATGAAATGCTGCTTTTATATAGAGGCAATTTATATTTCGATGACGTCATTTGAATAAAAGTTCATTTGTTTTCGATGAAGTTTTCAAATATAATAAATTATTGTAGTGTTATGATAATTTTAAAAATATTACCGAGGAATGTATCGCATTTTAGAGATGTTTAAACCAGGCAATTTATATTTCAATGCCGTCATTTAAATGAAGTTCATTTTCTTCGATGAAGTTTTCAAATATAATAAATTAATGTAGTATTGTGAAAATTCTAAAAATATTACAGAGGAATGTATCGCATTTGAGAGATGTTTGTATAAAATTGCATTGAAGTTGGAAAGTGTTTCATAATCAATGCTTAATGCATGATTGATCTTTCTTGTTACTTTCCTTATATACATAATGTATAAGGAAAGTATTGTGACGGGGTCGAAAATTCGAATTTGAGTTTTCGACGGTAGAGCACGTTTCAAGCATCCCTGATCACGAATCAAACATTTTTGAAATGATGTCTCTCTGTGTGTGTGTGTGTGAAAGTATGTGTGTGTGTGTGTCAGTGAGTCTGTGGAGACGATAACTGACGAACGAATGGACCGATTCGAACCAAATTTGGTACAGAAATCATAATCCGTAAACACTGGAAGCTTATTGTTTTTATACGCAATCGAATGTTCAGAACCCCCCTAAATTTTCGAATGAAATTTTGAAAAAATCGTCAAAAATCAAAACCACTAATAAAGTTACGCAAATAGACATTTCTTATGTAAATTTTCATTAGAAAGCGATTGACATAAATTTTAGAACGCTCACATGAACCGTTCTCGAGATATTGTACATTTTTTAAAAAAATTATCAAAAAGTCATATAAAATAAAAATAAAAATATTTCCTATTGAGAAACATGTTCCTTTTCATATGTAATACCATGCGATAAATTGGGTGACATCATTCTCTTGGATCTAGCTCGTTCCATTCATGAAAAAAGAGACTTTGAGTAATACTTTTGTATTTGAACGCCAATAGTCATTTATCTGCTGTAAGAATAACTTATTTCTTAGTGCATAACGCTTGGCGAGATTTTGGCGGAATGTCGCCAACTTGGCGACTTTTTGAAATGTTGCCAAATTAACGAAAATCTCGCCAAATGGATAAAAATGACGTTAAATCAATGAAAATGACGACTAATTGTCGAAAATTCAATATCATGGAAAGAATATTAGTATCTACTATAAGAAAAACATTTTTTTTTACTGTAAAAGTAATTCATTACATTATATAAGGAAAGTCATGTGTTGCCCACATCAGATTTTTTATTTTGTATTCCGATACCGATTACGATGCGAGTTCAACACTAAGGAATGTTTTAAAAATAATGTTTTAAAAAGACGTATGGTGGCGACTCCCATTCGAAATAATTTTCCTCTGGCTCAAGTGTAAAAAGAGTATTAGCGTTGCGCGTATTTTGAATGTAGTGCCAAAAGCCAGAGCAGAAGCAAACCCAAACACCAGGTTCATCGAACTTCTAACCAAGAATACACCTGCCTCTGAAACCCTGCCCGTTCTACAGAGTCTCGAGGTATGAAGTCTTCGCAACAACATCCACACTGACGTGAAATTTAATGTTTGTTATCTGAAGAGGGATGCAAAACTGGAGTTTTTATATCGGTTAACCGGTTACGTCGAAGGTCATTTCTTCAGGAGATTACAGTTTGAGAATGTGATACTTTTGTCAATGATGTGTAGGGGAGATTTGATACAGTTATGAAATACAAACATTTTTTATTTGTATGAAATTTTTTATTTAAGGGAAGATAACACATCTCGAGAAGTGAAACGAAGTAATTTTAATACATAATGTAACATGTTGCATTTAATTAAAGAAAACGATACATATAGATACACACACATATATATATAGTGAAGGCAGACATTAAGAACAGAAATAAGAAGAATATCACTAAAATTGAAGAAAACAAAAGATTTCGGAAGTTAACTGAACTACTTTTAACTGCTTTGTACAAAAAATACTGTTAAGTAAGACAAAGAACAGGTGTACTGTGTAGTGTTGAAAAAATCAAAGATACAGAAAAAGTTTTGGAAGTTGAATGAGCTAACTTCCTCAAACAAGATGCAAGAAATAACCGATTAGGAAAATTAAAAGCAGTTGAAAAAAAAAAAAAAAGAACCACTTTCGCAAATGAAATTAGTTAAATGTAACACAAAAGAAATAAAAGAAGTTTGAAATAGGAATTAAGTTATACATTTCCAGGCCGAAATAAAAATTCAGGGCGAATGATCACTAACAAGAGTGATTGAGAAATCATAGAAACAAGAAACCTTGCGGAAAGTGAAATTGTAAAATTGAATACCTAATAGACAACCATTGTTATATGGTCTGGGTCACTCGACCGTAGCAACAAATTTGGGGACTTTGGTGACGATTTTGCCGAGATATCGACAACGGCGATTTTGGGTGAATTCTGGAAACTTCTCGAATTTCGTATATTGGCCAAGAACATCACGAGTTACGTGCTTTTTCCTAAATTTTGCACATATGGTATATGAGCTTGTCATCATTCAGTTAGGTTGTTGATGAGCAAAAGTATCTGCCGAACTCAGTACGGAACCAAATATTCAATTTTTCGTCTGATTATACTTACCCTTTAATTTTATGTATACGCTATCCAAATCGTACAACTCACCCACAGATTTAGACGACCGGGAATTTATTGAAAGATTTGATACTTATATTTGGAGAATATATTTTATATACATCGAATATGTTTATAAACAAAACAAGAACTTGGAGAACGAATAATTAAAGCTCAATTTAGAGTAAAACTAAATTATAAAGTAAAAGATCTGATGTGGGCAGCACATGCTTTCCTTATATAATGCAATGAATTTACTACTTTAACAAGAAAAAAAAATAGGTTATTCTTATAGTAGATACTTATATTCTTTCCAAGACATTAAATTTTTGTCAATGAATAGTCATTTTCATTGATTTAGCGTCATTTTTATCCGTTTGGCAAGATCTTCGTTAATTTGGCAACATTTAAAAAAGTCGCCAAGTTAGCAACATTCCACCAAATTCGTCGCCAAAATCTATTTAAATCGCCGTTATAGATGAAGAAATAAGTTATTCTTATAGCAGATAAATGATTATTGGCGTTCAAATACAAAAGTATTACTCAAAGTACCTTTTCTTATGAATGGAACGAACTAGATCTACAAGAATGATGTCACCAAATTTATCACATGATATTACATATAAAAAGTGAACATATTTCTCAACAGTTAATATTTCTTTTTAATTTCTGGGATTTTTTGATCAATTTATTAGAAAAATGTGCAATATCTCAAGAACGGTTCATGCTAGCGTTCTAAAGTTTATGTCAATCGGTTTCTAAGGAAAAATTACATAATGAATGTCTATTTCCGCAACTTTATTAAAGGTTTTGATTTTTTTGATGACTTTTCAAAATTTCACTCGAAAATTTATGGAGGTTCTGAACATATGATTGCGTTTAAAAACAATAAGCTTCCAGTATTCACGGATTGTAATTTTTGTACCAAATTTCATTCGAATCGCTTTATTCGTTCGTGAGATATGTCTCGACAGACTCTCTCTCTCACACATACACACACACACACACACACACACACACACACACATACACACACATCACCTCACAAACGTCTGATTCGTGATCAGGAATGCTTGAAACGTTCTCTCCCGTCGAAAACTCGAATTCAAATTTTCGGTCCCGTCACAATACTTTCCTTATACATTATGTATATAATGAAAGTCACAATGAATTTAAGTAACAAGGACAGACCAGAAAAGATGCATTATACATAATTGAAGGTTACCAATCCAATATATATACAGTTTGAAAGAGCCCAATTCCATTGATTTTGAGAACAGAAACCCCCTTAAGATGCCTTTCACAAACACGTGTTTAAATGATTTGAGCAGCATTTTTAACACTTTCCAATATACTTGAAAAGTGTTTTTGACTTTGTTCATTCCGTCTGTCTGTCCGTTCGCACGATAACTGCCGTAAAAATGACTTTATCAAAATGAAATTTTAGTATGTTGTTGAGATGGTCTGTTGGACATTGGGGAATGTAAATGAATAATAGCACCCAATTAGTTTTGGATTGAATCCGGGTTGAATAAGCTAAATACATTGAACCCTATGGGACCTAATTTTTCAAACATTTTTTAAGCAAAGTTAAAATTCACAAATTGCTTAGAAAATTTTAGGAAATATTCAAATTTTCCCATAAAATATAGATATAAAAAAAATCAGCAAAATATGTTCGGTAGTTTTTTAAATAATAATTACACTCATATTATATGAAGATATCACGAGACCCACTTCAAAATAAAATATCCATCCATCTTTTTTTCCCAGTGTAAAAATCGTGATTTTTACAGTTCTTTTAAATTTATATTTAGTGTTGCATCTGCCCTAAAACCGCTCTATTTTTGCATATTTTCTGTGCATCAATATTTTGTGCCAACGCAATTACAATACTTTTGAGTTTAAATGATTATCAAACTTTGATTATTTCTACAGTGAAGCCTAATTTTAATGGATGCAGAATGTAAACAAGTGATTGTAAGATGAGTTGTTGTTGTTGTTGTTGAAACCCAGACCGTCCGACCTACCAGAAAGGTGTAAGGTAACTGTTTGGACGGTCGGGAAGTGCCACCCAATTTAGACCGGAACCCAGTGGGGGAGGCATCCACAGGGACCGTACCCTCCTTCCCCTACCACCAACCTCTCGGAAGGACTTATGGACCCACATGTTTAACGTGATCGTACTCCGCATGAACACGGCGGCAGTTTTGGCAGTGGCTGGAATCGAACGTTGGGAGTTGTATAAGAATTGATGATCGACCCAAGCCGGGGGGAGGGGGGGGCTTGCCTATAAAGGCTTTTAGCTACTTTATCCCCGGCCGGGGAAATAAGATTGCTGAATTTTTTCCACGCAAATTTATTTAACTCTGGAGTCTGGAATAAAAGTGATATGAATGAAATATTCATTGGTTTTGCATAGAGAGCCAAACGATTTGTATTTCGATAGCGTCATTTGAATAAAGTTCATTTATTTCGATGAAGTTTTAAGTTTTCAAGTACAAAACATTATTGAAGTACTGTAATAATTTAAAATGTATCATGGCTGATTGTATTGCATTTTAGGGATGTTTAAATGTAATTGCATTTCAGTTGGAAAGTGTTTGTTTCATAATCAATGCTTATGCATGATTGATCTTTCTTTCTTTTTGATTGATCTTTCTTTCTTTTAAATCTGTGACATCTGTGCATCAACATTGTTCGCTATATAGCAGTATAATCGCTATATAACAGCATATTCGCTATATAGCAGTATAAAAATATCTAAGTTTCTCCCTAGGCACCTTATACCATCGTCGCACACGGCGCACATTATTACCATTTTTCCCATTCGAAATATGCGAAAAAAGTTATCTTTCACATTATAATATCTATAACAAGTCTATTTATAATGATATCTATAATATAATACCTATATAACGAGTAACAGAGTTACTCACTATTTTTATTTTTAACTTTTCTGAATAATTCATTAAAATATGCGAAAATATTTATTTTTTACTTTCTTTATATACATAATGTATAAGGAAAGTATTGTGACGGGGTCGAAAATTCGAATTTGAGTTTTCGACGGGAGAGCACGTTTCAAGCATCCATGATCACGAATCAAACATTTATGAGGTGATATCTGTGTGTGTGTGTGTGTGTGTGTGTGTGTGTGTGTGTGTGTGTGTGTGTGTGTGTGTGAAAGTATGTGTGTGTGTGTGTGTGTGTGTCAGTGAGTATGTGGAGACGATATCTCAAGAACGAATGGACCGATTCGAATGAAATTTGGTACAAAAATCACAATCCGTGAATATAGAAAGCCTATTGTTTTTAAACGCAATCGAATTTTCAGAATTTTCAGGAGTGAAAATTTGAAAAAATCATCAAAAAATCAAAACCCTTAATAAAATTACGCAAATAGACATTTCTTATGTAATTTTTCTTTAGAAAACGATTGACATAAACTTTAGAACGCTAGCATGAACCGTTCTCGAGATATTGCATATTTTTCAAATAATTTTATCAAAAAATCCCATAAATTATAAAAAAATATATTAACTGTTAAAAAACATGTTCACTTTTCATATGTTCACTTTCCATATTTATCGTGCGATAAATTTGGTGACATCATTCTCTTGGATCTAGCTCTTTCCATTCGTGAGAAAATATACTTGAGTAATACTTTTGTATTTGAACGCCAATAGTCATTATTTATCTGCTATATAAATAACTTATTTCTCCGTCCATAACGCTTGGCGAGATTTTGACGACGAATTTGGCGGAATGTCGCCAACTTGGCGGCTTTTTAAAATGTTGTCAAATTAACGAAATCTCGCCAAATGGATAAAAATGACGCTAAATCAATGAAAATGACGACTAATAGATGAAAATTCAATATCTTGGAAAGAATATAAGTATTTACTATAAGAAGAATAACCTATTTTTTTGCTGTAAAAGTAGTAAATTCATTGTATTATATAAGGAAAGTCATATGCCCATATCAGATTTTTTCAAATTGGTAATAGGTTTGTCATGCAAATACCCTCGATCCATTTGGCTGATTTCTTTTAAAACATGCAATTTTAATACCATCTTCATACCATAGTTAAAACTATCAGGGCCTTCCATAAAGGGGACGGATACCACTCGGGGGGGGGGGCGGTACACTTGTTTTAGAAGAAATAAGACATGGAAGATTCACAAAGAGGGCAAAATCAAATATGGATGGCTGGGGACAGATGGTAAATGTTTGTATAGGGGCCCTTTATTTGTATGGTTGTCCCTGTAGCTATAATTTTCTCGCGTTAATTTTCATTTTTCTTCATAGAAAATCATGGAATGAATATCCAAAATTTAAAGTAGATCATGTTCTATTGTAAGTCTTTCTAGTATCACGACAAAAAAAAAAAAAATTAAGATGACGCATAAAAAAATTTGTTTATCTTTTCAGAAACTGATATTACCCAATACAAATGTTGCAATTCGGCATGAATCTAACTTTTCCGTAGAGGAAAAAGACGGTGTCATTGACTACTTAGCATATCTTATTAGATTGTACGCGCGTAGAATATTATAGCTCTGCAATCAGGGAAATTCGTAGTAGTTTTACACCAACACTCACTTTATTTTTAAATTTCGTGCGTCAAAATATATCAGTGTTTCAAAGTCGTGTCAGTTTTGGTGCTCTATGGATATTTTACGGTGAACTATAGATAAAATATAAAAAATCTGATGTGGGAAACACATGACTTTCCTTATATAATGTAATGAATTTACTACTTTTACAGTAAAAAAATAGGTTTTTCTTATAGTAGATACTAATATTCTTTCCAAGATATTGAATTTTCGACAATTAGTCGTCATTTTCATTGATTTAGCATCATTTTTATCCATTTGGCGAGATTTTAATTAATTTGGCAACATTTCAAAAAGTCGCCAAGTTGGCGACATTCCGCCAAATTCGTCGCCAAAATCTCGCCAAGCGTTATGCACTAAGAAAAAAGTTATTCTTACAGCAGATAAATGACTATTGGCGTTCAAATACAAAAGTATTATTCAAAGTATATTTTTTCATGAATGGAACGAGCTAGGCCCACGAGAATGATGTCACTCAATTTATCGCATGGTATTACATATGAAAAGTGGACATGTTTCTCAATAGGAATTTTTTTTTTAAGTGACTTTTTCATAATTTTTTTTGAAAAATGTACAATATCTCGAGAACGGTTCATGTTAGCGTTCTAAAATTTATGCCAATCGTTTTCTAATGAAAAATTACATAAGAAATGTCTATTTGCGTAACTTTATTAGCGGTTTTAATTTTTTAACGATTTTTTCAAAATTTCATTCGAAAATTTAGGGGGGTTCTGAACATTCGATTACGTATAAAAACAATAGGCTTCCAGTGTTTACGGATTGTGATTTTTGTACCAAATTTGGTTCGAATCGGTCCATTCGTTCGTCAGTTATCGTCTTCACAGGCTCACTGACACACACACACACACACATACTTTCACACACACAGACAGACATCACTTCCAAAATGTTTGATTCGTGATCAGGGATGCTTGAAACGTGCTCTCCCGTCGAAAACTCGAATTCGAATTTTCGACCCCGTCACACTACTTTCCTTATACATTATGTATATAAGGAAAGTAATAAACTAGCAAATATATTCGGCGTTGCTGATAATTTAAAATGTCCGATTTCTAGTTGTATTCTAAATGCAATTGTTCTTAGCATTTTCTATTAATATATTTAATTTTTATATTCCTCTAAATATGGTGTGAAAGAATCTCTGTTCTGGCTATGCAAAATTATCTGCGTAGGCAAATCTGAACATTAAATATCTTGGTCCCAGTTTGCAAATCCATTTACAAAATTAAGTGAAGCGTGGTTGAACTCGACCTTCTCGCACTAGAATTCATTTTTAAGCACTTTTTATTTAAGGGGCTTAAAAATATTTCGATTAATGCCAGGTGTTTGATAATGCCCCCCCCCTCCCCCCGAGGAGGCTAATAACCTCACGAACACAAAAGTGGCATTGCGGCTATTTTCACTACTGGTATTAATTAAAACTATTAAGTTTCGTGATCACTGAGCTGTAAATAATCCCTTAATGCATGGTTATGCCAAATTTTGTCCTATGGTGCCATGTTCAGAAAATATAAAATTTCGAATAAATTTCGATAAAAGTTTGCACTTAAATTTCAAAAAATTCTATCTAGTTCTAGGTTTTTCGTTAACAAAGCCGAATATAAAGTTTCGTGAACATCCATTCATATTTGTGGCAGTTATCGTGTGCATAAAAATAGATCGCAGACAGACGGACATGACTCCAAAAATAGTCGAAACATGTTCAGGAGGTCCTAAAACATAGATTAGTGTCAAAATCTCGAAATCGAAAATTTTCGTGAAAACAATTTTTACTTTCCTTATATACATAATGTATAAGGAAAGTAATGTGACGGGGTCGAAAATTCGAATTCGAGTTTTCGACGGGAGAGCACGTTTCAAGCATCCCTGATCACGAATCAAACATTTTTGAAGGGATGTCTGTGTCTGTGTGTGTGTGTTAAAGTATGTGTGTGTGTGTGTGTGAGAAAGTATGTGTGTGTGTGTGTGTGTGTGTGAAAGTATGTGTGTGTGTGTGTCAGTGAGTCTTTGGAGACGATAACTGACGAATGAATGGACCGATTCGAACGAAATTTGGTACAAAAATCACAATTCGTAAACATTGGAAGCCTATTGTTTTTATACGTAATCGAATGTTCAGACCCCCCCCCCCCCTAAATTTTCGAGTGAAATTTTGAAAAAATCGTCAAAAAATCAAACCGCTAATAAAGTTACGCAAATAGACATTTCGTATGTAATTTTTCATTAGAAAACGATTGACATAAATTTTAGAACGCTAACATGAACCGTTCTCGAGATATTGCACATTTTTAAAAAAAAATTATCAAAAGGTTATATAAAATAAAAATAAAAATATTTCCTATTGAGAAACATGTTCACTTTTCATATGTAATAGCATGCGATAAATTGGGTGACATCATTCTCGTGGATCTAGCTCGTTCCATTCATGAAAAAAGATACTTTGAGTTATACTTTTGTATTTGAACGCCAATAGCCACTTATCTGCTGTAAGAATAACTTATCTCTGGGTCCATAACACTTGGCGAGATTTTGGCGACGAATTTGGCGGAATGTCGACAACGTGACGACATTTTTAATTGTTGCCAAATTATCCAAAATTTTCGCCAAATTGATAAAAATGATGCTAAATCAATGAAAATGACGACTTATTGAAGAAAATTCAATATCTTGAAAAGAATATAAGTATCTACTATAAGAATAATATTTTTTTAACTGTAAAAGTAGTAAATTCATTGCATTATATAAGGAAAGTCATGTGTTGTCCACATCAGATTTTTTTCTTTGCTACGTATGAGGAAGTAAAAGTTGAAGTTTGGATAACATACGCCAAAATGGAAGCGTTAAAATGGTAGTAAATATTATACCACTACAATTTTTTTTTCTGTTGCAGCAGTAACTTTTTTATTCTGTTTCAAAAAAATATATATTTGAAAAATATTTGCCGAAATAAACCAGATGCCGTAAGAAATTGAAAATATCAATAACTCCCGTAAATCTTAAATCCCAAAGCCGTAACTGATAACACAAACCATAATGCGCATAAGGATCATTTTCTGTAAACGGGAGTTTTACATGTCCCAGGTGTTTTAATAAAAGTTTGCATGACTTGGGAATGATTTTGGACTCTGATCAGTTTTACTATGTTGTAGTTCATATTTGTCACTCATTAGCTAAAAAAACAATATATATTGTTTATATTTAAAAATTCAGTTTTTTTATTAAATGACATTCCCCTGTGTGTCCCAACAACTAAATAATAAAATCACAACTTTATTTACAAGCCTTCATTTTCTAGTTTCCTATTAATTTAATGTTTTATATTAAATTAGATAATTTAAAATACAAAAGGTAATAAAAAATCCACTATGCATTAGAGCAATATCTTAAATAAATTTTGTGCCACTGTCCCCTAGCTTTTTTGTCAGTCATCTGTCTTTAAACTTTAACACGTCATTCTGTACATAGATGACAACACAATTTAATTAAAGTATTATTCTTTTTTACTAAATTCCATATTCACCATTTCAAGAGTTCGACTATGTTCTAGCTATCATTCTGTGCAGGGAAATATTATAAAACTGAACAATTTTGGGTAAGTATTTTTATTCTCTGTCATTCACCTGTCTTTAATTCTCAGAATAAAAAATGTAAATAATATTTTTTAACATATATGTGGACCTAGTTAGTGTAGCAAACTGAATATCAAGTTCGGCCAAAATGCAAATAAAACGCATATACTCAGAAAATAAAATCACATGATTTGTCATTCCCCTGTCGTCATTTACCTGTCTTCTTGGTAGACAAGGGTATGACATGAGAACAGGTGAATTACATTTAAACTATATTATATATATATATATATGTGTGTGTGTGTGTGTGTGTGTATGTGTGTGTGTATACATACTAACAAAGCAGTTGCCTATATTAAGTGTCATTTCCCTGTCATGCTGTTATTTACTTGTCTTGAAAATAAAAATTTACATTTTCTATTTAATTTCCCCAAACATGTTAAAATATAATGCAGAAAACAGATTGAAAAATAGAAAAAAAAATATATTGTAACAAGAAAGATGAAAATGCCTGTTTAGAGAAAATGACTCATAAATGACTCAGTTTTATTTTTACAGCCATTTCTTTATTATTTAAATTAAAGATCAATAGAATGAAAATCACCTGTCGTATAAACATATTTGAATTAATTTCGGCTAATAAGTAATGTGATATTATTTTATTCAAATTAAATTTCGAAAAAATATCGTCTGCGCTATGCTACTTTTATGAAAGCGTTTTTCATTAATATCACAAGGGTGGAGGTGGGGGGAGGCGAAGAGTCTTATCAAATCCACTAGAAACTCGCAAGGTTAAAAACTGTGAACACTTATAGTATAAACCACAGCGAGATAGAACCTATCTGAGCAAATTTTTTATTAAGGGCGAGATCACTCCTGATAGCTAAAATTCATTCATTTTCCCCAAGTTCAAAAATGTGTACATAAGTAGATAATCATAAAAATAAAAACTGAACAAAAATTTTAGATTAGAATATTTGAATCTATTACCTATACGTTTGCATGAAAAATTCTAAGGAAGTAATGTGTATATAGGTATGTGTATGCATTTTACTATTATTTATTTATTTTCTTTCTTTGTATATAGTTTAATGGAGATTTTGAATGAAAAAAAAATATGCATTCGTGTGTTGCCCGTATAGTTTTTAAACGTAATCTGATGCTTAGAATCAACTTTTCGAATGAAATTTCAAAAAAATCATCAAAAAGTCAAACTTTCAAAAATTTACATAAGTAACCATTTCTTATGTAATTTTTTTATTAGAAAACAATTGAAATAAATTTTAGAACGCTAGCATGAACCGTTCTCGAGATATTGCACATTTAAAAACTACATTTATCAAAAGTCACATAAAATTAATAAAAAGTATTAACTATTATGAGATATGTTCACTTTTCAATTGTAATATGTGATAAATTTGTTAACATCATTCTCGTACATCTAGTTCTTTCCATTCACGAAAGAAGATACTTTGGGTAATGGTTTTGTATTTGGACTATAATAGTCATTTATCTACTATAAGAATAAATTATTTCACCAATCATAACGCTTGGTGAAATTTTGGCGACGAATTTGGTGGCATATCGCCAATTTGTCGACTTCTTTTAAATGTTGCCAAATTGACGAAAATATTGCCAAATCTATAAAAACGTAGCCAAATGGATAAAAATGATGCTATATAAATTTAAATGACGAATAATTGATAAAAATTCAATATCTTGTAAAGAACATGAGAATCGACTATAAGAATAACCCATTTCTCCGTCAGTAACGTTTGCCGATAAATTTGGCAGAATGTCGCCAACTTGTCGACTTCTTTTAAATGTTGCCAAATTGACGAAAATGTTGCCAAATTGACGAAAATGTCGCCAAATCTATAACAAGAAAGATCAATCATGCTTAAAGCATTGATTATGAAACACTTTCCAAATTCAATGCAATTTTATTTAAACATGTCTAAAATGCAATACATTCCTCGGTAATATTTTAAAACTTATCACAATACTACATTAATTTATTATATTTGAAAACTTAAACTTTCATCGAAAAAAATGAACTTCATTCAACTGACGGCATTGAAATATAAATTGCCTGGTTTTAACATCTCTAAAATGTGATACATTCCTCGGTAATAATTTTAGAATTATCATAATACTACGATAATTTATTATACTTAAAAACTTCATCGAAAACAACTGAAATTCATTCAAATGATGTCATAGAAAAAATAACACGCCTGGCTCTCTCTATAAAAGCAGCATTTCATTCATACATCATTTCCCATTCATGTCATTCATCACAATACTATAATAATTTATTTTATTTAAAAATAAAGACCATGAAGCTACAAGTAATTAAACTCTATGCGGGCGGAAAACTTCATCGAAAAAAATTGTCCTTCTCTTTATAAAATCAATGAATATTTCATTCATATCAGCTACGGAGATTCCATGAACTAAATGATTTTGTGTTAAAGAAATACAGCAATTCTAATACAACTAATTCTACATATTTTGCTGTTTACATTTTACATAGGTGAAAAATAGGCTTCGTTGTAGAAATAATCAAATTTGGATGAGCATTTAAATTTAAATATATTGTAATTGCGTTGTTTCAGTATGTAGATGCACAGAATTTAAACAAAAATAAAGTGGTTTTAGGACGGATACAACACTCAATATGAATTAAAAAGAGCTTTAAAACTCACGATTTTGAGACAAGATGGATGCCATATATCATTTTGAAGTGGGTCACGTGATCTTTTCATATCATAGTCACGTGATCGCTCCATATAAGAGGTGTTATTATTATTTTAATTTTTATTTAAAAAACTACTGAATATATTTCGCTGAATTTTTTTTATATATTTTATGGAACAATTTGAATAGTACCTAAAATTTTTGAAGCAATTTGTGAATTTTAAATCCGCTTAAAAAATGTTTGAAACATTAGGTCCCATAGGGCTCAATGTATTTCATTTTTTCAACCCGGGTTCAATCCAAAACTAATTGGGTGATATTATTCATTTATATTCCCATAGGTCCTACAGACTGTCTGAACTACATACTAAAATTTCATTTTGATTAAGTCATTTTTACGGCAGTTATCGTGCTAACGGACAGACAGACAGACAGAATGAACAAAGTCATAAACACTTTTCAACTTTGTTGTAAAGTGTTAAAAATGTAGCTAAATGGATAAAAATGACGCTATATAAATGAAAGTGACGACTAATTTATGAAAATTCAATATCTTGTAAAGAACATGAGTAGGATAGACAAGGGGGTTCTGGACCATGTGGTGCTATACTTTAAAATGTGGTCAATTGAGGTGCTATTTCTCCCATGTTAAAGCATAGGCGCACCCCATGAGGAGGGATGCAACTTCCACCACACGTGACTTTCCTAAAAAGGGATGATTTCATCAGTCAGATAAGAGTAAGAAGGGTGTTTTTTTTAATGAATGAGTAGATAAGAAGTATTACCCAGCATCATCCAGCGAGACGAATAACCAGGAGAACAAGAGACGGCGTAACCATTCACCGGGCAGGGCGAAGGCTAGGCTTCCCGTCAAGTCAAGACCCCAGTCACCCACGGGTCTGGAAACATTTCATAGAGGGCCTACTCCTCTCCACCACCTGGAAGCGCTTTTTTCAAGGATCAATCCACGTTAGCAGCAGCTGGCATATCCACAGAATTATGTACCCCCCCCCCCACACACACACACAAACACAGGAAAAGGGAATCAGGGATATGAGGAAGGGAAAGTCCATACACCGCCATCTTGTGACGGGTCCCCTGTGGGGGAAATAATTTTATATAAGAAAAGTCCTTCTCTATATATGTCTGTAAAGCCCGCCATACACCGGGAGTATTGTTACCAGACAGCGGGATTTATCAAAGGACGAGTTTTAAGTTTCCCTGTATGTGGTGGTGAAAGCGGGGAAACATTTTCCGTCACAGAAAGAAAGACGTCTTAGAAAACATTGCTTGATATTTGGATGGTCTGCGGGGGGCCTTGCGGTTGAAGGGTTGTATGTTTAATGACCGTTTGGCATAGACTTGTTTTCCTTTGGCGTATTTTCTTTTTTCAGAATCCTTTGGCGTCTTTTTTCGTCGGGGTTAAAAAAATACTCATTTAGCTAAAATATTTTTGCTTCTGTAAACAATTGCGAAAATATGTAAAGTTCTTAAGTAATTCTAGTAGAGTGAAACTTTGCACACATGTGGTATCGTGGACATACCCGAATTGAACTCCGCCCCCACCCCCCCCAATTTCCGAATGAAATTTTGAAAAAATATTACTTATAATTTTATGAGCTATTGATTAAGATGAAAAATAAATTGAAAAGGAATGCATATCATTTCAATCCGACCGTATTTAATTTCTATACAGTTATTTTGGGCATTATTTTTTACGCAACTTTTTCGAAAAATCATGCATTAACCATCGAATTTTGAAAATACACTTTTTCAAGGCGCTCCTTAAAAACTGCATTTTTACACGGAAAAGGAAAGGAGGGGTTATTAGGTGTTTCACTCTCTCTCATTATAGAAAAATTACATTAGTTATCCAAAGGAGTCCATATTATAAAACAAACCCTTTTTACCAGATGATAGGTGTGTGTGTGTCCGTGAGCCTGTGGAGACGATATCTCACAAACGAATGGTGCGATTTCAACGAAATTTGATACAAAAACTACAATCAGTGATTACTATAAGTCTCTTGATTTCAAAAACGTAATCAAATGTTCGGAAAACTCCCCCCCCCCCCCCCAATTTTCGAATGAAAAAATTATCAAAAAATCGGAACCTTCAATAGTATTTATTACATGAATAATCATTTCTTATGTCATTTTTAATTAGAAAGCGATTGACACAAACTTTAAAATGCTTGCACTAACCTGTCTTGAATTACTGTGCTTTTCCTTAAATAAATGTATTAAAAAATCACATAAACTTAAAAAAGTATTAAATACTACGAAATACGTTCACTTTTCATATGTAATATTATGCGATAAATTTGTGAACATCATATATATATATATATATATATATATATATATATATATATATATATATATATATATATATATATATATATATATATATATATATATATATATATATATATATATATATATATATATATATATATATATATATATATTATACAAATGTAATACAATTTAGTATACTACTAAATAAAGAATAGTATATTTTGTTATACTGTGTACTACTATTTGTTATACTACTAAATAAAGAATAGCGCTAAGCTGCCGAATTCAATGGAATTGAATACAAACATAGCTAACCAAATGGAAAATTGGACTGGAAAATGGAGGCATAAAGCATGCGTGGGTGTCACCCCCCCCCCCCCATCTCCAGCCAATTTGTGGCATCTTACCCTTCATTTTGTATTGTATTCCAATTTTCTAATTTGGTTAGCTATATATATATATATATATATGTGTGTGTGTGTGTGTTGTAGAATGTAGCAATAGTGCGTAGATTTTCATTGTCCGTTTAAATAGAGAATTAAGTATTTGAAATATATATCCTTTTTACATTTTCCCACTGCATAAACTAGCTCCAATCACCAGATACATTTAAGAAGACACCAGTGCAACACCAGAGAGTAAGACACCAGTGCAACAGCAATGGCAAGGACAATTTCCCCATCAAGCGACATTTTGCAAATAAATGACAGTCACATATGAGTGCGATCGAAACTCACGACAGAAAGCGACAACCAAAGTTATTATTTATCACTCTTTGGCGATAACCCGCCAAATCAGCACACTTTCACTCTGTCACTTTCTCGGACCTTTCAAGATTGATGACTTCGGGAGTCTACGTAGGGCGACAGACCCCCTGTAGTTCCCTTATCGTCTGGAAATAAAACTCGTCTCTGATTCTCCAATGTATTGGGGGCTTAAGGGTTGAATAAATTTGGCGACATTTTTTAGAAAATATCGTCAAATTGAAAAATATCGCCTTATATAATATAAACTTTTTTTTAACCCTACTGTCAAATACTGAGTAATTAACGAAATGTTATTCAATGAGAGAAACATTTTATAATTGATTTGTATACGCTTGGTAGTTTAGGCTCTTTAGTTAGGATTTCTTTAAGAGTCGTTTTTCCTTTCGACGCAGACCGTTCAATCTACCCGAAAGTGTAAGGTATCTGTTTGGAGTGTCACCCAATTTCGACCGGAACCCAATGGGGGCGGCATCTACAGCGATCGTACCGTAGATATCTTATATAACAGATTTATTTGTATTTTTATTTTTGGTTGTCATAGCATATAACAGATGGTTGAACTTTATTCAAATGATGTCATTAAACTATAAATCGTCTGGCTCTCTTAAAATGTAAAAGCAGTGAGTATTTCATTCATATCACTTTTATTCCAGACCGCAGAGCTGAATAATTTTGCGTGAAAAAAAATTAGCAATTCTTATACAACTCATCTTACAATCATTTGTTTACATTCTGCATCCATTAAAATTAGGCTTCGTTGTAGAAATAATCAAAGTTTGTTGATCATTTAAACTAAAAAATATTGTAATTACGTTGGCACAGAATATAGATGCACAGAAAATACGCTAAAATATAGCGGTTTTAGAACGCATTCAACGCTATAAATGTAAAAGAACTTTAAAAGTCACGATTTTTACATTGGAAAAAAAAAGATGGATGCCATATTTTATTTCGAAGTGGGTCACGTGATTTTTTCATATAATGTGGGTATAATAATTATTTAAATTTTTATTTAAAAAACTACCGAACATATTTTGCTGAAATATTTTTCATATATTTTATGGGATAATTTGAAAATTTCCTAAAATTTTCGAAGCAATTGGTGAGTTTTAACTTTGCTTAAAAAATGTTTGAAAAATTAGGTCCCATAGTGTTCAATGTATTTCTCTTTTTCAATCCGGGTTCAATTCAAAACTAATTGGGTGATATTATTCATTTATGTTCCCGTATGTCCCACAGATCGTCTCAACAACATATTAAAATTTCATTTTGACAGTCATTTGAAAGTCATTTTTACGGCAGTTGTCGTGCGAACGGCGGCAGACAGACAGACAAAATGAACGAAGTCAAAACACATTTCAAATATGCTGGAAAGTATTAAAACGTAGCCAACCAAAGAAGATTTTTGACACTTTTTCGTCAAAACCGTCAAAGTGGGAGTGAGATGTTACCCCCGGATTTCTAGTATTGTAAAAGATGGGAAAATTCTTTCTATTCTTAGGATACCTAAGGACTGGATCCTTTTCCCTCTAGCGTCAACTACTCAGAAGGATCAATTTAGGAGTCTGTTGAATCCAGTGCCGGATTAAGACTGTTTAGGGCCCAAAGCACAGACAATTTTGATGCCCCTAGGCAGTGGCGCTGATAATTTTCTTCTTGTCCGAAGAAAATTGCCGTTAGTCCTCCCCCAAGGTCTATATTAGCAAATTAACTTACTCATTTGCTCATTGAATGCCCCTTTACGAAGATCTTGGCAACGTCTATGCTCTTGTATAGCTTTATCAAAATGCTTCTATACGATGAGCTGCAGAATTGTTCCTTAAAAATTTCAGAGGGCGTGATTTTAAGGAAAGATCTTTAAAAGAATCCGGTGTTTTTGTTTATACCTCTGATTGAAGTGTGTTGGTGTTGAGACCCAGATGGTCCGACCTACCAGTAAGGTGTTGAAGACCCAGACCGTCCGACTCGTCACCAAGGAGACCAGTAAGGTGTAAGGTAACTGTTTGGACGGCCGGAAAGAGCCACCCAATTTAGATCGGAACCCAGTGGGGGAGGCATCCACAGGGACTGTACCCTCCCCTTCCCCTACCACCAATCTACCACCAATTTGGACTGCCGGAGAGAAGTGTGACTGAAGTGTGTGGAACATCTTTTCCAAAAGACCAGCTGAAAATTGAGGAAGTTCTTCACATAGCGAAAAATATGATTTAGGTACAACTTAGCAAAAAGCAAAAGAATATTGCTTTGAGTTTCGATTATAAACTCATTATGACTTTATTTTAACTAACTGTACTTTATTTAGTACAGCGTTCTTGAAGTTTTTGGTTAGCATAGAATATATTGATCAAATGAAAGCAATTTTTATATAAGATATACCAATAAAATATTACCGGTATATATTTACGGTCAGTATAAATATTTCATTTTATATTTTTAGCAAAATCATAATCTATGGGATAATAACTGTTATCTATTTAGGGCTTAACAAATTACTGTCCAGATGATTGGCGCTAAAATTATAACCAATGACCCTTCGGTCTTAAAATAAAAGGAAAATTTGAAACTGATATGGCAAAATTAATATCGATACGAAATCCACATCGAAATATTATTTCAAGTTTTGAAATTTTTTCTGTTCACTTTTTTACTTGCTGAAATAGTGATTCGGAATGAAAGCATGCAATTAAAATTTTACATACTCCCGCTTCCATATTTATTGATAAGTTTTTGAAAGTTTTTGAATTGCCAACAGCTTTTACGACAAAGGAAGTTAAACCATCTGAGTATTACTTCTTTTGAGATGGCAACAGCATTTTCCAAAATGAAAGATTAGATTTTGAAGATACAATAAAGAAATTAAAATTTTCCTATAAAAGTAGAGTAAAAATATTTTCGCTTTAAAATTGTATAACAAATAGAAATTTTCACTGGATTGTAACCAAAACAGGAGGCAAGACATGGCAATATATTCTAAATCGTCATGCCAAACTGCAAATCATTTGATGCCATACGTCCTTCTCTAGCCTTGAAAATCTCTGTATTTTGAACAGATTTGGTCAGCAGTTGCATCTAGCTTTTTTTAAATATAGAAAGATAAAGAAATATTTCAACAATTCAAATTAACAGATTCACAGTCCACACAAAAAAAATTCTAAAGCTGACTGATATTGTTAACAAAAATTTAATCAATAAATAAATAACACTCATTATTTTTCATTTCCTGCGGTGTCTTTGAAAGTAATAAAATTGCAAAAATAAAATTATTAATAATAACATAAAAGCCAATGATTTAAAAATCTCTTCGTAATAAAATTCTACTATTATCTGATCAAAATAATTTTCAGTAGTTCACTTTCAGTGGATATCAGAGATTTAAGCGGTTTTGTAATGCACGTGTTCTTAGAACATTCCTTTTCTTTATTTGAGTTTTGGTAATATCATTTCACCTCTTGAAACTGACATCTTTTAGTTATATTTCTTGGGGATCTAAGTCATTTAGGGGCCTCCAGGCGAAGGATCACATACGCCCAATGGATAATGACCCTGCAGATTCGTATCATCTACGGGTTGCTATGGTTTGGGCTCCAAGTGCAGCATAATTAGCTATATTTTAATTTTTAAAAACTATAATGAAATTGTAATAGAAAAAGACACCCTGGCGTTAAAAGGACTTCCGAAATTTCGCACAGAGTTCTCCCTCCCCCCTCCCTACGAGAATTTTTATGCGAATAATGTCACTACTTACTGTAATACTAACTAATTGATTATATTAATATTGATGAGGTGTAATAAAGTCACCATTGAAGGAGGCAGCCACTATATAACCCTGGAAGACAGAAACATTTTAACGGTTGCTCGGGCCCCAAAAGTTTACGGGGCTGTAGAAAATTCACTACCCTCTATTATTAGTGTCCTGAGGTATCTATCTCTTTTAGCACACGCCCAGTAAGAACGCGAAAATTATAAGGCCGTGTGTGCATTAACACAATAACATTAATTTATTTACATAATATATTTACACAAATTCATTTAAAACAATACTTTCCATATTCAAAAAATGGGTTGTATACTAATTCCCCCCCCCCCCCCCAAAAAAAAGAACACAATATTGCATAGAGTTTCACAGACTAAATTGGACCAGATGATAACCAAAAGTTAAGATTAACTAACTGAATATTATTTTGAATAATCATAAATCGGAGAGAGAGATAAAAAGTGTACATATTAGGAAAAGGTCCCAAGCTTAAAACCCTCTCATTGGTTTCTGGGGCGTAACCCCTTGACCCAAAAGCAACAGCATTGGCTTTTTAGACCCCTTCAGGTCAAAACCTATTTTTCAAGCCCTTACGAACCGATACCCTTTCGGCCGCTAATTCAAAGGCTCGCCAGCCCGGGAGGGTCAGAGATCAAAAGACCAGAATGCCGCCGTTGACAGTATTCTAGAAGGCGGACGTTATCGCCGTTCGTGACGTCACTGGGTTAGAAGGAGAAGTGCCAGTTTCTCCGACTAGCATTCATTTCTATGGGAAAACATAGACTGTGTCAGTCGTTCTTTTAATATAATTTGTAATTCTATCGTAAAAGTGAAGTTTAAGTGTAAATTTGTGTATTATAGATGTATATATATTAGTATTTTCACGTATATAAAATATAATTTTGGTAAGCACAAAAATGCCTGGTTGATGCTCGGTTGCTTTGTGTTCAAATTATTATAAGAAGTCAATGGGATCTATCAGTTTTCATAGATTTCCAAAAGATCCTACACTCCAAAAATTATGGATCGTGAAGTGCAAAAGAGAGGATAAAATAAACATTGCTAACGCAACTGTCTGTTCGAGTCACTTTTCTGATGAAGATTTTCGGGTTAATTTTGAATTTGAAGCCGGTTAAACGATTAAAACAAGAAGCCAACGGCACAAAAATCTCACATACCATTAATACCGCAGTTAAAAATAATGTTTTTAATATAGCAGTATAAAAAATACTTATGATTGACATGTTTCATTGATATGTAAAATAGGTGGTCCTCTAAGTAATCCAAAAAAACAAAATTAATAAAATAAAAACGACTTCATATGCATTATCTAAAATATATAAAAACAATTTATTTTTCTGATACTAGCAATTATGGAGTTTTCTTTCTGTTTTTGGAGGGGAAGGTGGGGGGGGGGGGGGAGATATTAGCATTTTGCAAGCTAATTTACACAGTTTATTGCAAAATGTATGCAAAGTTAATTTTAAATACCTTAAGCATTTTACTTTGTTATTAATATACATAATCATAAAACGCAATTCTTTAGTAATCATAATATTGGCATTATATTCACATCATCTGAAGTTATGGGACATTTCGTTTTGATATGTAAAAAGCTTAGAATACAAAACTGAAATCATCAAAGTTGAAATATAATGCATAAAAAATTTATTTACAATAAAACTAAAAGCCAGCGGCACATTTTTCAGAAGAAATAAAAAAGTGGGAGCATACTTTCTTAGAAATGCATGGCGCATATATATCAAAAGAGAAATGCGTCATTAAGAACTTGCAGTCAAAGTTAGCAAACATTTCACCTTCTATACCACTAAAAGCCATAACTTTGTTTTCACGAACCAGAACATTCATTCGCATTAAACACTTAAATAAGACTTTCATGCCACAATTAATAGAGAGAAAAAAGCAAAGAAAAGCCTCTAAATGGTCGAAAACCCAGACCACCCGACTCGTCCGAGGACTTAGAGTAACCGTTAGAGTGGCCGGGGCCTCTAAATGGTGTAAAAGCAGTATCATGGCATAAAAATGGTATGTATTGATTTATTATTTATGATCCACGTGAACATTGCTTTAAAATTTTAAAACTGTACATAGTTTATATATTTTAAACGCTATAAAGTTTAATAATATCAATTTTGCATGCTTAAAATATCTTTGTGAAACTAACAGATCCAGTGGCTTAACCAAGAGTCATAATACTCTACTAGCTCACAAAATGCATCGTCTTTTTGTTGGGTAAATAAAATAAATCTACTGTCATTGACCATCCATTCGACCGTCAACTCCACCCTTTTCCCAAGATCCGATCTACGCTTCTTAATATAATATATAGTTATGTAACTACTAGATTGATGATATTTCATAGCCATCAATATATGTTATATGTATGTGGGATTTTTTACGCAATTAGAAATTTTTGAAATACATATTTATATTACATGTAGAAAGTATTATCAATGTTTAAGATAATGGATACTATATTTTTAAAAATCCGATGATTAGATATTTATTCATATCATCATATCTGTATTAAAACACTTGAAATGTAATTTTTATATTTACTACACTTTTCACGATATATTTCAGTTTTATTATAAATAATATATGTATTATAATATTTTAATGATAGCCCTATGCATTTATGAGTAGAATCATTTAATTTCATTCTTCTAAAATTTTATTACGAATGATCTTATCTCCTTTTCGAATGATAAACGCGAACTTTCTAAACTTTATACACGTATCTCTATGTCCCCTCTTCTTGACTTGTAAATCAGTGACGTCACGCTTCAAGTTTCTCTCCCGGTCGAAAAGCAACCCCCCTTCTCTGACCTACCTAATGTTTAAAGTACCTTGCGCCAGCCCTATGATTCCGTCCCACTTGGACAAAGTTGCATATTTCGGTAAAATGCGATCTTCACAAGTTCCAGCTCGTTTCCTGTTTTCGACTGCAGGTGCCATCCAAGGACCGCTCCAAAATAAATTCACCCTCGAAATATTGGATCATGGGTTTACCATGTGACAATTAGGTAAGCATTAAGCAAAATTATACAAATTAACTCATTTTGGATTCTTATTAGTGCCCCCTAATTTGCTGGTGCCCTAAGCACGTGCTGAGTGTGCCTATTGGGAAATCCAGCACTGGGTGAATCAGCCTAGTCGTCGGGAAAATGGTACAAATGGATTTCCGGGGAGGGTTATGACCTCGAAAACCACCCTCACTGTCTATAGTTCTTATCTTGAGAGCTTCCTTTTACTTCTTCATAGAGTTTCGTCCAGAACAGAGCACCAGGCGCGAAGCGCCTTTAATCTCCAATCTCTAGGTGTGGTTCTTATCTTCATACTGTGACATTATTTCATTGGTCCATAGTTGGAGGTTCGAGGTTTTTGATTTACTGTTTTTATTATTTGTCCTAGCTCCTAGTGTGGCAGTTTGTTGCACATTAAGAGTTTAAGCAGTTTGGGGGGGTTGATGCAGATCTGAGGGTCACCTAGCATTTTAGCAGTTTAGGATTTTAAACATTTTGTAGAAAACCAAAGATCGCGAGTTTTCGTTAATATCAACTGATTAAGGTGGGACGTTCCTAGTACCGAATATCAAAGTTAAGTACCGAGCGGGGTCTCTTACGAGATTTAGCCTTGCGATGATCATAGTCATGCAGATTAAATAATAGTTCATTTGGGACAGATGGCAGATTTTTGTAGAATTTAAGCGCTAGCTTTTTGATTTGGGCTCTAACAGTTTTTATTTTGAAGTCTTTCCTAATTACCGAGTTTCTTAAGTATCTAGGGGCTTTCCTTATAATCCTTAGGGTTTTGTTTTGTCTTGTCTCTAATAAGTCTATGGTAGTTTTACAGGCATATCCCCATACGGGTGCTGCATACAGCATTCCCGGGCAGATGACCGATTTATAAATTAGGAGTTTATTTTGATAACTTAGATTTCCGTTTCCTATCATTGGGTATAAGGCTCCTATGGTTATATACGCTTTTTTGATTATGTTCGTTACGTGCAGTTTCCAAGTTAGGTGGGAGTCTATCGTTACACCTAGGTATTTAGTAGATTTTTCCGCTTTTAGGGCATGGTTGTTTATGTACAGAGGAGGTTCCTTTTACTGTTGAATGTAAGACGCTTTGATCAAATAAAAGTACACGGTAAGCAAACATGATAAAGACGAGAAACTCGTTGTGTTTATCTTACTGTTGAAGCTACGCATCACGAAGTATACCTACTTGCAAAGATATCGATTTCCAGATTATCTAGAACTAGCAATAGAAGATTTGTGACGCGAAATTTCGAGAGCATTTGGTACTTCAATAGCCAATACGTATTTATTTTGCTGATAAATTGGGCGGAGCAAAAAATCACTCGGGTGACTCGAATTGACGTTTTTTTTTATCTCGACATCATGAAACGTTGTAAATTGTCAACGTGGTAGCTTCGGCAGATATTACGTCATCATTGCGACATTGGTTTAATTGACGTGTTTTAACAATAGATTTTGTAGAGGTTATTGACACATGAAAGGATTTGATGTTAGTGATGGGAAAACACATGCGGTGCGTGTACGTGTGTTTCGATATTCATCGATAAGGAATGTATCGATACCGTATAAATATCGCTCCTCATTATATTGAAATTGTATCGTATCGATGTCATTAATACTCTGACATATATAATTAAAATTTGCATTTTTACTTTCTCGTTCCATGTAAAGAGAAAATATTGACATCACGAAAATTTCCGAATTTGAAATTTTAATGCCAATATATGTTTTTCCCCCTGAATACGATTTAACTATTTTTGGATTGATGTCCACCTGTAGGTGGTCGATTTTTTTTTTTTTTTTGTACACAATAACGGCCACAAATATTAATGGTTTTAGCGAAATATTATTTCCTGCTTTGTTATCAAAAAATCTAAAACTAGATAGAATTTGAGACTAGATAGAATTCGAACGAATCGAAATTTTATATTTTCTTAACGTGGCAGTATAGGGCAAAAATTGACATATAATCACATGCACTAGCTTTTATATATGGTTCAATGATCACGAGACTTCATGGTTTTATTGATGTAAAAAATAGCCGCGATACAATTTTTTTGTCCTGGATGTCATTAGCCCTTCTCCAGAGACAAATTACGCCCCGGGAGGCACATTGTCAAATATGGTATTAATCTAAAGATTCTTTAAGCCCTTTAAAGTGAAGGGTAACACGCTTTAATTGGATCCATCATACCGATTTTTCAAAAATTTTCTTGTAAAAAAAATTTTCTTTTTTCGGAGTGGTGGGGGATATTAAAAATGGATTCTGGTATGAGATGGCCCGCAAAAATCCATTGAATCCACTCTAGCTAAAAGACTAATTGACCAAATTTCACAAAATTTGGTAGATAAGTTACTTGTAGGATACTCTGATACTGATTAGATTTTGGTACGATTCGGAAAAGAACAACCTGCCTTTTTTCAGAAAATCACCTGCAAAAATTTCATTTATCCTGCCCTAGCTAAAATACCATTTGACCTAATTTCACATAATTTGGTAGATAAGTTACATGTGGGATCCTCTAGTGCTGAGTAGATTTTGGTACGATTCGGAAAAGAAGAACCTGCTACATTTTACGAAATGGTCCTCCAAATTCGCCAAAATCTAAAATAAAAGACTACGTATACTTAAATGTATCCATTAAATGTTATTTTATATATAATTTTTGATGAGAAAAAGGATAGGACCATCGCCATTATTCTAGGACTAAACCGTTCTTGAGTTATTTGAGGTTTTTCGCATTTTTAACTCTTTACAACATAGTTGAAAAGTGTTTATGACTTTGTTCATTCTGTCTGTCTGTCCGTTAGCACGATAACTGCCGTAAAATGGCTTTATCAAAATGAAATTTTAGTATGTTTTTCAGACAGTCTGTGGGACCTATGGGAATATAAATAAATAATATCACCCAATTCGTTTTTTATTGAACCCGGGTTGAAAAATGAAATACATTGAGCTCTATCGGACTTAATTTTTCAAACATTTTTTAAGCAAATTTAAAATGCACAAATTGCTTCGAAATTTTTAGAAAATATTCACATTATCCCATAAAATATATGAAAAATTTTTCAGTAAAATATATTAAGTAGTTTTTTAATTAAAAATTATTTAATATAGGGAAAAAAATAAATTCAATTAATTTCTGACTTTTGGAATATCCTCCAGAAAGAAAAAAAAGATATATTATATAATAAATATCTTTCCAAGAGTTTAGTCATTTCGTATATGAGAGAGGCTTCACATTTTAAAATAAATTTGATAGATAGCAATTTTTCAAATTTTTTTTTAATTTTATGTAACTCTTCGTGATATACTTATTTGATAGCACTTTTAATGCACTTTCCTAATTTCTAGAGAGTTAAAATTTGGTACACAGCTTAAATTTGTTGAACATTTTATTCTACAAAAATTTGGTGGATCTTTAAATATAGAAAATACATTTTTTTCGAAATGGCCTGCAAATAATCCCCTTTCACTTCTATAAATCATTGTTGTAATATTGTTAAAAATTCTGATGTGGGCAGCACATGTCTTTCCCTGCAGACTCATATTCACGCTCTCTTTATTTCTTCAATAATAATTTGAGTTATCTGCACAAAATAACAGCCATAAGTATTTTAAATGACATTGATTTTGCACGTTAAATTTAAATTTGGTTCTCATTTGATAGCTGGACTTATTGTCAAAGGTGGCGTACTTCTATAAATCATTATTGTAATATTGTTAAAAATTTTGATGTGGGCAGCACATGTCTTTCCCTACAGACTCATATCACGTGACCCACTTCAAAATGAAATATGGCATCCATCTTGTCCCAAAATCGTGATTTTTAAAGCTCTTTTTAATTTATATTGAGTGTTGTATCCGTCCTAAAACCGCTTTAATTTTGCTTAAATTCTGTGCATCTACATACTGAAACAACGCAATTACAATATATTTGAGTTTAAATCATCATACAAATTTGATTATTTCTACAACGAAGCCTATTTTTCACTTATGTAAAATGTAAACAGCAAAATATGCAGAATGAGTTGTATAAGAATTGCTGTATTTCTTTAACGCAAAATTATTTAGCTTATGGAGTCTGCATAGCTGATATGAATGAAATATTCATTGATTTTACAGAGAGAAGGATGATTTTTTTCGATGAAGTTTTAAGTATAGAGTTTAATTACTTGTAGCTCCATGGTCCTAACTTTTAAATAAAATAAATTATTATTGTATTGTGATGAATGAAATGAATGGGAAAATGTTATGAATAAAATGCTGCTTTTATAGAGAGAGCCAGGTGTGTTATTTTGTCTATGATGTCATTTGAATGAATTTCAGTTGTTTTCGATGATGTTTTCAAATATAATAAATTATCGTAGAATTATGATAATTTTGAAAGTATTACCGAGGAATGTATTGCATTTTAGAGATGTTTAAACCAGGCAATTTATATTTCAATGCCGTTATTTGAATGAAGTTCATTTTTTTCTATGAAGGTTTAAGTTTTCAAATATAATAAATTAATATAGTATTGTGATAAGTTTTAAAATATTACCGAGGAATGTATTGCATTTTAGACATGTTTAAATAAAATTGTATTGAAATTGGAAAGTGTTTCATAATCAATGCTTTAAGCATGATTGATCTTTCTTGTTATAGATTTGGCGACATTTTCGTCAATTTGGCAACATTTTCGTCAATTTGGCAACATTTAAAAGAAGTCGACAAGTTGGCGACATTCTGCCAAATTTATCGGCAAACGTTACTGACGGAGAAATGGGTTATTCTTATAGTCGATTCTCATGTTCTTTACAAGATATTGAATTTTTATCAATTATTCGTCATTTAAATTTATATTACCGAGGAATATGTATTGCATTTTGGAGATGTTTAAATAAAATTGCATTGAAGTTGGAAAGTGTTTCATAATCAATGCTTTAAGCATGATTGATCTTTCTTGTTGTTATACCGCCTTTGATAAAGTGTCTAGTTATCAAATGAAAACAAAAATTGAATAAAAAGTGAAAATTTAGTGTTAGTTTATGTAATTAAACTCAATTTAATGAATTATTAAAGAAATCAAGAGAAAATGCATTTAAGTCTGCAGGGAAAGTCAGGTGCTGCCTACAGCAGATTTTTACTTTCCCTTTAATACATGATAATTAATAGGGAAAGTATTGGAATCGTACCGAAAATCATAACTCGTGTTTTCGACGGATCTACACGTTTTGGGATCTTTAGAACACGAAAAAACTATTTTTAGCTTGACATCTGTGTGTGCGTCTGCGCAGATTTTGTATCTACTCTAACTGAAAAACTAATTGACCGAATTTCATAAAATTTGGTTGGTAAGTCTCTCGTGGGTGACCCTGATCTTTAGAACACGAAAAAACTATTTTTAGCTTGACATCTGTGTGTGCGTCTGCACAGATTTTGTATCTACTCTAACTGAAAACTAATTGACCGAATTTCATAAAATTTGGTTGGTAAGTAAGTCTCTCGTGGGTGACCCTGGTGCTGATTAGATTTTGGTGTGATTCGGGATAAAAGAATCTGCCTTCTTTTGCGAAATAGCCATCAAAAATCGTTAAATCTAAAAATAAAAGACTACGTATGCTCAAATATATCAATAAAAGGCTTATTTTATACGTAATTTTTGACGACGAAAATAATAAACCAACCCCATTACTCTAGGACTAACCGTTCTTGAGATATTTCAGTTTTTTCACAATTTTGCTACTCCATCTTTGAAAATAAATCTAGTTACCCAATGAAAACAAAAATTGAATTAAAAGTGCAAATTCAGTGTAACGTAAACTAATTATAACTGTTATTTTATGCAATTAAACTCAATTCAATTAATTATTGAAGAAATAAAGAGAACGTGAATATGACTCTGCAGAAAAAGTCATGTGCTGCCCACATTAGAATTTTTCAGTGAAAGAAGTTAATTCATTGCATTATATACGGAAAGTCATGTGCTGCCCACATCAGATTTTTATACGATCTATCATCGCATGAATCTAAATTTATCTTGATAGCTTTATGGTTAATAAAATACTCACATCTCCAATGATGAAGATAACAAGAAAGATCAATCATGCTTAAAGCATTGATTATGAAACACTTTCCAACTTCAATGCAATTTTATTTAAAAAAGTCTAAAATGCAATACATTCCTCGGTAATATTTTAAAACTTATCACAATACTACATTAATTTATTATATTCGAAAACTTAAAACTTCATTGAAAAAAAATGAACTTCATTCAAATGACGGCATTGAAATATAAATTGCCTGTTTTAAATATCTCTAAATTGCGATACATTCCACAGTAATATTTTTAAAACTATCATAATACTACGATAATTTATTATATTTGAAAACTTATCGAAAACAACTGAAATTCATTCAAATGACGTCATAGAAAAAATAACACGTCTGGATCTCTCTATAAGAACAGCATTTCATTCATAACTTTCTCCCATTCATTTCATTCATCACAATACTATAATAATTTATTTTATTTAAAAATTAAGACCATGGAGCTACAAGTAATTAAACTCTATGGTTAAAACTTCATCGAAAAAATCGTCCTTCTCTTTATAAAATCAATTAATATTTTTTTATTCATATCAGCCATGCAGAAAAATATTTTGTGTTAAAGAAATACAGCAATTCTAATACAACTCATTAGAATTAGCCCTAATATAGCCCTAAACAGGCTAAATAATTTTGTGTTAAAGAAATACAGCAATTCTAATACAACTCATTCTACATATTTTGCTGTTTACATTTTACATAAGTGAAAAATAGGCTTCGTTGTGGAAATAATCAAATTTGGATAATCATTTAAACTCAAATATATTGTATTTGCGTTGTTTCAGTATGTAGATGCACAGAATTTAAGCAAAAATAAAGTAGTTTTAGGACGGATACAACACTCAATATGAATTAAAAAGAACTTAAAAAATCACGATTTTGAAACAAGATGGATGCCATATATCATTTTGAAGTGGGTCATGTGATCTTTTCATTTCATGGTCACGTGATCGTTTCATATAAGAGGTGTAATTATTATTTTAATTTTTATTTAAAAAACTACTGAATATATTTCGCTGAATTTTTTTTTATATATTTTATGGAACAATTTGAATATTACCTAAAATTTTCGAAGCAATTTGTGAATTTTAAATCCGCTTAAAAAATGTTTGAAAAATTAAGTCCCATAGGGCTCAATGTATTTCATTTTTTCAACCCGGGTTCAATCCAAAACTAATTGGGTGATATTATTCATTTATATTCCCATAGGTCCTACAGATCGACTGAACAACATACTAAAATTTCATTTTGATTAAGTCATTTTTACGGCAGTTATCGTGCTAACGGACAGACAGACAGACAGACAGAATGAACAAAGTCATAAACACTTTTCAACTTTTTTGTAAAGTGTTAAAAATATGCTAAGGTGATGGAGTAAAGCCTTGGTTGAAGAGCCAATAAGGGGAATTTCGTGTTTCCATATTTCAATTTCAATGTTCCAGATATATATTCATGATATTGAATCGGCTTTCATGGCATATACAAGGCGATAGAAAAGTCCGTCATATCATATTTTAAAATCATGTAATGTGACGAGAAATTGAAATAGTGCAATTTTTTATGTGAATAGCATCTACAGAGCGTCTGGGAAAGCCCGGATCAGGGGAAATTTCTTGAGAGTGAAGAGAGCAATTCTTATTACTTTCCCTGCAATACATGGTAATGTATAGGAAAAGTATTGGAATCATGTCGAAAACCGCAACTCGAGTTTTTGACGGATTTACACGTTTTGGGACGTCTAGAATACGAAAAACTATTTTCAGCGTAACATTTGTGTGTGTTTGTGTCTATGTGCAATGTATGCATACACATTAACTGAGAAACTAACTGACCAAATGTCATAAAATTTGGTAGGTAAGTCACTTGGGGGTGACTCTGGTGCTGATTAGATTTTGGTGCGATTCGGGGACATAAGAATCTGCCTTTTTTTGCGAAATGGCCCTCAAAAATCATTAAAATTTGAAATAAAAGACTACGTATGCTCAAATGTATTAGTTACATACTTGTTTTATACGTAAGTTTTTACGATACAAATAATTAGACCAACCTTATTACTCTAGGATTAGCCGTTCCCGAGATATTTTAGTATTTTCGCATTTTTGCTACGCCGCCTTTGAAAATGCGTGCAGTTACCAAATGAAAACAAAAATTGAATTAAAAGTGCAAATTCAGTGTCATTTCAAATAAGTATACGTGTTATTATTTTGTGCCATAAAACTTAGAAATAAAAAGAAAATGATTTAAATCTGGGAAAGTCATGTGCTGCCCACATCAGATGCTTTTTTTAATGCAGCTGCATAGAAAACCTCTACGGAGTTACGCGACGAGGCAACTTTCGGGAGGGGTTATAAAAAGTCCCTTCCCCCTTTTTATGAAGGGATGGGGACTTCCCCGCTCACTTTTCGAGATAGAGAAAAAAGTCAATTACAAAGTTGTAGAGCGGTGTCAAATTACTATAAAAATGTGTTTGTCTGACAGAAAAAGCTGAAAACAAACCTCTGGAAACTAGAGAATAGACTTTAAATCCCCCCTCCCCCAAAACACAACATTAACGTACGCAGACGATTGGGATGGCTTACATTGGGAAACGCAATACGTATAATAAATAGTTCGGCTGCACTGGCATTCCATTAAGGATCATTTTACAATATAATTCGTTAGTAAACATAGTAGACATGTATTTTCTATCAAAGCTATAAACTTTATTTAAAAACACCATCTTAACGGAAAATTTTTACATTTTAAAGTGCTATAGCAGTTTCAGACATCATAATGTCCGTCATCAGTGACAATATTAAGGAATTGACAGACATGGGCGTTATGCAACCCGAAATCGTGAATACAAAATTTGCATATATAGTATCTAGTGTTACATTTATGGTTAGCCTGATTTATGTATGCATATGGGTTATAAATTAAATTGTTTTTGCTTGAATATTTATGTACTTATTTGTAATGTATGATAATTTTAGTATTGGTTTATCCGATGTGCCATTCGTCCACTTGCAATTCTGTCTCAATAGCTCAACGGTAGATCGTCGGCTGGCCAGTGCGAATATCCGTGGTCTACAAGAACTGCCTGTTCTTGATTAGCGTTTGTTAAGTAAGGACACTGTCTTGACCTGATGAAGAGGGATCAAACCCCCTCCCCCAAAATAACTGTTATCACTTAATTTTCACGAATCTACTTTCTTTAAATATTGAAAGTATTATAAGCATCAATGCCTCCTCTGATTTCGACTTCCTGGCGGCCTTTCATCGGAAGATCAATTGGGCAGGTGCACGCAGAAGTTATCTTATCATTTGCGAAAGGGGGACGGACGTCTTTTATTCCAGAAAATTGGTTTTGCTAGATAATAGAAGCACCTTATCTAGTTTATGGCTTCCTTTTATATTATTTGCTTTCTTTATCATAAACATTGTCAATTGAGATATGCTTATTTTACCTTTCACTTAATCTGCCATTTTATTCTGCCTGTTCCCTATTTAATGGAATTTTGCCGTATCTACAGACCATATAGTTTTGTAGGAATGACGAAAGTTACTAGATATCTATGTCAGTAAATTTTCTATTATATTTGTTCACGATAAGTTTCCGGTTCTCTCAGGTATGATCGAAGCAATTTTATAACGTGAATATCACTAACAAAAATGTGATGTGAGCCTGCACATGACTTTCTCTACATCACTTTACTTTTTTCACAGCAAAATAATGGTGTACAAAATCCACGGCGTAATGTTTTAGGCATTAAATAAACATCACGTAAATTGAAATTAAGCGCTCGTGGCAACATATGAATTTTAACAGAACGGCTTATTCATACTCTGCAAAATCCTCATCAAAATGTGATTAGCACTCATTTCATAACTTTTGAAATAAATGACTATTGACGAATTCTTGAGCATCAAAATGCAAAACTATTACAAAATTATCTTTTTTCGTGAATGGAACGAACTAGATCCACGAGAACGATGACAATGGATTTGCTGTATAATATTACATATGGAAATTGAACAAATTGGATGAGGTTTGCTACTTTTTTAATTGTATAAAAGAATGTTGATGAATTTATTTGAAAAACGCTCAATATCTCGAGAACGGTTCATACTAGCATTCCAATGCTTGTGTCATTCGTTTTCCAATGAAGCATTAAATATACAATATTTATTACAGTATTGAAGACCTTGTTTTTTTAATTATTTTTTTGAAAATTCATTCGAAAATCTCCAAATATCTCGAAAACGGTTTATACTCGAGTTCTAATCGTTTGTATAATTCGTCTTCCAATAAAAAATGTAATATGAAATAGCTGTTTATTTATCATTATTGAGAATCTATATTTTATAATGATTTTCTTTTCAAACATGAATTCGAAAATTGGGAGTGGGGGGGGGGGGGGGGTGAACACTGGATTGTGCTTACAATCAATAGAATTTATTGATTGTAATAATCGTACCAATTTATTTTTAAAGCGCTTCAATCGTTCATGAAATATCTCGTTTACACACACATCATTTCAAAACCGTTATATTCGAACTTATGATTGCTGTTCTTTTGTATGTACGGATGTTTGTTCTTTCGTCCAAAATTCGAATTCTAATTATCGACCCCGTCACATTACTTTTCCTATTGTACTATGTATATAGAAAAAGTAACTGAGTGGGTCCAGACAAATCTCTAGATATTTTACCATAAGTTAAAATACAATCTTTTTTTTATTCTCTTTCTTTCTAAAATTAAAATTTTTCTACCAAAAGTTGAAACGGAAATAGCCGCTTCCTAAACATTTCCTATTTTGGGATTTTGATAGATATACAAATACAGCAAAAATCAAAATATAGAAGTCCTTGCATTCACTTTACGTAAAAGATATGCAACAATTAACACTTTCTATACATTCTTTTAAAACATATGGTTCCACTTTTTTCTGATACTGTCTCTCATGTTTTTTCATACTCCTTATATGCTTAGTCGTCTTTATAGTGGCATAGGCAAGGGAAATTAAGGGTTATAATCCTCCTTCATTGTTTAAACCAGTTGTTTCCGATTTGTGGTCCACGGTAGTAGGGGTCTGTACGGGCCGAAATTTCAGACTTTCACTCAGCCAGGCCCGATAGCATTAGTGTTTGAATCCGGCCCGAAGATCCCTGAGCGTCGGTCCGGAAAATATTTTTTTCAAATATGTTAAAAATAAGAATTTGCAAAATTTTTGAACAGAAAAATAAAGTAAAAAGGCTTTTTTTTAAACATTTATCTTTACATAGTTGGAACAACGCAACAATTTCATGTACTTAATTAAATTTCATTTAAAAATACTAAGCGCGAACCCGCTCCGGTGCGAAACCGCGTTAGAAAAATAAAGCCCGACCCCGTACACGGGTCTAGATGGGCCAAAGCCATTCGTAGTTGGCCTGAAATAATTTACTTATAAAGACTACATCATACAGATCTAGAAAATATCAGAAGAAAGTGAGATTCATGTCTTGACTTTTGGAAAAAAATAAATCTTCTAAATATACAGGCTGGCGCAACAACGGCCTTCAGTTGACAGAAAGACGATCGTTGGCAGAAAGACACAATGAAATACTTTGGTTGTTTTCATTGTGTCTTTCTGCCAACGATCGATGATCGAGCATTTATTTAAAACATATCAAAGCCGCAAAGAAGGAAAAAAAATCCTTTATCCCTGAAGCAAAATTCAAAGAATTATCGCTATCTCGGGAAATTTTCATCCAATTTAATTTACATTTTAGCATAATACTCATAATGATAATATAGTACCAAATTAAAATTAACTGGAGTGGAATTCAACTCAATTTTCTGATACCAGAATCCACTTCTAACTAGTCTGTGATGTTATTATATATATAGGGACCGCATAAAAGAAAACGCATAAAAAAAATCGCACAAAACTTCACGAGTAGCTATCAAAAATAGTTTTCGCAACACAATTAAAAAGTATTTTTTTTTAAGCGGTGAATAGGGAACGCATAAAAAAAGTCTCACGTAGAAAATAACTCAAAACCTTACGAAATAACTAGGAATTGCTTTTTTAAACGAAATCAAGACACGAGGCTTGGCGGCTTCTTGGAATCTCGCCAAACTTTTTGGAATCTGATTTAGAAAATACATATGCGAACATTTTTAAATATTTTATTTACATATGTATTTATTTTACACATACAAAACTTTTCAAAACGTATAACCATTATCCTTCGTAGTCTGATAATAGGAATGTGAAAGCACTTTGAAGGACGTAATTATAGATTTAAAAATTAAAACGTAATATTAGATTTAAAAATTAAAACACACGTAATATTCTTTTTTATTAAATCACTTTATTTAGCGGACTTGTCACTTTTGTCAGATCAGAGACGAATAAAAAAAAAGCAACTCTTTGCTCCCTTCAAGTAAACTTCTTCTACCTACTCGTTAAAACAAACAAAACAAAGCATGAGACTAGTCGCCAACTATCTCATTAGAAAAAAACCAACTCAGCGACCTAACGAGACACGCAGTCCGTTTCAGGAAAACCCGAACTAACACGATGCAGATGTCTTTCAATGTTTATTTGCGATCAATGCATTTTTGTTTTGCTACGCAAGAATTCCATCGCTATATGCTATTATTGCACATTTCATTTATTTACATGGAAATTCTTGAGCGTTCAACAATTAAATTATGCGATTATAGAATTCAATACATATGTCATGTAATTGGCTGACGCAATACTTATGTAATGTGATGAAATACATATCAAAAATCGAAAAAACTAAATGGCCGATCAAACCTACTAATTTTTTTTTATTGATAACTTCATCAATTATGTTCCAATTTGATTTAAATTTTCATATACCGCACAAAAAAAATCGCACAAATAAAAAATCGCACAAAAAAAAATCGCACAAATAAAAAATCGCACAAAAAAAGACCGCACAAAAACAGGTTTGAATGTATATTGATTTTGCAAGAAAAATTTTGAAATATTGGTACAGTGTGTCCAAATGACTACAAATATAGAGTGTTACCTTTCACTTTAAAGTGCTTGAAATTTTTTTTCGTTTGATACCATATTTGACACTGTAACCTCTGGTGTGTGTGTGTGTGGGGGGGGGGGGGGATATTAACTTGTCCCCCGAAGGAAGTTAATGACGTCACGAACAAAAAAAAATTGTATCGCGTCAATTTTTCACAACAATAATTGAAATTATTAAGTCTTGCGATCATTGAGCCATAAATAAACTCTTTCATGCATGAATATTTCAAATTTTGTCCTATGTTATGTCCTATGTTATGTCCTATGTTATGTCTTATGTTTAAAAATAGTCAAAACGTGTTCAGGAGGTCTTGAAACATATATTAACATATATTGGCATCAAACTCTCGAATTCGAAAATTTTCGTGAGATCAATACTTTATATTGTATTACATAGTACGGGAAAGTAAAAAATGAGGACGAAATCTTTTAACTTCACAAAGTTAAAAAACATATGAATTAAATGCGCTTAGTTTGCAATCAGACTTATTTCGTCGAAACGAAACATTTGAAATGTAATCAAAACACCAGTTCCCGAATATCGGCGATTTGAATATATTGCGGCATTAAAGATTCAATTTTAAAAATTGAATATTTTTCAATTTTAGAAATTAGTAACTTTTAAACTAATTCAAATTTTTTTAAAAATCTCGCCGAGGTACACATTAGAGGCGGAAAGCTCCTCTGTAGCAGATTTCACCACTGTCCCAAGGAAAAATATTTTTCATTATTTCAAATTTGTATATTTTATTTTATTTTCAACATTCTATCATTAATTTTTATTACTTTCATTTCTAACTTGATTAACCGGAGTGAGGCTCAACTCAACTCAATTCTCTCCTACCAGAATCCATTTTTAAGTAGCTTGTAATTTTTAATTTTTTTTTCAGATAAAAACTGGAAAAATCTGTATCATTGGTACAAATGATCACAATTATAGCATGTTACCCATCATTTTAAAGGTTTTAAAAATATCTATAGATTGGTACCAAATTTGACAATGTACCCCTGGGGGTACCTTGCTCAACCTCCCTCCCGATGGGAGTTACTGACGTCACGAACACAAAAATTGTATCACGCTATTTGTCACTATAATGATTGAAACTGTTACGTTTCGTGATAGCGTTTAGTCATATATAACCCCTTTTATGCATAATTATGTTAAATTTTGTCCTATGCTGCTATGTAAGAAAATATTTAAAGAAAATATAAAATTAAGAAAGTTTTCGTTTTAATTAAAAAAAAAATACGTGTGTGTTTTTGTATGTGTGCATAAAATGGCTTTAATAAGAATAATTATGGAATATGTAAGAATAATCAGACTTTGTTTGTTTTGCTGCGGACCGGGCGAAACGGCCGTCGATTTTGTAGTATAGCCATCCCCCCCCCCCCCCCTGAACGTTTTGAATATTCCACATTTTTTAAAGATATACAAATAGAAGGTATTCCCAAGGACCTTACCCCTAGTAAAGTCTTAGTGATCTTGCTGTGCAAAATTGAATTCCTGTCTCCTAACTGGCCAACCCAGGTGAGCCCTCAATCCCAGCGTTTTTAAAACGCAGTCTTTCACTGATTCAAGGCCAGTGCTCCACGGAGCACAGCTAGACCCCCTCCCACTTAAAACTTCCCCTTTTCTGCTCGAAGAATTTTACTTCTTATTCCAAATTCTGCGACTCGACAGATCTTGATTGCGATTCGCCACAATCGAAGAGCATCGCCCGTTTTCTGAAATTTATCTTCTGTAAAGTATCCTTTTTCACTATTTCCCAATCGCCCTTTAGATTGGAGTATAAGGGCAGCCTGGGAACTCCGTTAATTGGAAATCCTTGAATCCCTGAACCTTTCCCTCTCGTAATACCAAATTAATTCATATATTGCGCAAATCTAACTTGACTATTGAAAAACTGGCTATTGTCCGTTAAACAATGTAGTGCATATATTAAACGACTAGCAGCATACCCGTTCTTCGTACGGAGTATAATAATATAAAGAAACTTATAATTCGCAATCATGTGCAAATTCTGTTAAAATATTAAATTTATAGCTCCTGAAGAGAAGTTTAAGACTATCTGTTCTCACTATGAAAAATTATCTTCACGGACAGATCTGAAAAATAAAACATCCTGGCCCCTTTTGTAAGCAAATTTACAAAAAAAAAAGGAATTGAATCAATATATGCAAAATGAAAGCTTTAAAATTGTATAGGACCCGTACTACTTATATACGCGAATATTAGAAGACATAACCTGTATTAGTATATTAGAAGATTACCGTATTACAATATGAGTCTCAAAAATCTTTGCCAAAATAAAAGAGATGACGTAATAAATTGAAAATATCAATAATCCCCGTAATCTTTATACCAGAAGGTCGTAATTGATTCCAATATATGCCAATATATATCAAAACATATGCCAATATACCTGTACTACTTATTTTCTCGTAGATTAGAAGATATACCCGTGTATTTGTAGAAGATTACTCGTAGAACGTACAATATATGAGTTTAAACAATTTTTGTCATAATAAAACAATTGCATAATAACTTGAAAATATCCATAATCCCTGAATCAATAATCCCCGAAAATATCAATAATAATGACGTTTAAACCTGAAGACCGTAATTGATATTATCCAGTCAAAAATGCTATAAGAAAAATCAAATCGTTCTTTTCTAAAATATATATTTTATATCCATTTATTTATTATTCAAATCGAAAAAATAATTATTAAAATTAACACACAGATTTAATTTAATTGCATTTCTGAGCAACAAGATATAAGTCAGAATCTTCCTCATAAACTGCGAAATTAAATAACCATTTTGATTTCTTTATACTTTTCATTGTTCAGTAAAAGCTTGTGAAAATAAACCATGGAGATAGATTTCCCATTTAAATCATGTTTCAAACAATTCATGATTACAGAAAGTGACTAATTAGCGCAAAAAATCTCCCATCAAACTGAGATAAAGTTTTAATTCACTTTCAAACGATTTTCAAGCTTTTCGTTTGGATAAACCACGGAGTTAGAGAGTAGAATTCCTAGGGAAAAGTTTCGTTTTTCATTAATATCTCGACAACCCCTAGTCTTAGATACTCGAAACTTGGGCTAAATTTATGGAGGGCTATTTCAAGGCTATCCACAAAATTTTATCAAATTTACTCGCGTGCATGCAAACTTTAAGGCAGACGAACCTCTTGGGCCGTGCTAAATGAGTAACGGCTAGTGTCAGTTACTGTCTAAGCTCCATCTATAGCCGATCTTGAGAAATTTCAATTAAAATGAAGAATTTTGAACCATAAATGAAAAAAACCCAGAAGCGGAAATCCTTAGTGAACTTCCCTAATCCCCTCCAGAATTTAATGCTGAATTCATATATGTAAGCAGCTGGACTCTAGAGTAGATCTTGATAAATAGATGTTTCAGAGAAAACTTTTCCGCAAAAAGTAAACACTACTTTTCTGTTTCATATTGAAAGCGGTGTCGACCAGATTTCGGTAAAAAATAGAATATTGCATCATGTGATGAGAAAATAGTAAAAATTACATATTTGTTATAAAATCACCTGTACTGCAGAACAGAGAAGTATTTATTGTACCCACAAAGTTCGAAATTCGGTTGAAGACGTAGATATATTTGTTTGCACAGCTGCTGCAGAGTACTACTGTGTCAACATTGATAAGCATTGAATGAGAGCATTTATCCCACTGACTACAAATAGAATAGAATAATTCGATTGAACGTAGTTGCAAACAGAGGAAACTCGGGTAATTCCGTCATACGCTGAATACTGTTTAATATTGTTGGTGCAATACCAAAATAAATATGTTGTTATATATGGCTTTATTGGAAATCAATCCGTTACGTAACTGGCATCTCACTAAGATACAAAGGTAGAAATACAATGGGGGGGGGGGCAACGTTACTGGCGTCCGTGATAAACCTTTAATCACACGTGCTTCCTGGGTGGTGCTACATGAGTAACGGCTAGTGACTGTTGTTGATGTTGAGACCCAGCCCGTCCGATCTACCAGAAAGGTGTAAGGTAACTGTTATGGTTAGTGTCTGTTGTTGCTGAGACCCAGACCGTGCGACCTACCAGAAAGGTGTAATGTAACTGTTTGGACGGCCGGGAAGTGCCACCCAATTTAGACCGGAACCCAGTGGGGGAGGCATACACAGGGATCGTACCCTCCTTCCCCTATCACCAACCTCTCGGAATTACGGACCCACATGTTTAACGTGATCGTACTCCGCATGAACACGGCGGCAGTTGTGGCAGCGTGCAAATCCAGCGCGCAAACCACCGGGCTACCGCGCCCGAGATGTGCCAACAGCACGCTGTGTTCCCAGGTGGTCACCCACCCAAGTACTAACCGCTCCGGTGATCTAACGGTGACTTCGGTGATCTAACGAGAACCGGTGTTTTCAGCACGGTAGGGTCGTTGGCTATGGCTAGTGACTGTAGACTTCCTTTGTTTCTTAACTTTTTGTAGTTAAATAAGGGTAAATTTTTGGTTAAAAAATAAAAAAATTAATTGATTGCGTGACTCGATGGATGGTTGGTCAAGTGATTAGAAAATTGTAATTTATACCATAAGTGCCTTAATATTTAAAATTATTTGGAAAGTAAATGTAAAAGAAAACATTTAAAATTTAAGCATTTTAAAAGTTTACAAAAGTTTACAAAATAAGTTCACATTAGAATATTTATATATTTAAACAATTAAAAAACAAGCAGGTGATTAAACATGTACAAAATTTGCTCTTAAATATTAAATGTGTTGAAAGTCAGCAAAATATTTTAAAAACTGAATTTTTAAACTGTTTAAAAGTAAACGAAGGTATTTTGAAATTTGACTTATTCAAAACTAATTTTTAAATTTAAATTAGGCAAAAGCATACAACAATTTTAATTACACAAATTAAACAAAATGTTATTCTGCATTTTGTGCGATAAAAATGAAAGAAAAATAGATTATGCCTACAAGTCATCTCGATCCATGTAAAATGTCAAACAGGAAATGTTTAAAAATCACATAGAAAATAAATCTACAAATAAATTGAATTATTTTCCGTCAATGCAGAGATAACTTTGCCATCATTTAGCTTCAGATATATATTTATTAAAATCGCTTTCGAAGAAAATGTTCTTTTGCAAGGCAATTCTACCATGCGAGTAACAGGAAGTACGTACCTTCAGCTAGACATCTTCTATATTTCTTAATGCCATTCATATGTTGCTCCTCTATTGCACAACATGTTTTGATTTACCTGGAGGATACTGGGAATGACCAAGTAGAACACTATGATGCAATAATATGTAATACCTCTGCACGGGAAAGTATAGAGATAGAACAGGTTGTGATAATGGTTAACATTTTCGCAATTCGAATCCCGTGTCCACCATCTCTGTGTCGCAAGAACTTAGCAAAAGTCATAAGTAGAGCTCGGACTATATGTACTACAAACATGCCAAAATATGCATGCGAATATGCACCTAAAATTCAAGAAATATACGCTTATAAAATAAATATGTGCATTTTAAAAGTTTGTTCGAATACTGTTCATGCATCTGAAAGCATTTATAAACGGGGGTTTTCCCCAACCTCATGTAAACTAATATTGCAAATTTAAAATTTCATTTTCATATTATTAATCAGATACAATAAATATACATGTTAAACTGATAATAATGCTCATTTTTATGTATTTTTAGATACAATTATTTGAAAAACGTGCAATATCTCGAGAAGTACTAAATTATTATTTATTTAACATTATCGAATTTCCTGATTTTTTTTTATGAATTTCTTTTTTCAAAAATGTATTCGAAAATTTTGAGGGAGGGGAAGGGGTTGAACACTCGATTGCTTTTAAAGTCATTAGGGTTCCAGTAATCACGTATCGTAATAATTGTACTAAATTATGTTCGAAACTTTATATTCGTTCGTGAGATATCAATATTCACAGGCTCACGGATATACACACATCACCCCAAAAACGTCCGATTCGAGTTCTGGGATGCTTGAAACGTGCTCTGCAGTCGAAAACTCGAATTCAAATTTTCGACCCCGCCGCAATACTTTCCCTATACATTATATTCTGTATATAGGAAACTTAAAAAATATATCCCGACCCACCCATAGGAATGCGATAATATGTTTGTAGGGAAAGTATAAATGCAAGTTAAAAGAAGAAAATTTTTGAAATATGTATCTTAAAGGCAAATTTTGAGTTTTTATGCATTTATATGCTCTATAACCAATAAGTGCTTTAATATACAATTGCATATGCAGATATGCAATTGCTTACAATCCGGGATCTAATCATGTGTCAAGTACCATGTCGTTAGAATATAGTGAATCATAAGAGTTGTAAAAAACTTATGTCCCAGCGATTCAAATAATCAATTTTCGTCGAATCAGTTGACGATGTATCTGATAGACTGAGTCACTGATATGATTATCTTTGTCTGTGAGATGGCCCTTACATTCTCTTCCTTTAGTTATCACATCCACGTACAACGTCTGATCCACAAGGCCTCCTCCTCCTCCTCCTTCTGCTTTCCTTTTTATTTATCTTTATACGGGCTCTCGTATAACTCCCCATAATTTGAAAGCGCTGCTTTAAATCAAAGCGTCATGAGAAAATTACAATTTAAAAATGATTAGACCTCACTCATCTCGTGCATGATTAAGTTGCCTAGAGGCTATTATAAAGAATTCACATTCCTATAGGCATTTGAACCACCCATCTAGGTCGACAAGTCAATATACTATATTGTGCCTATTAAGAGTATTTTTTTCCCTTTTGTGTTTAAAACCACTCCTATAGAATATCGTAATTTCAACGATTTGCCAAAAAACACTTAGACGAAGGACCAAGGACTGACTATTTGACTGATTTTTATTTTTGCTTAGAAGAAAGAGTTAACCGGTTTCGAAGTCAACAGCTTTCAAGTCTTCATACACCATCATACAATAAAATTTAAGAGTTAACCGGTTTCGAAGTCAACAGCTTTCAAATCTTCGTATACCATCATACAATAAAATTTAAGAGTTAACCGGTTTCGAAGTCAACAGCTTTCAAATCTTCGTATACCATCATACAATAAAATTTAAGAGTTAACCGGTTTTGAAGTCAACAGCTTTCAAATCTTCGTATACCATCATACAATAAAATTTAAGAGTTAACCGGTTTCGAAGTCAACAGCTTTCAAGTCTTCCTATACCATCATACAATAAAATTTAAGAGTTAACCGGTTTCGAAGTCAATAGTTTTCAAGTCTTCGTATACCATCATACAATAGCATTTAAGAGTTAACCGGTTTGGAAATCAACAGCTTTCAAGTCTTCGTATACCATCATACAATAAAATTTGTCAACAGCTTTCAAGTCTTCATACACCATCATATAATAAAATTTAAGAGTTAACCGGTTTCGAAGTCAACAGCTTTCAAATCTTCGTATACCATCATACAATAAAATTTAAGAGTTAACCGGTTTCGAAGTCAACAGCTTTCAAGTCTTCACCATCATATAATAAAATTTAAGAGTTAACCGGTTTTGAAATCAACAGCTTTCAAATCTTCGTATACCATCATACAATAAAATTTAAGAGTTAACCGGTTTCGAAGTCAACAGCTTTCAAGTCTTCACCATCATATAATAAAATTTAAGAGTTAACCGGTTTTGAAGTCAACAGCTTTCAAATCTTCGTATACCATCATACAATAAAATTTAAGAGTTAACCGGTTTCAAAGTCAACAGCTTTCAAATCTTCGTATACCATCATACAATAAAATTTAAGAGTTAACCGGTTTCGAAGTCAACAGCTTTCAAGTCTTCACCATCATATAATAAAATTTAAGAGTTAACCGGTTTTGAAATCAACAGCTTTCAAATCTTCGTATACCATCATACAATAAAATTTAAGAGTTAACCGGTTTCGAAGTCAACAGCTTTCAAGTCTTCACCATCATATAATAAAATTTAAGCGTTAACCGGTTTTGAAGTCAACAGCTTTCAAATCTTCGTATACCATCATACAATAAAATTTAAGAGTTAACCGGCTTATAAGTCAACAGCTTTCAAGTCTTCGTATACCACCATACAATAAAATTTAAGAGTTAACCGGTTTCGAAGTCAATAGTTTTCAAGTCTTCGTATACCATTATACAATAGCATTTAAGAGTTAACCGGTTTGGAAATCAACAGCTTTCAAGTCTTCGTATACCATCATACAATAAAATTTGTCAACAGCTTTCAAGTCTTCATACACCATCATATCATAAAATTTAAGAGTTAACCGGTTTTGAAGTCAACAGCTTTCAAATCTTCGTATACCATCATACAATAAAATTTAAGAGTTAACCGGTTTCGAAGTCAACAGCTTTCGAGTCTTCACCATCATACAATAAAATTTAAGAGTTAACCGGTTTCGAAGTTAACAGCTTTCAAGTCTTCGTACACCATCATACAATAGAATTTAAGAGTTAACCGGTTTCGAAGTCAACAGCTTTCAAGTCTTCGTATTCCATCATACAATAAAATTTAAGAGTTAACCGGTTTCGAAGTTAACAGCTTTCAAGACTTCGTACACCATCATACAATAGAATTTAAGAGTTAACCGGTTTCGAAGTCAACAGCTTTCAAGTCTTCATACACCATCATACAATAGAATTTAAGAGTTAACCGGTTTCGAAGTCAACAGCTTTCAAGTCTTCGTATTCCATCATACAATAAAATTTAAGAGTTAACCGGTTTCGAAGTTAACAGCTTTCAAGACTTCGTACACCATCATACAATAGAATTTAAGAGTTAACCGGTTTCGAAGTCAACAGCTTTCAAGTCTTCATACACCATCATACAATAAAATTTAAGAGTTAACCGGTTTCGAAGTCAACAGCTTTCAAATCTTCGTATACCATCATACAATAAAATTTAAGAGTTAACCGGTTTTGAAGTCAACAGCTTTCAAATCTTCGTATACCATCATACAATAAAATTTAAGAGTTAACCGGTTTGGAAATCAACAGCTTTCAAGTCTTCGTATACCATCATACAATAAAATTTGTCAACAGCTTTCAAGTCTTCATACACCATCATATCATAAAATTTAAGAGTTAACCGGTTTTGAAGCCAACAGCTTTCAAATCTTCGTATACCATCATACAATAAAATTTAAGAGTTAACCGGTTTCGAAGTCAACAGCTTTCGAGTCTTCACCATCATACAATAAAATGTAAGAGTTAACCGGTTTCGAAGTTAACAGCTTTCAAGTCTTCGTACACCATCATACAATAGAATTTAAGAGTTAACCGGTTTCGAAGTCAACAGCTTTCAAGTCTTCGTATTCCATCATACAATAAAATTTAAGAGTTAACCGGTTTCGAAGTTAACAGCTTTCAAGTCTTCGTACACCATCATACAATAGAATTTAAGAGTTAACCGGTTTCGAAGTCAACAGCTTTCAAGTCTTCGTATTCCATCATACAATAAAATTTAAGAGTTAACCGGTTTCGAAGTCAACAGCTTTCAAGTCTTCATACACCATCATACAATAAAATTTAAGAGTTAATCGGTTTTGAAGTCGATAGCTTTCTCCTTTAGAAAAAAAAAAAGAAATAGCGCAACCTCACATATTCAAACAAGTTCGGTATCTTCAGTAAAATAGTACACGATGATGGATGTAGGAGAAAAGTTGCCATCGCCGTGAGGAGAAATGAAAGAGGTTAAACCAATGAAGCAAGATACTAAGAAGAAACAGTAGAAATCACGGAAGAAATAAAAATAGCAGAGAATAAAGAATTAACAGAAAGAAACAAAGATGGTAAGAGGACGGTTAGCAGAACGAATAAAAACATCTTAATAGTGGTTAAACCTATTGAAATAGTAATGGAAGAACATAAAACATTTTAACCAGCAGTGAAAGATATAAACAAGAAAAATAAGTACAAAATAGCTGAAAAGACTACAAAACAATTGAAAAAGAAGGAGGTAAAAATGAAAAAGAAATATAAAGGAACCACATATTTCGGAGGTTATATGTGTTTACCATGTCAAATTCAATTACGGAAAAATAATTAAAATATAAAAGAAGACAAATAACCAAAGTAAAATGAATGAAGCAGCAGAATGTAAAATTATACCAGAGATTTTGAAGCGGGGGGAAGAGAGGCAATGATCGTTGAATAAGCGAGATTGTGTTTTCTGTTTGTCCTGAAGAAGAAGGCTGTTTTTTTCCTTCGAAACGGTTGGCTTTTGAATTTCATTGTGTGGTGTATATAAAAGGAAAATTTTATATTAATTTAGTTTCTTTCAACAGTAGTTTTAGAGCGTTTTTTTAAATCATTTTTTCTTTCCTGCAACTGGCATCTAGTACCGGAAAATTAGAAGCCCGTATCCGGACAAATTTTGACGCTATTTTAATACCGGTAATTCTAGGAAAATGCCAGTGTTTCCACATTATCATTATTTCATGTTTAACAATTAATTAGACTGAAAATTTGAAAACTGCTCTCTATTGGTTTTTTTTTTTCAGAATTGTTAAAGTTCGTATTAACAATATAATAACTAATGTTGCCCATTGTGCCCTTTTGTTGGCAGTTAATTCAATTATTTTCATCATTTAATCAATTTATGTTCATCAATAAGTAAAATACGCTTTGTGCAAAGGATAAGGAAAACTTGAGCAACGTATATAAGCACAAGTAACAAAACAATGCAGCACACAGCTGTTTCGAGAATATTCTGGATCCCCTTCGTCAGTGCAAGTGAACCAACAAACCCGAAATTCAAGAGAGGAGTCCTCTCTTAGATTTTGGATCACTTGCACTGATGAAGGGGATTCAGCGTATCCTCGAAACAGCTGTTTGCTGCATTATTGTGTTATTTGTGATTATATATTTTACTCAAGTTTCCTGAATTTATGTTCATTTTGAACTGTTCCGTATTCATTTCGCTGTTTAGCGTCTGGAAACAACGTTACATTTCAAAATTGTTGTCTCTATTTCTCACTAATTCCGCATATTAATGTTTAAAGTCACTTTATTCATCCCCGTCGTTTGAAATATGTGTAAAATTTAACTGCTTCAGTCAAAAGTAATGAAACAGTTAGAATTCTTGATCCTATCAGTGTTTTACTTTATACTTTTTATTTTATTTACATTAATTTGTATAGTGAACCAATGTTATGTTAATATTTTATTCGTATATTATATTTTTTTCATTTTGTTTTGTTGTTTTTAGCTGGTAAATTACTTGATTATTACTTTGCAATATATGGTAATGTATAGGAAAAGTATTGGAATCATGCCGAAAATCGCAACTCGAGTTTTCGACGGATCTACGCGTTTCGAGACCTCTAGAATACGACAAAACTATTTTTAGCGTGACGTCTGTGTGTGTGTCTGTGCGTCTGTGAAGATTTTGTATCCACTCTAACTAAAAACTAATGGACCAAATTTCATAAAATTTGGTAGGTAAATCAGTTGTGGACGAATCTGGTGCTGATTAGTTTTGAGTACGATTCGGAATAAAAGAACCCGCCTTTTTTTGCGAAATGGCCCTCAAAAGTCTGTATTCACTCTAGCTGAAAAACTAATGAACCGAATTTCACAAAATTCGGTAGATAAGTCTTTTGTGGATTACCCTGGTGCTGATTAGATTTTGGCACAATTCGGAAAAAAATAACCTGCCTTTTTTTGCAAAATAGCCCTCAAAAATTGTTAAAATCTAAAATAAAAAACTACGTATGGTCAAATATATCCATTAAATGCTTGTTTTATACGTAACTTTTAACGATGGAAGGAATAAGACCAACTCCTTTGCACTAGAACTAGCCGTTCTCGAGATATTTTAGTTTTCTCGTATTTTCTCCACGCCACCTTTGAAAATAAATCCAGTTACCAAATGAGAACGAAAATTGAATTAAAAGTGAATTAAATTTAATTAAAATAAAGATAACGTGTATTTAAGTCTGCATAGAAAGTCATGTGCTGTCCACATCAGATTTTTTTTCTGCGACAACGTGAATAGTGGTAGGACTAAAATGGCTAGTTCCCGTAGACGTTAAAAAATTTTTGACTTGGAGTTTCTTGCTGCCACTGCAGATATCGGTCATATTCCATGTTGACGAGAGTATAGAAGCTTGAAACCGGTCTATGGATGCTGTTATCTGTAATGGGAACGTAATCCGATTTGTTTGGAACACCCTGTGCAGATAGGTTGTATGACTATATATAAGTTGAACACAGTTTTGGAAAATTAGTAAGAAATTTCTTTAAATACATATTAAGTTGCTTATTTTATTTTTTATTATTAAAATGGTACAAATGCTTCAAGGGCGCCATTTCAAAGTTTGGGGGGGGGGGGGGTGCAAAAGTATATCTTAGAAGGGGCCAGAAGTTGATGGATTGATGTTTTTAATGATGGAAATATGATTTGGCAGGGAAAATTATTAAGGAATATAATACCAGAAATCCTTGGAGAGGGCAGCCCCTTAAATGGCAACTCTAAAGTGCACGTATATGCGTATTTTAGAGTTTGGAAAATTCTTTGGTTATAAGAAGAGCCTCTTATAGGAATTGATATAAGTACAAATGTTAAACTTACAAGAAGCGGACAGTATTTATTTATTTTTTCTTTTAAGAAATATTCAAAATGTTCAACAATTTCTTTGCTACTTCAAATTCCAACCTTATCAGTGACCTTCGATTCGCCCTTTGACCAATACCAAAATTTTAAGTCACTTAGCGTTGAAAGACCTGGTTATCGGAGCTCATGATAACGTTATCTTACGAAACTTCCACGGTAGATTTCATTTCCCATTCGTTATCGCTCTTTCCATCGCGCCAGCTCGTGCCAAGGAATCAGAGCTTTTCCAGCAACCCTGTTCTCTTCGAGAGGAGCGGAGACCTATAAATAGGAGAGTGGAATATCAGTGCGGCAAAAAATCTTCTTAAATTTTCTAATTTGTCCTTGTTTTCTTTAAAACAATGTCCCTGGGTCCTTTAGAAAAAATTAGTAGGGAGGAGACCTTGAGGCTCCGGAAAAGATACATTGGGTAAGTTCTCCACGTTTATGTAACGTTTGTATCATTTTAAATTTATTCCTATAATCTTGATTGTGGAAGATATTAAATTTGTTTACATTGATTGATTATTGTTAAAAATGTGATTTCTATTGTCATGATGTCTGTATCATTTGTTTGATGTTGTGTTGTGTAGATTATGTGAAAGTATGTGAGAGTCAGAGATTGTTAGAGTTTAGCTTATCTTCGATGGCTTTCGCCGTGCGTTTAAGAATAGAATATTTATAATGTATGAATTTATTTTTGCGTGCGTATTAAAATATGTCTCCTTAATTGTTTGTTGATAAGAGGCATTCATTCGTTGTTATGTGAGTATATTTCTAAATTCTGTGGATTTATATCAAGGGGTACATGTCAATATCTAAAATTACTAATACGTACTAAATTTTTATTATATTTAATATTTGAAAATACCATTTATATTCAAAGCGATTTATAAATAAAATAACCGGTTTAACGATTAATTCACTAGGTGCCGTTGTATAAAAGAGAGAGAAATGTTCAAGGCATTTTTTTTTACATAATCATTATTTTATAGCAACCAATACAAAATGGCAAAAATATAAATAAGTTCCACCAAATATATTGTGCATAAAAATTATTTATGCGCCCAAATTTCCTGATTCCAAAATTCCACAAAAAAGTGTTAAATGCTATGATGCTATTTTTCTCAAATTAACTTTCAAGAAAAATATTTATTAAATTTTCTGCATGGATATTTATTGAATGCTGTGCTAAACAATAAAAATTAGTTACTTTTCTTTTCGCTAACGCATCAGTTCTACTGTATCGGGCCAGAATGAGTACTGAGTAATAATAAATCAGAGATGTAACATCTTGTCTGCAATGCTAGATGTGTGGAAAGGCTGGTCACAAGAAATTGAAAATTATTATAAATATCATAGAAAATGCGCAAAGAGGGACAATATAAAATCTTTCGGAAGGATTCGATCTTAATTTTTTACGCCGCTTCCATATATTTCGAATTCGCCTTGCAATTATATGAAAATCATTAGTCTGCGCATGTTAGATTTTCGCAATTTTTCAAGCATAAGGTAAATAGAAAGTTTCTCTCAGAAAGGCTTCCTTTACAGCATGCTTCTTTGAGTAGTGCCAGTATGGCAACATCTGTTCCTTAATTTAAATGTTTCTCTTCCTCCCAACAAAATTTGATTTTAATTGTATTTTTTTTTAAATTAGAGTAAAATATAACCAATACGGATATTTGGAGTTTAACATCTGTGAATAGTTAATTTGATATTAAATTATAAAATTCTATTTTAAAATAAACGTCTGCATTTTCATCTGTTAATTTGGCACCAAATAAAATAATTGCGTTTTAAATAGTCGTCTGCATTGCTGTCTGCTAATTTGGTATCAAGTAAAAAACATTGCGTTCCGAAATAGTCGTCTGCATTGCCATTTGAAACTTGTTATTCAATTATATAGATATACTTGATGTTATTCGTGATCTGAAACATATAAATATTCTAAAAATATATTTTTTTATTCAAAAGAATATTATGCCCTATAAAAGGTGAAAAAGAGAATGTTATGTATAATAATATCTCTTCTCTCCATCGATTATTCAGTTCATTGATAAATACATAAATCTAAATTATAAAACATTGTGACTTTATTAAATTTGCATAACTTCTGCAGTTTAGTTCTTTTGCCAAAAAAGAACATAAGTTATGAAAGATATCAATAATTTCTTAATATTATTTTATTCTGTTGCAAAGAAAATATGAGGTTCAGATATTATATGTTAGTAATTGAGCAGATGACTAAAGAAGTGAAAGATATCAATAATCCTCATAATTTTATTTTATTCAGTTGTAAAAACAATACATTATAATTTGAAAATGATATCCTTCGATAATAAAATAAAATTATTAAATATTTAATTTACTTATTAAAATTGAGATAAATTAATAAAAAATCGTCTTCTTTCTCATCATTGTAACATAGTTAATAAATGTATTTAATTATGTAAATAAGCAGCTTTATTTAAACATTTTTATGGAATAATAATAATTGTTTTCACTGTTTGGCAACATGATATTATTGTTTTCAAATTAACCATGTGAAATCGTCTACTAAATGTTAGTTCTTTATAAAATCTGACTTTTATTAATGTCTTTATATCCTCTGGATATTTAGAAAGTAAGAAAGTCTACAAGTAATAAAGTAAAATTTAATAATGACAAATGGTGAAATGATTTTGAAATAATAGGAGTATTTAATAGAATTTACTTCGAATTTATTCAAAAGCTGTTTTTATTGTTGTCAGATATGCCATTGATTACTAATTACTTATATGAATAGCCCTCTATTCATAAATGTTAATGAATTTATTAAATACTATTATTGATAATCACCATGTTTAATTAATGATATCTGGTAAAGTATTTTGATCCGATCGTTAAAATGTTCTAGGTTTGTCACCGATTTTCTGATACGTGATTTAAGTAAGAATTTCGAATTTTTCCGCATTTTAATTCACGAAAAGTTAGTAAACATTAATTTTGAGCAGGATTACTTATCTTAAAAGGCGCTAGATTACTTCTTTATTTAATATGAATATAAAAACGTATTATATTTGCATTTAGTTTTCTGAAAATAGTTAAGACTCATTTGAGTTTTTATTTATATTATGATTTTTCATTAGTGAGTATTTATGGTATATTCTAGAGAAAATATTTGTTTATTATCTTTATTTCCCTGAATACTTGCATTGAGATATGCTTACATGTATTAATGAATTACTAGCTGCGGTTACCGTAACTAGTTGTTTATGTGTTAATAAATTATATCTTCTAAAAATAAGAATAAGTTAAAATAAAAGAACATAAATTCTTAAAATTACTTAGAATATAAGGATATAAAATATTACAAGTTAAAACGAGAGAGTATAAATAAAGCGTAAGAATTAGTTAAAATGAAATAGTGTCTGTATTATTTTAAATATGTATATTTTTTAAATAAGTTTGCTTGCATTAATGAATCAGATCTTCTAAAAATGAGAATAAGTTAAAATAAAGGGAAATAAAGAATAAGAATTAGTTAAATGAAGAGTTTGAATAAAGCATTACAACTATTTTAATGAATTAGTAACTGCATTTTCTAGAATATTTGCATTCTGAAATAAATTTTTATGTAATAATGGATCGTGTAAAAATTAAAATAAGTTACAATAATAGAATATAAAGCATAAGAATTAGGTAAAACAAAGGAATTAGATAAAATATATATATAAAGTGTACAATTTAAAATGAATAAAATATTAAAATTTGTTGGAATAAAAGAATATAAGTTAAATATTGCAAGTTAAAATGAGATTTTATAAATTAGATATAAGAATTAGTTAAAATTAAAGTATTAGAATAAGTTAAAATAAAGGAATATTTATAAAACTTTACACTTTTAAATGAAAGAGTAAAAATAAAGTAATCTAAATTAAAGTAAAAGGAAAAGAAGTATTAGACAAGGTTGAAATAAATAAATTCCACAATAAAATAAAAGAGTGAATAACACGCAAACTCTTCCTGTTATTCTTTCATTTGATTTCCTGGAAATTAGGAAGTGTTGCTGGAAACCGGAACATCAAGCCCTTCCCCAATGTGGAATCGCACTTAATGAAAGTGAATAAATATACTAAAACTGGCAGCGAAACGTTATTTTAGATGCAGTTAGGTTTTTGCTTTAGTTATAGAATAGAGATGTTCTAAATTCTACCATTCACAATTCAAATACAGGTCACTATAGTGCATTTATGTAAAACTAGTAATTAAGTCTGTTAAAGGCACGGAAATTAACACTCTTAAAAATTAGGTTGCAACTTTTTTTTTTCTTAAAAATGTATGGCGCTCAGGATTGAATCTGTTCCGTGTTTGATACTATAAGTGTCGAAATCCCAGACCGTCTGACTCGTCTTAAGATATGAGCAGCCGTTTGGACGGCCGGGATACTATAAGTGTTGTTGTTGTTGAAACCCAGACCGTCCGACCTACCAGAAAGGTGTAAGGTAACTGTTTGGACGGTCGGGAAGTGCCACCCAATTTAGACCGGAACCCAGTGGGGGAGGCATCCACAGGGACCGTACCCTCCTTCCCCTACCACCAACCTCTCGGAAGGACTTTCGGACCCACATGTTTAACGTGATCGTACTCCGCATGAACACGGCGGCAGTTTTGGCAGTGGCTAGAATCGAACCCGGGTCTACCGAGTGCATTCAGCCTTCTTGGTCACCGGGGGCATTTTGAAGTGTCTGTAAATATTTTACATCCCCTCCTCCATTTTTTCTGTTCCCGGGGGATAAATTGAAAATGTACTTCATTAGGTTCTGTTCCTTGGTCGATACTGTCGATACTATAAGTGTGCAAGAATCCAGCTTTCTAGGTCATTGAGAGGCTTCTGGAGGGTTTAGAAAGACATCGAGAAAAACACATTTTTTCGCCCTTATTTGTGGGTGGGGCGGGGGGGGGGGGGTGAATTGAAAATCTGACTTCGGTAGGTTCTATCCTGTTGTTGTATTATAAATGTGCAAAGATTCAGCCTTCAAGTTCACATGTTGAATTTTGAAGAATTTGGAAGGACACGCACTCAGTTCGACATTAGAAAATTATTGTATAACTTTACGATAATTTAAGACATGCAGAAGGTAATAGAAGTTCTTTAATAACAATTGCGTTTGCATAAGATGTACGTATGCATAAGAGGTAGATGATAAAATATTATAGAGCAGGTATAAAGAACTCAAGCAAGAAGAGTAATTTAGACTCATTAGAGCACGATTTTGCTCGTCACGTTTTATGCTAGTCCTGAAGAAGAGGCTGTTTTTGCCTTCGAAACTGGTTGAAACGCCAATGCTTTAACTTATGCTTTGTTACACGAAGCCTTCTATAAATTTTTAATCTATACTGATATTTTTTATTTGCATCTCTTAGCCATTTCTTATTATGAATTGTGTACGAGGGCACCGCCCATGAATCCTATATTAAACCTAGAAAATTTCGGGACAGGATGCATGAGGTCCATTTTCTTTTTTTCAAGTTCAAAATACAGGAAACAATTATGGACGCGGTAGCCCTGTGGTTAGCGCGCGGAGGTTGCACTCGGTAGTCCCGGGTTCGATTCCCGCCGCTGCCCAAACTGCCGCCGTGTTCACGCGGAGTACGATCACGTTAAACATGTGGGTCCGTAAGTCCTTCCGAGAGGTTGGTGGTAGGGGAAGGAGGGTACGGTCCCTGTGGATGCCTCCCCCACTGGGTTCCGGTCTAAATTGGGTGGCACTTCCCGGCCGTCCATACAGTTACCTTACACCTTTCTGGTAGGTCGGACGGTCTGGGTCTCAACAACAACAACAAGCACTCTACACCTTTCTGGTAGGTCGGACGGTCTGGGTCTCAACAACAGCAACAAGCACTTTCTTCATTGGTTACTCATTGACCCAATGTCGCTACTTGGCATCCTCGTAAGGGCCCGCTCGGCTACACAAAAAAAAAATCACTACACTACATATTTTGAGTAGGCCAACGGCCCTACCGTGCTGATAACACCGGTTCTCGTTAGATCAGCGAAGTCAAGCAGCATCGGGTGCGGTTAGTACTTGGGTGGGTGACAACCTGAGAACAGTGCCATTGAAGGACGGTACGTTCCCTGTGGATGAGTCCCCCACTGGGTTCCGGTCTAAATTGGGTGGCACTTCCCGGCCGTCCAAACAGATACCTTACACCTTTCTGGTAGGTGGGACGGTCTGGGTCGAAGAAGAAGAAGGAAACAATTATTAATTTCGTCGATGCGGTATAAAAGTTTAGAAAAAAAATGTTTTTACCTAATCGTGAGTACATAAATGACCCGGATTTATAACTTCCGATATATTTCAAAAGCAAAGGTTCGTGCCCTCAGAAATATTTGATCGCAAAATATCTTTAGCTTGACTTTAGATTGCGAATTATCTTGGAGTTCAGTGCCGGATAAAAGATAGAAATTTTGTCCCTTATCTGAATTCAACCCCATAATCATTCCTGACCAAGCAAGTCATCAGCCTTCACCATGTGCCACGTGACCACCACGTTCCTATTTATGAATGAGGTTGATCACTTTCAGAAAACTAAAATGACAGATAACGTCCTTCAATAGTAAGGTTCACAGAGTTCCGTAAAGGCAGTCCCGATATCCTCAAAGTGAAGACACCTTGTCTGGGGTTCTAGACATTTGGCCGTGTTCGAAGGTCTCTACTAACTCGAATTCGGAAAGATAACCGGAACTTGTGCTATTTCTTTTTTTATAGCTTTTTGCCTTCAAAACAATGACGTAATGGCAGGTGCTTTTCCAGAAAAGAACAGGCGTTACCGAGAAAGAAGTTTCTCGTATTTTTAAAATTCGAGAAGAGGAGAGATTTATTATTCTTTCTATGTGCTGAAATTGATTGCATTTAAAATGTAGAGATTACTATCAACCTTGAAATATGTATTGCTACAAAGTAGATTTGAATAGACGGTAGGAGCATCACATTTTAAAAATTAGTGTGTATAGCACTTTTACAAATTAGTATGTACTAATTTTTAAAATTTAGTGTGTACCACCTTTAAAGAATATCCCCTGTTTCATAACAGAATTCTAACCTTCCTGGAAACAGAGCAACTAAACTAACAAATTGGACATTCATAAACATACCAAATGCAATAATCCTATGTTTTACAGTTAGGTATAAGTTTAAATTGTTTTTATTAATATACACGTGGAAGAAAACACACAGTTGTGGTTGAATGTTCTAATTCCAAAATGCATTATTCTTATTTTTTTTCTCTCATATTGGCTTTTAATTAAATTAATAATTTTCCAGGTGGGGTACTTTGGCATCCTCCCTAACCCTTTTCTAAATACGTCCATGGTTTTATTATATTTGCGCGATTATGACGTCATCGACTGCGTGCAGATTTATCTGGAATCGGTTATAACTGATTCCAGAACTGTTTAGATAATTGATTCCAGAAGTTTGTTGTTAAGGTAATACAAAGGGGGAGCAAACAAATGAAGCGTTGTGGGCAATGTGGAATTCATTAAATTTGCAGAAATGTAAGGAAAGATTTATAGTTTTTAGCCAATATTTTGTAAAAAAAGACTTTTGTTGTTTCCTATATATATGAAAGGAGATGGAAAGTCTTATGCGAGAGCTAAATATGGTTATATTGTTGAAGAAAATGCCCTCCCGGAGTGCAAATTGTTTTGGAATATTTACAGGAACGAAAAAATATATTCACTTTTCAGATATCGTACCAACTTATTTTTTTTTTTAAATAATTCGGATTTTTTTTTTGTAATTTACTTTTTCAAGTTGGCAACAACGTAGTCAGGCCCATAATTGGATACATGTGGCTTATTTGTGTTAAAATCATCTTCATGGTTAAAATATAAACTACTTTTAGACTATTAACATAGTTAGCGTAAAAATTATCAATCCCCCTCCCTATATAATATATATTACTATATATTTTTTAGGTAATTATCATTGTTTTCCATAGCAAATAATCCTGCAAAAATATTAAAATTCCAATAACTCGAGTTCTGATCATGATAATTACTAAAAATTATGTCTAGTTCTAGTTTTTCACATAAAGTATCAACGCATAAAATTTGATACCAGTTTGTACTTGTGTTATCATTCCTACACCTCCTACATACACATGCACATAAATGGACAATTTTCCAAAAGAGTTCAAAATGAGTTCAGGAAATCTAAAAAACATTCTTGTCCGTCAAAATCTCGTATTAAAAATTTTTTGGGAGTACAATGTTCGTTCTATACAATAGTATGAGAAAGTGAAAGTGAAAAAGTTATAAATATTTGGATATAATGAATCTATTTCTATTTTCGATTTAAAAAAAAAAGCGGCAAGGAAAAATGTCAATTTTCGTTGCTGATTCATGTTTAGGGTGCTTCAAAATATGTTTCGTGTTATTCCCATTCCTAAGGACGAAAAAGGTCACCGTTTTTAATCATTAAATATCCCTCTGGACTTCCGAGAAATCGGTCAAGTCTGACGTCACTAGAAAAATATTTCAAAGGTTGAGTAGGTCAGAATAATGAGATCTATTTTTCTCTACTTACATGGTTATGGAAAATGGGGAACACAGTCCTGCACTGTAGAGTAGAGTTGAGTTGAATTGAGATTTCTGAAGTGGCATTTTTTTTATATATATATATATATTCAGTGATTGTACATTCGACAACCAAATAGAACAAAAGTAAACGCAATTAATATCATAATTACGCCGAAACTTAAGAGTAGTAATTAGCAGAATTACTATACAAAATACAAAAAAAAACTTGTTTTCGTGTTAAGTGGAAGAAATAAGCTCAATGATTTGACGTCAGCAAGTATTAATAAAAGTTAATTAAGTCCACGGAATTGCATGAACGGAATTAAAAAAAGAATCTCTATCTAAGCCAAATTGAGTTAATTGCGTAAAACGTGTTCCAACACATGGTCCTTATTGTATGTTAGCAGATGTACCTAGCGTTGCTCTAAATTTAAATAATGATTTTAGAATCATTATTGAATAATGATCATTATTGAATAATGATATCATTATTCAATAACAATTTTAAAATTATTATTGAATAATTTTAGAACCATTCAATAGTGATTAGAATGATTCTAAAATCATTCTGATCATTATTGCCATTCCAAAATTTTCCTTGCTCTATAAAAATGGAGAAGAAATTTTGTAAATAAGAACAGCTGTTTATTCTATAGCTAATTTATTTTTGGGGGAAATTTATAAATATCAAAAATAATTTCTGATTAAATTTATAAATATATAATTTTAAAATTTGTATTTTTGTTCTTTACACAGTCCATTTGTGAAATTTGTTAAAGATAGAATGTTATGCCATTCTAGCTTTAGATATAATAAATTCACCTCTATTGGAAGGAACATGATTATTTAAAAAAGTGTACAATGAGCACAGAAAATGGGCTCCTGGAGCTTCGAGGTCTCCCAGAGTTTGCCTACTTTGCCTATGGTAAAAAACGATCCTGTTTATTTTCATAAATTAACATAAGGAACTAAAACATGTACATCGATAAACATCCATCAGCCAATTTGTATTGCATGTTTGTCATCGTTATATTTTAGCTTCTACAGTCTGAATAATTAAATACATTTTTTTAAAATGGTATTTTTAACTTATAAAGTTTGAAATTAAAAGTTAAAAAATTAACCTAGGAATATACTGATTTGGCCAGAGTATATCCTAATTGTTTTAAATCCGAGTTATGTATTGAAGGTACCTAGACTCTAATATCTCGTGGTCATGTATGCAACTGTGTGACATTCTGTGTGGCTCATTTTTTTGTTTTAGTCTTTAGCCACCCTCTGGATGGCTGGCACCTTCGAAAACCTTACTAATGGCTACACTTCTTTTCAGTCCTTTTTCTAGGATCAGAAGACTCCTACTTAATCCTTGCTGAACGAAGACAGAAGCCTAATTCTTCCAGAACTAATGGAACACACCACTAATTTCCTAAAAGAACGTTACGGTCCCCCAAATACAAACTTTCGTCGCTGTCTACAAAGAAGACAGCGACATTTGCAGAAGCATGTGTTCGTATAATAAGTATACTCACAAACTTTCCCCTTATCCTCGGCCTGTCACAAAGACGCTATATACAGGCCAACTAACCATTTCTTCCAGCAACGAGGGGAAGGTAATATTAATCTTTCTTCATGTGTTCTTGATGTGAAATGTTGATTTTAAGTATTTTTATTGTATTCCCCCGTCCCCATGATGTACTTTTGTCTTCTTTGGAATAGAATTTCGCTCTCAGGCCCAATATTCAGCTGTCTTTTATATTATAGCAAACTTTTGAATTATTTCCACGTTATGGAACGACGATATTTTTACCAGGAATTTACTTAATCTACCGCTTAAATAGTTATTCTTCGTCTAGCAACTCGCAGAAGTAGTTGCAGTTTTGGGTCAATTATAGGTATCTGTTGCAGTTTTGGGTCATTTATAGGTATCCGTTGTTTGCAGTTTTGGGTCATTTTAGGTATATTTTTGTTGACCAATTTTGTATTATTTATCGCTATTGTCCGTCTTTCTGTTCTTTACTGAATACGAAATTCTGTAGAACAAATTATCGATTGCAAAGAACTTCATGTCAGAAATTATCCTGCTTGCTTTGTGATTGATCGCTACATAGAATGTCCATATTGAAATTAGATGGTCAGATATTACATTCTTGATGCACACTCTATCAGTATTTTGTTCTATTTTTTCGTGAACGATTGATTTTGTTCTGGAACGAGATCGTGCATGTTTCAGGGTTTACAATATTCTTTGTGCATGGTTTCCCGCAATACCACCTCTGCACCTATCACCTTCCCCTCTCAGGCAACATAACTCATCTTGAAAGAACTGGGCATAAACTGAACTTTTTCAGGATTTCTTGCTGGACAAAAGGAAATTGTATTTTATTTCTTTGTTTGTTTATTTTATCAGAGGTATAAACTTAAATATATAGATTAATTGTCAATATTTTAAGTAAAAATTAAAAATTCCATTTTTATATTTTCTTATTAATCTCTCAAGTCTTATTCAATTCTTTTTTCCATTTGTCTAGGAAAATAATTTTGTACCACTAAAATCTAAGAGATAAGCTTGATTCTAAATAAATCTATGGCATATGTTTATCCAAGATACATATATTTAATTTATAATATCTAAAATACATCGACTCAAAAAATATCTATAAAATAAGGTTATATATATATAACTTATTATAACCATAACATAAGAATATCAGGGTTTAAACTAGCAAATTAAAATCTTTAGCAATTTAGCTAAAATCTATAAAAAAAAATTTATAATTTTTATATTTTCTAAAAAGAAAGATAGCAAAGTGCCATCCTTCAATTTAAAATATATCAATGTAAAATAAATATCAATGTAAAATATTTATTTATATGAATGTGAAATAAATATATGATATTCATCTGAGAAAAAAGTTTGCGATTACTACTGCTAATTAATAAATTTTCCACTCCTAAGTTATTTAAGATATAGACCATACTGAAATATCAACTGTAAAATCGTGATACTTCTGTAAAATTATTTCAGCTGCGAATAACAGGTGTAATTTTCAGATAACAAATAAAATCATTAAGATAACAAATAAAATCATTTTTTCAAATCGCAAATTGAAAATAATATGGGCAAATTTTTCGCATCATTTTTACTTTCATACAAAATTAAAAAATTTTTTGTTCAAAATGTACATGCTATCCAGAGACCTAGTACTGATGTCAGTTTTATGAGAGCTTTAGCATTTTTTGCTAAAATGACATAAATTATTTTGGTAGAATAAGATTTTTTTTAGCAAAATTCTAAACAAGCTAATGCAGTTAAAACCCTGTGGACATGCATTTAACTTATATCCATATCGTATACTGACAAATTGACGATTTTCTGGATAAAAAATATATTTGCAACAACAAATTATAACTATATATTGTCTGTTGATGCCTCTGATAAATAGAATATTAAAATATTTGTTAGAAAGAAATTGTTCTAACGTATGTTCTTTTGCAGGGAATCGTGTACACTTTTCTTTGAGGAGGATCCTCTCAAAATCGTTAGAGGAGAAGGACAGTATATGTTTGACGAGAATGGCAAACGCTATCTTGATTGCATCAATAACGTTGCCCATGGTAATATTTCATAAACTTATTGCATAAGTTTTAGTTCTGTGCGTTCTGTGTTTAATGGGTTTTCGAAGCCTTAATATGTTGAAAAGGCTAAAAATGTTGTTTAACTTAAAACTGGTAAAAAAAGAATACCGTGCAAAAGTTTTTAATTTTTTTTGTATTATTTAATATATATACATTATATATCTTACATATTCTTCGCAGAAAACTGTATAGCAACATTTTTATCCTATAATTAATAAATTTTAGATTCGCAACCCATCCTTGCTCAAATTAACACAGTAGATTTTATATAGAGAGGGGAACAACTAAAAATAAATGGATATGTTCATAATATTTCTTTTAGCTATAATTTTGAAGAGATTTAATAGTATTTTATCTACTAAATCATTACATATAGCAAAAATTATAAAAAAAAAATCACTACACTACATATTTTGAGTAGGCCAACGGCCCTACCGTGCTGATAACACCGGTTCTCGTTAGATCAGCGAAGTCAAGCAGCATCGGGCGCGGTTAGTACTTGGGTGGGTGACAACCTGAGAACAGTGCCATTGAAGGACGGTACGTTCCCTGTGGATGAGTCCCCCACTGGTTTCCGGTCTAAATTGGGTGGCACTTCCCGGCCGTCCAAACTGTTACCTTACACCTTTCTGGTAGGTCGGACGGTCTGGGTCTCAACAACAACAACAACATATTTTGAGCAAAACGAATGTTTTATAAATAAGTAATAAATCTGAGATATAAGTTATAGATAATTCATAAATGTACAGTTTCTGTAAAAAATTATTTCTAAACTTAAAAATGTCATGCACACAAGCTTTAAAATTTTTAATCTAAGAAAATCGACGCAAAAAGTACGAGATATACTTCTTAATGTTTGAAAATGGCTATTTATAAGTTTTTGTAATTTTTGTTCTATCGGGTATTTTGCGAAACAAATGTTATCAAAATGTGCAGAAATATTAGCAATATCCTATATCAATCTATCACAATTTAAAAATCGGTACTTTTGAAAATTTGAAACTTCCGATACCGTAAAGTTTTTCTTTACGGAGATATTGTTCTCCCCTGAGTCCTAACCGAATAGCTCGCAGTCGCTCATGGAACATTGATCGTATATGGAATCGTATATGAAACATTGATCATCTCAATGTTCAGAGTCGGAGGTTTGAGTCCTTCCTTTGTATGACTTTATACTGGCGTAAGCGCGATGTTGTAAACTAAACTCTGATGTACGAGTAAAACATAATGAGGATATAAAAAAGAAATAGGATAAAAGAAGCAAAGGCGGATTTTTTTTAAACTGAGTAATCTTGGACTCAAAATTGGGAGAAGGACGTGAGATTCCCTGCGATCCGGTACGCTCAGTCGAGAGATTAGAAGTTCGAGTTCCTTCCTCATCCTTTCTTACTGGAGCCATATCGTAAATCTCGATGTACAAAATAAAAATAGTGTAGATATAAAAATGGTGGAACGAAGTGTTTGAAGACAAAATATGGTGGGAATTTTTGGTATATTTCTGAAAGTTTTATCTCTATTTCCCTTCAATTCAGAGTGATAGAACATTACAATTAATTTGTTCTGTACCATATAACAGATTTTCTTCTGTGATATATTTGAAATTCAATTCCTTAAGTCAAAAATTATTAATCCGCTAAGGTTTTTGATCATATCCTATTTTTATCCTATATTTTTTAAGATTTACTTTGTGTAAAGGATCTTTTTTATTCAATTACATTTCTTTGCTTTGTGTATTTTTTTTTCGTTTTATTTTGTTTAATTAGCTAGGTAAAATTACTTCTTGTAAATTAAATCTTAGTACCAACCTTGTTGTTTTGTTTCAGTTTTATCCAGTTTTTCCCCCGAGTAAAGTGTTAATATTTGAAAATCCTGCAATGTAATTATTCCGTGTTGTAGAAATCCAAAATGCCGTAATACTGGTTTTTCAATTTTTCCAGGTTTTGAAAGCCCTATCATAAATGTTTTTAAATTGTTCTCTCAAGGCAGTGTTGAAGACCCAGACCGTCCGGCTCGTCCTGAGGACTTGAGCATCTATTTGGACGGCCGGGTCTCAAGGCAGTGTGTGATTTCTAAAAATATTATTAAATATGCGACCCCCCCCCCCCCCCCCCCCATTTTTGCAGGCGGGAGTTAAAATACGTATCATAAAAGAAAAGGTTAATGATCTCTCATGCAAAAGGCAAAAGAAGTAATGGGAGCACAGCCATAAAAATATTGCTTTTGTTTACATTATATTCATGTCATCTCTAACAGGTTACTTCTTATTTCCAACTATTACGATTACCATGACACATTTGTCACGCAATGCAATTTAAAACTGTCCGGACGTACTTCTAGAACTTCAACTAGTTTTAGGGGTGGCATGCGTGCAAAAGAATTCTCTTTCCTAAAATCGATTACAACTGCAGCAGACGACGCAGCACTGCGCACTTTTCCTGAAAGCATTTTGGCAACACATCCTTCTCTCTTGAGCAACAGCCAAATTGGCGAAGTTCCTATGTCACTTGGCGACACCTGTAAAAACTATGAATCTTCCTGTAGGGAACTATTTCGTTCTGCTATAATTTGTCCCTAATTATAGAAGATATTTGACCTTGACTTTGATAAGTATATCTGGGATATGAAAGATTTTGCAATGAGTTTTTTTTCTGGTCGATACAATTCCCCCCCCCCCCCTCTCCTCGTATGTGATCAGAATACTTATGAACTGACATGAAGAGAAAATTGTCTGTAAAACCCTGACAAAGAGTTTTAATGACGGAATACTGTCGCAAGCCACAAAAACGGTGTTAGTTTGTCCATACGTACGTATCGAAAGACTAAAATCTACTGAAGAGAAAAATTCTCTTCATGTATTTCATATTTCAGTTTGCTGGTATATATTTTTAAATTTGGCAATTTAAAAAATATTTTGCTAGTGAAGAAAAATAAGAATTATAAACAGCGTATCTAAATATAAAAAAAATCATATGTGTGACTATTCCTACAAATTAGCAAATTTAGAAGTTGGAAACTAATAACACAAATAGAGCTTTTTACTTTCCCAGCAATACATGGTAATGTATAGGGAAAGTATTGGAATCATGCCGAAAATCGCAACTCGAGTTTTCGACGGATCTACACGTTTCGAGACCTCTAGAATACGAAAAACCATTTTTAGCGTGACGTCTGTGTGTGTGTCTGTCTGTTTGTCTGTGTGTCTGTCTGTCTATGTGTCTGTCTGTGCAGATTTTGTATCCACTCTAACTAAAAAACTAATGGACCGAATTTTACAAAATTGTGTAGGTAAGTCACTTGTGGCCGGGGCTGGTGCTGATTAGTTTTGGGTACGATTCGGAATAAAAGAACCCGCCTTTTTTGTGAAATGGCCCGCAAAAGCTTGTATCCACTGTAGCTGAAAAACTAATGGACCGAATTTCACAAAATTCGGTAGATGAGTCACGTATAGGTCACTCTGGTGCTGATTAGATTTTGGTACGATTCAGAAAAAAATAACCTGCCTTTTTTTGCAGAATGGCCCGCAAAAATCATTAAAATCTAAACTAAAAAGCTACGTATGCTCAAATATATTCATTAAATGCTTGTTTAATGCGTAATTTTTAACGAAGAAAAGAATAAGACTAATCCCATTACATTAGGACTAGCCGTTCTCGAGATATATTAGTTTTTTTCGTATTTTTCCACGCCACCTTTGAAAATAAGTCCAGTTATCAAATGAGAACGAAAATTGAATTAAAAGTGAATTAAATTTAATTGAAATAAATAGAACGTGGATATAAGTTTGCAGGGAAAGTCATGTTCTGTCCACATCAGATTTTTTATAACTGTATCGCGCTAAAAATAAGATTTTGTTGTTATAGCGTAATTCGCTTCATTGTTGCAAGATATATTGTGCTCCCTGTGGGAAAGTACATTTTTAATATATCGATAACGGCCCCTGATAACCCTAATAATGGTGTCCATTTATTTCTTATTAAAACATTTATAAAGAAATTACCCATTTGATTATAATCAGCATATTTTTTTACTTTCCCTGCAATACATGGTAATGTATAGGAAAAGTATTGGAATCATGCCGAAAATCGCAACTCGAGTTTTCGACGGATCTACACGTTTCGAGACCTCTAGAATACGAAAAAACCATTTTTAGCGTGACGTCTCTGTGTGTGTCTGTGTGTCTGTCTGTCTGTCTGTCTGTGCAGATTTTGTATCCACTCTAACTAAAAAACTAATGGACCAAATTTCACAAAATTTGGTAGGTAAGTTACTTGTGAGCGAGTCTGGTGCTGATTAGTTTTGGGTACGATTCGGGATAAAAGAACCCGCCTTTTTTTGCGAAATAGCCCGCAAAAGCTTGTATCCACTCTAACTGAAAAACTAATGGACCGAATTTCACAAAATTCGGTAGATGAGTCACCTCTGGGTTACCCTGGTGCTGATTAGATTTTGGTACGATTCGGAAAAAAATAACCTGCCTTTTTCTGCAAAATGGCCCGCAAAAATCGTCCAAATCTAAACTAAAGAACTGGGTATACTCAAATATATCCATTAAATGCTGATTTAATACGTAATGTTTAACGACGAAAAAAATAAAACCTACCACATTACACTAGGACTAGCCGTTCTCGAGATATTTTAGTTTTTCGTACTTTCCCTACACCACCTTTGAAAATAAGCCCGGTTATCGAATGAGAACGAAAATTGAATTAAAAGTGAAATAAATTTAATTAAAATAAAGAGAACGTTAATATAAGTCTCCAGGGAAAGTCATATGCTGCCCACATCAGATTTTTACTTTCCCTGCAGTACATGGTAATGTATAGGGAAAGTATTGGAATCATGTCGAAAATTGCAACTCGAGTTTTCGACGGATCTACACGTTTCGAGACCTCTAGAACACGAAAAAACTATTTTTAGCGTGACGTCTGTGTGTTTGTCTGTCTGTGTGTCTGTCTGTCTGTCTGTGCAGATTTTGTATCCACTCTAACTAAAAAACTAATTGACTGAATTTCATAAAATTTGGTAGGTATATCACTTGTGGGCGAATCTGGTGCTGATTAGTTTATGGTACGATTCGGGATAAAAAGAACCTGCCTTTTTTTGCGAAATGGCCCGCAAAAGTTTGTATCCACTCCAGCTAAAAATCTAATGGACCGAATTTCACAAAATTTAGTAGATACGTCGCTTGTGGATCACTCTGGTGCTGATTAGATTTTGGTATGATTCGAAAAAAAAATAACCTCCCTTTTTTTGCAAAATGGCCCGCAAAAATCGCCAAAATTTAAAATAAAGAACTATGTATGCTCAAATATATCCATTAAATGCTCGTTTAATACATAATTTTTAACGAAGAAAAGAATAAGACCAACCCCATTACACTAGGACTAGCCGTTCTCGAGATATTTTTTGTTTTTCGTTTTTTCTCTATTCCACCTTTGAAAATGAGTCCAGTTACCAAATGAGAACGAAAATTGAGTTAATAGTGAATTAAATTTAATTCAAATAAAGAGAATGTGTATATAAGTCAGCAGGGAAAGTCAGGTGCTGCCCACATCAGATTTTTACTTTCCCTGCAGTACATGGTAATGTATAGGGAAAGTATTGGAATCATGTCGAAAATTGCAACTCGAGTTTTCGACGGATCTACACGTTTCGAGACCTCTAGAATACGAAAAAGCTATTTTTAGCATGACGTCTGTGTGTATGTCTGTGTGTCTGTCTGTGTGTCTGTCTGTGCAGATTTTGTATCCACTCTAACTAAAAAACTAATTGACCGAATTTCACAAAATATGGTAGGTACGTCACTTGTGGGCGAATCTGGTGCTGATTAGTTTTTGGTAAGATTCGGGATAAAAGTACCCGCCTTTTTTTGCGAAATGGCCCGCAAATGCTTGTATCCACTCTAGCTAAAAGTCTAATGGACCGAATTTCACAAAATTTGGTAGATAAGTCGCTTGTAGGTTACTCTGGTGCTGATTAGATTTTGGTACGATTAAAAAAATAACCTGCCTGTTTTTGCAAAATGGCCCGCAAAAATCGCCAAAATTTAAAATAAAGAACTACGTATGCTTAAATATATCCATTAAATGCTCGTTTAATACGTAATTTTTAACGAAGAAAAGAATAAGACCAACCCCATTACATTAGGACTAGCCGTTCTCGAGATATTTTTGTTTTTTCGTTTTTTCTGTGCGTCACCTTTGAAAATGAGTCCAGTTACCAAATGAGAACGAAAATTGAATTAATAGTGAATTAAATTTAATTAAAATAAAGAGAATGTGTATATAAGTCTGCAGGGAAAGTCATGTGCTGCCCACATCGGATTTTTTTATGACAACTTTCATTTTCGTACTAAATACGTTGTTGTTCATCTCTCGATCTTCCACTTTCCTTTGGCGAATATTTTATTTGGATAATGAACGAAATCTTTATATTGGTTTTAACAACTAAACGAAAGATAGCAAAGCAAAACGTTGTTGGATTTGTGTAATTCAGTTGTAAAATTGAAAGAATTTGTCTTTTAAAAGCCATTGTTCTCAACGTCATCCATCAATGTGACTGAAGGCCTCTCAGAGTTCGAGGGCCCAGACGATTCAAAGAGACGGACTCGACCAACCGTATACAGAATCTTTTGTTCTTTGAATTTTATTTATGTTAAATACAATTCAAGGCTTTCAAAACTGGCTGGTTTCTATATATTTATGAAAATTTTATATTATTTAGTTTCTATTACAGCAGTTGTTTGAGCGTTTTTTACTAGTTTATTTATATTATTTTGTGAGAATTGTTTTAAATTTCTAACAGATATATAAGGCATATATAATATAATACACACACACACACGCACTATATATATATATATATATATATATATATATATATATATATATATATATATATATATATATATATATATATATATATATATATATATATATATAACATATATATGTTGCAATTTATAATACAAGAAAGGAAAGCGTTATTAGTATAATTTTAGGGTAATACAATAATTTGTCAACAATAATTTGGAACTCCCTTTGATTGTGGTAACAATTATTTAACAATGTAAATTGATAGAAGATAGAAGTCACATCCTAAAAATAAAAGTTTAAAAAAGAAATTAGGATATCGTTGGTGAAAACATAAACGCAATACTTATTAAACATTTTATTAAATCAGTACTTTAAAAAAATAATTGCTTCCATTTATTTTGAATATATACAGTTTTTTTTTTGTTTTATGTTGAAAGTAATAAAATTTCAAAAAATAATAACATTGATTATAAATTAAAATTATATTCGTACTTATAAAAATAATTATTTAAAAAAAAAATTCCTGTACTTCTTTGTGAAGAACTAATTTATTTTTTCACCTTAAAAAAAAGTTTTCTTTTACATTAGTGTACTTTCCATGACCACAATATATCTTGAGATAAATTTGACTATAAATATGCAAGTTCATATATGCTTTCATTTATTTAAATTTCTCTCGGAGTATCTAAAGTTCATGGTCCTAGGCCCGGGTTCAATGGATAATACTGCCCTGACCATTACTAATGCGAATATGCTCTCAAAGAATTATTTTCCCTACAGTGGGCCATAGTCATCCCCGGGTTACCCGTGCTGCAACCGAGCAACTGAGTCTTCTGTCAACCAACAGTAGGTATCTGCATGACAACCTGGTTCTGTACGCACAAAAGCTGATTGCCACATTTCCTCCTAAACTCGGCGTCTGCTTCTTTGTAAACTCTGGGTAAGTGGATTTAGCTTTAATCACATGAAATATCTCTTGAATTCCATCTGTTTAAAGTCAATACTTAAGATAAGGGTTTGGAAGGTAAACAACTCAGAGGGCTGGAGACGGCACTCATGTCCGTATGCTGGTTGTATAAATCTGTAGAAGTCCGTGAATCGATTGTTAAATTATGACAAACATTTAAGAATATGGAATATGAAATAATGTACTTCAAACTGCGAAGAAACTTATAAATGTATCAGAAAGTGCCCTACGGCGCTGACTATAGAAATATGAGGAGTCAGGCTTCTGAGAGAGATTAAATCCTCTACTTGATTGAACTGCTGGACTGCCCCTACACGTAAATCTGTAGATACTGTAGATCTGTCTACACTGCAGATTTAAATTCATATTTACTTTATTTCTTTAATAATTCATTCAGTTTAATTGCACCAAATAACACTAAATTTGTATTTTTAATTCAATTTTTGTTTTTATTCGGTAATTGGACATTTTTCCGATAGCGGCGTAACAAAAATGAAAGAAATCTCAAATATCTTGAGAACGGTTAGTCCTAAAGTATAATGGAGTGTCGAAAGCCCAGACCACCCGACTCGTCCGAAGACTTAGAGCAACTGGTTGGATGGTCGGAGTATAATGGAGTGTGTTATATTATTTTCCTCGTCAAAAATTGCATATAATACAAGAATTTAATTGATACATTTCACCATACGTAGACTTTTTTTTCTAGATTTTGGCGATTTTTGCAGGACATTTCGTAAAAAAAGGCAGGTTGTGCTTTTCCGATTTGTTCAAAAATATAATCAGCACCAGAGTGTCCCACAAGTAACTTATTTATCAAATTTTGTGAAATTTGGTAAATTAGTATTTTAGCTACCATGGCTAAAAAATTTTTGCAGGTCATTTCGAAAAAAAGGCGGATTCCTCTTTTCCGAATTGTACCAAATTCTAATCAGCACCAGATTATCCAACAAGTAACTTATCTGCCAAATTTTGTGAAATTTGGTAACTTAGTATTTTAGCTAGGGTGAATAAATAAAATTTTAGCTGGCCATTTCGCAAAAAAAGACGGATTCTTGTTCTTACGAATCATACCAAAAACTAATCAGCACCAGAGTCACATCCAAGTGACTTACCTACCAAATTTTATGAAATTCGGTCCATTAGTTTTTGAGTTAAAGTGGATACATACATTGCACAGACACGCAGACACACAGGCAGACGTCACGCTAAAAATAGATTTTTTGTATTCTAGAGGTCTCGAAACGTGTAGATCCGTCGAAAAATCGAGTTGCGATTTTCGGCATGATTCCAGTATTTTCCCTATACTCCTGTGAATTTTCCAGAATTTCTCCTGAATTTTTTCCATTCCTGTGAATTTTCTAAAATGTAGTTGTTAAATACGGCGGCGTTTATTCTTAACATATCCTTATAAAAGGCATTCCCCCCTTAATAGCATGATTTTATGTGGTCTTTATCTAATAAAATGTCTTCCCCTCCACCTTGTATCCTTGAAATTAAAAATCTAAGCCTCTAAAATTCTATTTTCTTACTAATCAGCAACTCTGATTACGGGATATTGCATGCTACAAATTGATAGATATTATGAAATAGCTTCTTCAATAAGTATTCTAACAAAGTATACTAACACTAAAACTCTAACACTCTAACGAAAGTACTCTAACACTAAAACTAAGTAATCTTAGTTTTAATGTTAGAGTACTTTCAAAGTACTTTAACATATTTTTTCATTGTATTTTTCAAAAGAACGTAAATATTATTTTTAAAATTCATCAACTCTAACTTCAATAAAAAACAAGATATTGTTGTTTTAATTTATATTATTAATATTATTTTTATATGTTATTTTCATTGTTTAGCTATTCTTAGCAATATTACCAATGAAGTAAAAAATTAATATTCTCATCCATTAATTTGTGAAGTTTGAGATTCATCTTGTTAATTTACGTAATTTTATAAGAAAATTAATATTTTAGAATTTGATTTTGTAATTAGAATTCGCTTTATTTTGCAGATCCGAAGCAAATGATCTTGCTTTAAGACTGGCTCGAGCTCATACTGGCCACGAAGATGTGATTGTTTTGGATGGGTAAGTAATAGTGGTCCTTTTTAACTCTAAGCACCAGCGGCGAAAATATTTTTCACTGTAATCGTTTCATTGACTTTAAGATAAAGAGATTCTTGACGAAAATTTAAAGCAAGGCATGCTCAATATGCCTGCGATCTATGAAGTTAGTTTTAGCACGATGTTGGCTTTCAACTTATTAATGATCGAGTTCAAATTTCGGAAGATAGAATGTAAGACTGTTTTCATGAAAGTTAGGGAGAAGCCGTTTCATAGCTCCCTGTACCGGCATTGGTATAGCTATTGTAGCCTATTTCCCAGTAAGAAAACAACACCAGAATAAATAATTGAAAAACACTACGGCTAATTTAAAATCTATTGAACCTAATAACGTCATTTTTATAGCATTTGCTTATGGGAAAAAATAGTCTTATAGCAGATATTATTTATTATTAGTCTTATAGCAGATGGTATTAGTCTTATAGCAGATGGTAGCATAGTATACTTTAAGCTTATTAGTCTTATAGCAGATAAATGACTATTGGTGCTCAAATACAAAAGTATTATTCAAAGTACCTTTTCTCATGAATGGAACGAGCGAGATCCACGAGAATGATGTCACCAAATTTATCGCAAAATATTACATATGAAAAGTGAACATGTTTCTCAACAGTTAATATTTTTTTTTAATTTATGGAATTTTTTGATAAATTTATTTAAAAATGTGCAATATCTCGAGAACAGTTTATGTTAGCGTTCTAAAGTTTATGTCAATCGTTTTCTAAGTAAAAATTACATAAGAAATGTCTATTTGCGTAACTTTATTGAAGGTTTCGATTTTTTGATGATTTTTTCAAAATTTCACTTGAAAATTTAGCGGGGTTCTGAGCATTCAATTGTGTTTAAAAACAAGAGACTTCCAGTATTCACGGATTGTAATTTTTGTACCAAATTTCGTTCGAATCGCTTCATTCGTTCGTGAAATATCGTCTCCACAGACTCACTGACACACACACACACATCATCTAAAAATGCTTGATTCGGGATCAGGGATGCTTAAAACGTGCTCTCTCGTCGAAAACTCGAATTCGAATTTTCGACCCCGTCATAATACTTTCCTTATACATTATACTATGTATATAAGGAAAGTTAAAACGTGGACACTTTCTTTTATTAAGAAGATACGTGATTTACTCGTTACTGAATAACTCACTTCCATGAACTTCTTGAAGCTCTATAAATATTGATTTTCTCAACATATCGGTAATTGTTCCCTTATAAAATGTAGTGTGATAAAAATAGCTCTAGTTATATGCAAGTAAACTAATTAAAAACATAACAAATGAACATAACGTATTGGAATCCAAGCATGCTTGAATTTTCACTCCAATTTCATACATGCTATGAGGGGGAAAACAGATTTCGCTGTATGAAAATGAAAAGAAATGGATAATCAAATAGCTGAAAATACAATCTGCATTCAAATAAAGTTACGTAAAAGAAAAAGTACGTAAAGTTACGTAAAAGAAAAAGTACGTAAAGTTACGTAAAAGAAAAAGTACGTAAAGTTACGTGAAAGAAAAGTACGTAAAGTTACGTAAACCGTCATAAAATACTAAACATGCATATACTAATATAATGTTAAATATAAGCGAGCATATTCGTATTATTTACATAATTTGTAATATTCTAAACATGACTGATTATTATCATATTTCTATATGTTTTTCTCTCTCCTCAATTAGGGCTTATCATGGAAATTTATCTACTTCAACAGACATGAGTCCAATGAAGTTTGAGAAAATATCAAATGGAAAGAGGGATTATGTGCATGTGGTATGTATCAATTCAAGTCCTCGAATTACTGTATTTGAAACAATCTTATATAGTTTAAAATACACAAAGCTTATGCTTATAGGAATAAAAATTCGTTTCGGTTGAAAAAAATTGTTATTTTATCACAGTAGCAAAAAAAAAAAAAAATACTTTTAATTTTTATATACAGCTTTAATTTCTTTTAACACAAAGAAAATTAATTATTTATGTGGCATTATATTGTGTTGTTATAGTTTATAAGGTTCTTAGAAACTAAATACCAATTATTAAAGTTCTAGTAGGGTGTACCTCCCACCCCTAATCAAATCACACTTCTTACGTAGAACCCCCTAACAACACAGAAAAAATAAAAGGCAGATTTATTATTTTAATCAGTTCACAGCCAGGGAAATGAAAAATGTGCAATGTCTATGCTTTAAGGAACAAAACTTCGTTTCAATTGGAAAATTTTGCTATTTTATCACAGTAGTAAAGAAAACGTTAATCCTTAAAATAAGCTTAAATTGGTTAAAACTATAACAAAAAGAATTATTAATGTGGCCTTATATTCTATTATTATATTTTGTAGGGTTTTTAGGAACTCAATCTAAAGAACCCTTTAAATACAAAATGCCAAATTTTCATTACTTTAAAAAATAGTGATAGAAAGTTCTTGAGTTATAATTAATGCAATTACCAATATTACTGGAAATAAATGCAAATTACCTGTTGCCTGGAGGCAAAAACACTTTAGTTTCAAGAGGAGCAAAAAAAATTAGGGTAGACTTACTTCGTTATTGCATCAAAAATGAATAAAAATTGTATATTCGAGAAAAGTGTAGTTGAAGTGTAAAGTGGAGTAGTTTGAGTAAAAACAGCCTTTGAATTACTCTTCTGATTCGCAACTGATTGTATAACAGTTTAAATGGGATTTTATTAAATAAGTAAGAACGATTGTTACTCGCCATCAATTTCTGCTGTCTGACATTCATCCATTTGCGTTTCTAGCTCAAGTTGATTGTAGAATCAAATGCCACTTGGAACTTGAAGGCACATAGAATGTATGTGTTTTTTTTTTCTATTAATTCGTGAGTTGTCATTCGTATAAATTCTTGGCCAGCTTTGCTACTGTTGTTACACCAAGTTTGAGAAAATGTTTTCCGCATATATCTCATTGTAAACCAAATGCATCATACATCGTCCTTGCCGATTTTTACCCTTTGAATCAATGTTAAAAAGTAACAAGAAAGATCAATCATGCTTAAAGCATTGATTATGAAACACTTTCCAACTTCAATGCAATTTTATTTAAACATGTCTAAAATGCAATACATTCCTCGGTAATATTTTAAAACTTATCACAATACTACATTAATTTATTATATTTGAAACCTTAAACCTTCATCGAAAAAAATTAACTTCATTCAAATGACGGCATTAAAGTATAAATTGCCTGGTTTAAACATCTCTTAAATGTTATACATTCCTCGGTAATAATTTTAGAATTATCATAATACTACGATAATTTATTATATTTGAAAACTTCATCGAAAACAACTGAAATCCATTCAAATGACGTCATAAAAAAATAACACGCCTGGCTCTCTCTATAAAAGCAACATTTCATTCATAAATAATTCCCCCATTCATGTCATTCATCACAATACTATAATAATTTATTTTATTTAAAAATTAAGACCATTGAGCTGCAAGTAAGTAAACTCTATGCGTAAAACTTCATCGAGAAATATCGTCCTTCTCTTTCTAAAATCAATGAATTCATATCAGCTAAGCAGACTCCATGGACTAAATGATTTTGTGTTAAAGAATTACAGCGATTCTAATACAACTCATTCTACATATTTTGCTGTTTACATTTTACATAGGTGAAAAATAGGCTTAATAGTAGAAATAATCAAATTTGGAAGAGCATTTAAACTGAAATATATTGTCATTGCGTTGTTTCAGTATGTAGATGCACAGAATTTAGGCAAAAATAAAGTAATTTTAGGACGGATACAACACTCAATATGAATTAAAAAGAACTTTAAAAATCACGATTTTGACACAAGATGGATGCCATATATCATTTTGAAGTGGGTCATGTGATCGTTTCATATCATGGACACGTGATCGCTTAATATAAGAGGTGTTATTATTATTTTAATTTTTATTTAAAAAACTACTGAATATATTTCGCTGAATTTTTTTTTATATATTTTATGGAACAATTTGAATATTGCCTAAAATTTTCGAAGCAATTTGTGAATTTTAAATCCGCTTAAAAAATGCTTGAAAAATTAGGTCCCATAGGGCTCAATGTATTCCATTTTTTCAACCCGGGTTCAATCCAAAACTAATTGGGTGATATTATTCATTTATATTCCCATAGGTCCTATAGACCGTCTGAACAACATACTAAAATTTCATTTTGATTAAGTTATTTTTACGGCAGTTATCGTGCTAACGGACAGACAGACAGACAGACAGACAGAATGAACAAAGTCATAAACACTTTTCAACTTTGTTGTAAAGTGTTAAAAATCGCAAAATATGGATGTCGTGGCAATAGCTAGTAGACTTCAGACTTTTTAGACTTTATGATTTATTTACAGAGTATATACAACATATATACAATATTTACAATTTCCATAAAATTTAAACAACATTCTTATTTGGTGTATGAGGTCACGTAATATTATAGGCTCAAGTGCTGAATGGTACGACCTCCTTTATTAATATCCAAATCATAACCGATTTCTTTTTGGCGCTGTAGGCGCAAACCAAACCCGCCAAGAGAGCGTTCAACGCCAAGGCCGGTTGGCGCACGAATTACGATGGACTTTTGGTCATTGCGCTCAGCCTGACAGTTATAATATTTAACAATTTGCATGACAGCTAAATAAATTAAAATTAAATTATTGATAGTTAAAATCTAAATCATACAGAAATATTTTATTTATAGCATTTCTTCTATTATAGGCTGCTTTGCCATGCAGTTACAGAGGAGAATTTTCTTCCGATGAGTATGATTGTGATACGATTGGTCATAAATATGCAGAAAATGTCCAGAACGTCATTAACAAAGCTCAAGCCAAAGGCCGAAAAATTGCAGCTTTTTTTGCGGAGTCTATGGTCAGTTGTGGAGGACAAGTTCTTCTGCCAGAATCTTACCTTTCTAAAGTTTACAAGTAAGTCTGCAATTTCTTTTATAATATACGCACGTTACACGGAAAAATCTAATGTGGGCATTACATGACTCTTCTTATATAATGCAATGAATTTCTGTCTTTCACGGGGAAAAAATAATGTATAAGATTCACGGCACAGTGTTTTTAAAGTTGAACTGCACATATAGCGCTTTTCCGGATGACTACATGAAAAACTATTTCGAAGCATCCCATTAACTTATATTTCGCGCAACTCTAAACTGAGAATTATCAATATTGATAGCATCCGCACTGAGCAATAGAGTCTATATATTAAAATATTTGAATAATTAATTCATCAATTTGGCGTCATTTCTGTTGACTTGGCGTAGTTTTTGCAATTTTGACTATATTTTTGAAAATCTGGATCAATATCGCCCCTAACAGGCAATATTTCGATAAATGGGTCACCAAGTTTGCTAAATTGATCGCCAAGCGATACAGACAAACGGAGAGAAGAACACTTCCCATATATAAATGACTGTTGGAAAATTCTTAGACGTCAAAATACAAAACTATTACATAAAGTATCTTCGCTCGTGAATAGAACGAACTGGATCCACGAGGATGATGTTAACAAATGTATCACATAATATTACATATGAAAAGTGAACATATATAATAGTTAATATTTATACACAATAGTTATACACAATAGTTAATATTTGTTTTTATTTTACGTGATTTATTCAATAAGTTTATCTTTAAACTGGGCACTATTTCGAGAATGGTGCATTTTCTAGCGTTCTAAAGCCTATGCCAATCGTTTTCTATGAAAAATTACAAACATCATAGAAAAATTACATTCATTGAAAAATTGCAAAATTAAATATGTGATGAAAACTTACAAACGTAACATTATTAAAAGTTCTGATTTTTTTCAAGATTTCATTTGAATACTTGGGGTTTTTCCAAACATTCGATTATGTTAAAGATCCATATGCTTCCAGTATGTACCGACTAATATTTGTACAAATTTCTTTTGAAACGCGCCATTCGTTAGTGAGATGTCGATTCCATAGAGTCGCATACGCAGACATCACCTTAAAATTGTTCGAATCGAGTTCAGGGATGCTTAAAACATGCTCTTCTGTTGAAAACTCGAATTCGAATTTTCGACCCCGTCACAATATTTTTCTTTCACATTATACTATGTATATAGGGAAAGTAAAAGTAAAAAATGTTCCTGATAGTAAAGATGTATTCCCTTGTTCCTTCAAGAAAAGGAATAATTTTATTTTGTTTTATAGAAATTGAAATCACGCGTTTCCTAGCCGAAACATTTTAAAAAAAAAATTGAATTTATCCATGTATCCAAAATATAGGGTAATAAATTCTTTAAAATGTTCCAGGTTTTTACCTGGCAACTAGTTGTCCTTATTTGACCTCAACTTTCTTATGTCTTTGTATGTCGAACAAACAGACAGACTTTCTATATACACATATTGATATCGTCTGTTAAAAATAATACCATCTTGGGTTTTTTTTTTCGATTATTATACAAATTGCAAAAATTCGTTAGCAGAAATGAGAAACACGAGAAATTAAACTGTGTTTTCTAATTGCTGTGTTATTAAAATCAAAGTAATGTTAAAATAGCCAATGGGAGAATTAATTTAATCAAAAAAGTGATCATTAATAGTTTTATAATAACCAATTCGAATCACTGCCGTTTCAACATTCTTACTTAATTATTTTTACTAGTAATTCTTAAAAAAAAAAAAAAAAAAAAACAGAAAGTAAGAAAACATTTAAAATAGCCTACTTTCTAAGCATGGAGACAACTGCCTCTTATAATATCACTAACTGCGACTTTAACTACTTTAAAACTTTATTTATGATCTATTTTTACCTGAGCGTATATATCATTATCTGCCGCTTAGCCTTAAGATGTATGAGTAATAACCCATAAAAGTGACTGAACGACCTTGGTATTTCACCTTTTTCAATACGCAATAATATGTATAATGACAGTGATAATCAAGAGTTGTATTAATCATTTTAGCCGTGACATACAAATGTTATATTACGACGAATATATTTCCTTTTAAGCTTATCATTCAATCGAAATGCCATTTGTGTAACCTAATGCATGAAGGTCAAATGACTATAAGTACTATGAAATGTAATCAAGGTTTGCCGTAAGAGTATTTGCTATAATCTCTCTCTCTCTCTCTCTGTGTGTGTATATATATATATATATATATATATATATATATATATATATATATATATATATATATATATATATATAGATATATATATATATATATATATATAATTAATATATATATATATATATACATATATATATATAGTGTATTATGAGTTACTACATACATTCTAACTTTGGATTTAATAATTTATATATATATATATATATATATATGTTTCTGTTTGGATGTAGTAAAAGTGTTATTGTATAGGTGTAGGGACTGTATATGTATAGGTGTAGGGACTGTATATGTATAGGTGTAGGGACTGTATAGGTTTTCTACTTTTTTCTTTTTTACGTTTATAGTTTTAGTATATGTATTTGGTTGGAGACATTGTATCCGCTTCCGGGAGTGTCGTCATGACATAAAGCTGGCTAAACCGGGAAGTGGGGGTCACAATCCCCCCCGGCGAAATTTTGATGCATTGTCATTCTTCATTTTTTTTTTCTTTTTCTATTTATTGTGTAGTATAGAAATGTACTTGTTTGAGCAGCTTGGCGCCTTTGGGTATATTTTCAGTTGTTAGTTTTAGATGAGATAAATGTTATATTTATGTGTATATATATATATATGAATGTATATAAATGAATGATATAACTATACTTTTATCTCGTGATGTTTGATAAATTTGAGGCTAAAACACAATTCTGGGAATTATTTATTGTACGAAGCATGATCAATATCTCTTCTTCTTCGACCCAGACCGTCCGACCTACCAGGAAGGTATAAGGTATCTGTTTGGACAGCTGGGAAGTACTATCCAATTTAGACTGGAGCTCAGTGGGAGAGGCATCTACAGGGGCCGTACCCTCCTTCCCCTACTACCAACCTCTCGGAAGGGCTTACGGACCCACATGTTTAATGTGATCGTACTCTGCGTGAACACGGCAGCAGTTTTGGCAGTGGCGGGAATCGAACAGGGCCGACCGAGTGCAATTCCCGCGCGTTAACCACTGGGCTGTCGCGCCCCTGATCAATATCTCTTAATATATTACAATTTATTATTGAAACTTTGTTCTTTTATCTTTCATCATGTTCTTATTCTAGATATGTGCATGAAGCCGGTGGCATATGTGTAGCTGATGAAGTCCAAACCGGATTTGGCAGAGTTGGACAGCATATGTGGGCATTTCAACTACAGGGAGAAGGTATGTTCTTCCACAGTTTCAGTTGTAGAAAATTCATTAAAACAAGAAATTTCCGAAGAAGCTATTATATGTTGGCAAGTGGTGTGTACACATTATGCTTGACTGAACTATCAAGCCTTTTGATCCGCTTTTCTACACTCCTTCCGTAAGGTCCTTCCCGGCCACTCAAACGGCTACTGTAAATCCTTGGGTCAGTTGAGTGGTCTGGACCTTTAATACTCCTTCCTTAAAGTCGGGCGAATTTATGAAAAAACAGAAAGTGACATCTCCATAACCTGAGATCCTTATTGGAGCTTACAACCCCCTCCGAAATTTGTTGTTAAATTCTTATCAATCATCATCGAAGTTATGTCTATAGTCAATAGATATAGATGTTTCAGGGAAAAGGTTTGAATCGGAAATGGAAATTGTTAGTGAACTCCCAACACTTTTCCGAATTTGATGTTGAATCCATATTAGTCATCATATAAGCTCTATCTATGGCCAATTCTGAGGAATAGATGTTTCAAGGGCAATAAAAATATTTGAAACGGAAGTGGCATCTTCAGAACCGGAAGTGAAAAACTTCGTGAACTCCCTCTCCCCTCCTGAATTTGATGCTGAATCAGTGATCTTCTAAGCTCTATCTATAACTGCTTCTAAATATAGCTGTTAAGGAAAAGGAAAATTTTTGACGGAATAGGAAATTCTTAGAGAAACTCCTCTGGAATTTGATGCTGAATTCATATCAGTCATCATCTAGCCTCTAGCTATTAGACAACTATTTGAAATTGATGCTTAACGGAAAATTTTTAGTAAAAACGTATATACAAATTCGTGCCACCAGTTGGTTTGAATCTTTTCATCGAGAATATTTTATTTTTGTAATTTTTAATAAGGAACTGAGTATATTTTAATAAGGTTTCTGATTTGAAGTTTTCAATTTCTGAATATTGAAATATCATAATATAGTTTTGTTCTGAACGCAATCTTTCTCCTTTTTTCTAGATATATGCCCCGACATCGTCACAATTGGTAAACCAATGGGAAATGGTCATCCTGTAGCCGCTGTTGTTACAACACGAGATATCGCCCGGAGTTTTAAGGAGCTGGGAGTGTCTTACTTTAACACGGTAAGTTTGTAAGCTAACAGGTTAACTCGTTCACTTTTCGTTTAAACTCTTTAGATGTAAAAAGAATTTGCAAAGTTCACCTCGACGATAAAATCTTGTAATTCCGTCCCAGTAACTTATAGGTAGAGCGTCGATAGCCAGTACGAAGATCCGTGGTTCGATTCCTGGTTGGAGAAGCAACTTTCTTCCCAATGGCGCCCCAAAAAAATCAATCCTATAGGTTAGTTAGTGCAAAGATGCCGGTGGTCTGAAAATGATCGTAGTAGTACGACTAACACGTATTCGGTCGACTTTGGAATATTGAGCTCCGATTGGAAAAGTTGTGTGTGTGTGTGGGGGGGGGGGGGGGGTCAAAGACCACGCTGGAAGCTAACCTGGAGGATAAAAATAGCAGCAGGAGGCTAAACTGAGATAAAAATAGCAAGGAGTGGTCAATTAGATTGTCAGTTGCACGTGAATCTGACATTAGAGGGTGATAATGCAGAGTCCACGTCGGCTGTAAGAGCTTATAATTCCGTCGCAGCAGCTCAACAGTAAAGCTTCGGCTGGCCAGTACGAAGATCGGTGGTTTGATTCCCGGTTAAAGCAGCAAGGTTCTTTACACATTGTCCAAATGCTTAATGAAAATATCGACCAAGGAATGCTTTCTTACAAAATTCTTTATTCAACACTAAAATTTTCTGCTTCCTGCGGAGCAGTTGGATTTCATATTCTCACAGTGCAATTCTCGTTGGCCAAGTACAGCGACCGACTCCTAGCGTATCCGACAAGAGCGTTGTGTCAGACTGTATTCTAACAAGTCCTTAAACACTCCAATAATGAAATCTCCATAAGTGTACAGGTTAGGTCTATCTAGAATAAAGTTGCCATACCCGATCGAATAAAATTGATTGTAGCGACCCATAGCAGATTATATCGATTTCAAAGTTGTAGAGGATTAACTAATTAGTAGTAATCGACATCCGCAGTTGCGGTGGGCCCCAAACTTGAGAGGGGCCTCCCCCATATGACCTTCATGCATAAATATTAGTAAAAACAGGTTGAATTTCCTGCTGGGATAAATGGTTGGGTCCCAAATTGAAGACTTTCATGGGGCCCTTAAATTCCTTAAACCGACCCTGTATGGAAGGTACCTATATAAGTTCCTGTCGAAAAATCATATCATCAGGGCCTGTAACACGGTGACATCTGCAATGTTCAATGCCTGCTTGTCTGCTTGTCAAATTACCCGGAAATATTCTTTCTCGATTTCAAATGTGCATTGTTGCTGATTGATGACATTTTGAATAGGCTGCGCATTAGATTCTTGTGCATATAAGGATTGTTTATTTTAGCATTCCTGAATAGGATAGCCTTTCATCAATAGCTCAATTGCGTCAAATATATGTCTTCTGTAATAGTTTTATTATTGATTCCTACTCATTAGACAGTGCTTCACAACTGTGTAATTGCTCTATTCCCCTTGGGTGAGCTGGGTGACCTGAGTAATTATAATACTAAAATAATAATATTGTAATTGGCTTTTTCGTACATCTTGCTTCGTTGCTTAGTTCTCTATCACACCTTTTTAAATTCTCCGCTAGAGGAACTGCAATCACTTTTATTGGATCGGGCATGGTCACATTACTCTAGATAGACCTAACGTGTGCACTCCTGGATCTGTCCTTAAAAAATTATTGGGGTGTTGAAGAGCTGTCATAGGACCCCTGTATTAATTTTTTTTTTAACCCAGACCGTCCGACCTACCCAGAGGTGTGAGATATGTATGAGAGGTCTGCCCGGCTCACGGACTTACTTTTTTTTTAAAGTTGGGACGGGCGGAGAATATTTAATTTTTAAATAATTTTAATGAATTTTGAAATGATATTATTGTGATGATATTATTGTGTTGGTAAAATGATATTATTGTGTTGATTTCAGCTTTGTAAAGCTAAGCGCTTAAAGAAAACAACTTTTGTCTTAACTATTTGTACAAAAATTTCCTAAATACGAGTGTTTAATACATTTAAATACAAATCATATTCGGCCGGACCGTGCCGAGACTCAATGGTCTTTGGATAGGGCCGGACTCGTGTTTTACATTTGTAAATTTCTCCGACGTCGAGCAGGGTTTAAGCACTAGGTTTAAGCACTAGGGTTTAACCACTATCGAGTAGAGCCGCGTGACAGTCTGAAATTTCGTTCCATGCAGTCAGTCCTCTACTCTGAGTCATAATAACAATGTCCCCGAAATATGTGTCGTCATTTTATTATATGCGTGTTTTCAATTAAGAAGTACACTAATTATCATACTTTTACAAGTGTCAGTTAATGTTGCTATACAACTATTCGTATCACAAAACACTCAAAGACATAACAGTAAGTCATTCTGTTAATCTTTGTATTCTATTCCTTACAGTATGGTGGAAATCCTGTTTCAATGGCCATTGCCAATGCCGTTCTAGACATCATTGAAGACGAAGACCTTTTGTCAAAGGCCGGGAAAGTCGGACAGGAACTTCTCAATGGCCTCAAGGAGCTGCAAGAAAGGCATCCAATTATTGGAGATATTAGGTAAGTGTACTTCACGAACTACAAGTACGGTGAAACTTTTCTTAGCTGTCTTAGTACAGTTAAGCGTATTAATATTGATCTATTTTGATAAAGGTCATATCTCCATTTTCTGAAGGGTATTACATTTCACTGAATTTTTACTTTCCTTATATACATGATGTATAAGAAAAATATTGTGACGAGATCGAAAATTCGGATTCGAGTTTTCGACGGGAGAGCACGTTTCAAGCACCCCTGATCACGAATCAAGCATTTTTGAAGTGATGTCTGTGTGTGTGTGTGAAAGTATGTGTGTATGTATGTGTGTGTGTGTTACTGAGTCTGTGGAGACGTTAACTGACGAACGAATGGACCGATTCGAACGACATTTGGTACAAAAATCACAATCCGTAAACACTGGAAGCCTATTGTTTTCATACGCAATCGACTGTTCAGAACCCCCCTAAATTTTCGAGTGAAATTTTGAAAAAATCGTCAAAAAATCAAAACCGCTAATATAGTTACGCAAATAGACATTTTTTATGTAATTTTTCATTAGAAAACGATTAACATAAATTTTAGAACGCTAACATGAACCGTTCTCGAGATATTGTACATTTTTCAAAAAAATTATCAAAAAGTCATATAAAATAAAAAAAAATATATTTTCTTTTGAAAAACATGTTCACTTTTCATATGTAATACCATGCGATAAATTGGGTGACATCATTCTCGTGGATCTAGCTGGTTTCATTCATGAAAAAAGATATTTTGAGTAATACTTTTGTATCTGAACGCCAATAGTCATTTATCTGCTGTAAGAATAACTTATTTCTTCTTTCATAACGCTTGGCGAGATTTTGGCGACGAATTTGGTGAAATGTCGCCAACTTGGCGACTTTTTAAATGTTGCTAAGTTAACGAAAAACTCGTCAAATGGATAAAAATGACGCTAAATCAATGACGACTCATTGATGATGACGAGATGGAAATGACGACTCATTGACTAAAATTCAATATCTTGGAAAGAATATAAATAACTACTATAAAAATAATCTATTTTTTTTTTGCTGTAAAAGTAGTAAATTCATTGCATTATATAAGAACCCACATCAGATTTTTTTTCTTATATTAAAGAAATGAACTTTCAAAACAGATGATATTGTTATGAAATGCATGCCCCTTGTTAATTAATTATTTCTAAATTTCATTTTCGGAAACGTCTTTTTCAAAAATCCATTTTATTCTTTCGTATTCCGCAAATTTTAATTTCATTTCGATTCTGAATTTTGTTCTTAAAAATAATTTGTATTCCAACTGATAAATAGCCAAATCTGTCCCCTCGCCTTCCTAAAGTCTCTGGGTCTACGTTAGCAACCATTCGCGCTTTGATACATGATGACGTTTCGTTATTTTTACGCGATTCATATTTTTATATGAAAATATATTGGAATTATTTTCCGTGTCGTCACGAACGCGCATTAACATTAAAAACGTTAAGTAAAAATAAAGTAATTAGTTTTTCAGTTGGTGATAAACTTGTGAAGGAGTCGGACGTATGTTTGCCCTTACAGCAAAATGGCTAAATTCTTATTCTAAATTTGGTTAAGTTAATTTATTTATTAAAAATTATGAAATATTGCTATAAAATATCGCATTATTGTTAATTTAAAAAGAACCAGTTATTTTCAACGTAGGTGAGATGTTAATGATCGTTTTTTATCAAAAGAATATTCCATCTCCTTGAATGTTCCGGAGCATTATTTAGCATTATTCTAGCATGTTAATCTATTTAAAAAATGAATTGTAGTGAAGGAATGTAGTTTCTGAATGATAACATGCTAATAAAGTGAAGTATATTTTATGAAGATTCTTTTATTTCACCAAGATGACTTATCCTCTTATTCGAACATCGCCATTTCGCTATTTATCTGACGTCCGGCAATAGAATTCTAATTGGCTGAAATCTCCCGGAATTCATGGATAAATTTCATTACAGAAGACTCGTATCCAATTCATCCATAATCTGATTTGTCACCTTGTCGTCAACCGCCTGCCTGCAGCACCGGAACTTCCAATAGTTTAGAACACCTATATACGATCACTGCCGGTTGTGTGCTAGCCGGAGCACACAAAACAATATTAACAATTGAAATTTAATTTGTTGTATGGCAGGAATTAATTTTATATGTTTGCATCAGAAATGACAATACCTTCATGATGAGTAACTCTCTATAGGAACATCTAAAATGTGGACTTAAAGTGCATATTTTTGTTAAAAGCGTGTTTGAGTCGTTTATCGGACAGTCTACAATAGGAGTTCATAACCTTTTACTACCCGCGAGCACTCGCAGACTTCAAAATTTTCTAACGAGTAATCGATAAAGAATATATTATAGTATATACATACTTTAATATGAATACCTATGTGCATACTTGTATGTATAGATGCATATATGTATACTTAGATTTGGGATGAACTAAATTTGCGTATAATCGAACTTGAACCAAAATAATATATGCCACTATTCACTAACATCAAATTGAATACGGATTATTATACTTAATTACGGATTAATATACTTAATACGGATTAATAACTATCTAAATTCAAATTTTAGAATCCTACTCATAGTGAAGTAAAGAGCACCACTGTTATTTTGAGTCTTCTATCATTAAAGTTTAGCAGCAATGAATCGTCGTTAAGTATAATAGTATCATGAAAATATAATGTACCGAAAAATATCATTAGCGTGGTTTGTCTGATTTGTACAGTGTTACTTAGTAAATTCTTCTAGTGCAGTATATGGTTATTCGCTGCAGCCGAACTTAAACAGTAAAAATAAACAGTATAAAATAAAACAGTATAAAATAACAGTATAAAATAAAACAGTACAAAATAACAGTATAAACAGTACTTTAACAGTATAAAATAAAACACCGAGACATCGGTTTTGTCGCATTTTATTGATAATATGATCGCAATGTTTAGAATTGGTCCTTGAATATTTTCGGGCAACAAAATAAAACTGCTCTGATCTAATAATATATTTATGGGTTTTATTAAAAATCAAATGTTTCTTTCTTCCCTTATTTATTTAAAAATTATGGCTCTTTCTAATGCAGTTTATATAACTAAAATTGTGTTGTGAGTTTTAGATATTTTTAGAGCATAATTAGAATTTGTTATGACATGCACTTTAATAAAAAGAGTGAAAATATTTGTCTGTTATATGAATAAAAATATTGTTATAGTAAAAAAATATAAAATACGTTTTTCTATAATCATATGTACGTAGAAGAAAAATGCAATAGGAAAATACATTTTTTTTTGGCGTCCCTTATCACTTTTTTGTAATGTTATGGATAAATTTATAAACAATTTATTATATTTGCTACAATTTTTTATCCTCTAATAATGGTAAAAAGTGTCTTATATTTTACTTTTGCATAGAGGTCAAGACAAGTATTATGGCGGCCCTGCATCCTATAAGAAATTAAACAAAGATAGTTAAGATTATATATGTTACCTTATAAATTACTACCATTATTTAGAAAATATCAAGATTCAATTGTGAATAACCGGAGGAATATATCAATTGCGTGTATAGCCACGCCTACATTTATCCTCTCCCATTTTTCGTATTCCGGGTTTTCTTGGGACATAGCGTTTATTTGCAATAAATATGAAAGACAATGGTAAAATTTTAAGCATATTGTTTCATTCCGAATCACTACTTCCGCAGGTGTTCAAAAGACCACGAAAAATACGGGAACTGAAATAACTTTTCGGTGTGGATTTCATATTGGAACTAAATCTACCATTTCAAGTCAAAATTACATTTTATTTTATTTATAGAAGGACAAGCATACCTGCCAACTTTTACGCATTATGTGTAAAATTTACGCATTTTAACTGCTCTTTACGCTTTTACGCATATATTGCTATATTTTACGCATTTCCGCATTTATTTGAATTTTTTAACTTTAATAGGAAATCAATCTCCGGCGAAATTCTCTGGCTTTTTATGTTTGAAATTTATCAATTAACCAGACATAGTATAATTCCTCAGAAACACCACATTTCCGCCATTTTAGCACTAATATATACCATTTCCGGGATCGTAGCAAATCCATAATAAAATGCAGGGTAATGCCAATCAAATTAACGGAGATTTACGGCCGCGTGTAACGTAAATTAAGATCTGGATCGCTTATTTTATGAAAGTAATAAATATACTTCTTCAAAGGTTGTCTAATTCAGCATAAATCGCTAAAATGTTATTTTGTTCATTAATTTCGCATAAACACTGCGATTGCGCAATTCAGTTTGTTCTCATGAATCGCCGAGAGTACAATAGTATATTTTTCCATCCATCTCAATCTTTTAAATATTGCATTTTTGATTGACTAAACTAGCTTATTTTCGTATTCTAATTAATTATGACTGTTAATTTCTTAATTATTTTCGCATAAACAGTGCGATTACGCAATTCAGTTACTTCGTGTGAATTACTAAGCGTACGTTAGTATCTTTTCCCATCCATCTCCATCATTTAAATGTTGCATATTAGATCGACTAAACTAGCTTATTTTCATATTCTGATTAATTATTACGGTTAATTTCTTAATTATTTTCACATAAACAGTGCGATTGCGCAATTCAGTTACTTCACGTGAATTGCCGAGAGTACGTTAGTATCTTTTTTCTTCCATCTCCATCATTTAAATGTTGCATATTAGATCGACTAAACTAGCTTATTTTCATATTATGGCTAATTATTAAGGTTAATTTTTTAATTATATTTGCATAATATAAATTTTTCTATTTAAAAAATGGGTATAAACTCTGTGAAGGGATATTTTTCAAAAAGTGGTATTAAAGCAATGATTTAGGCAAATGAAAGGGAAACCATTATGGCAGGAATATAATTCAGTGCTATATATATATTTTTTTTATTAAAGATCAATATTTGTTACTCTCTTTAGTGAAAACCTGTGTTTTGCCAAACATAAATATTTGTCTTCATTATAAAGTAATTCTCACCGGATAAAACCTTTATATATTTTTGCTTTATAATTTATTGTCTTGAAATTTTATAAAATTGGTGTCCTGAATTTTCATAATTTATCAGTAAGCCTGATATCTAATGCAATATTTTTTAATGCAGGTACGTGTACATACATAGTTGAATTCATTAGAAATGTCGTTTGCGCATGTAGTTAAAGAAATCATTATAAATGTCATTCACGCAAAATTTTACACATTCCAATTTTCCCAGGTTGGCAGGTATGGACAAGTCATAAGTAGTGCTTTTTTAATACAGCCATTTGGGCAATCCTCAGTTAAGTTCAACACGAATAACATTATTCTAATTCTCTACAAAGTACACCATAAATTAAAAGTGAAATATTTTGCGCACCATCCATATGTACCGATAATGTTTTAAAATTATATTTTATAAGATAAATGTTTTCGCTTGACCACCCACCTATTCTTCTCTCCATCTTTAAAATATCTAGAGAGTTGTGCCGAATAAGGCTGCAGCCGAATTGAAATAATACACATTGCAACGGATTGTATTCTCTAGAACACTTGTGAAGGAACTTGCTTAGAGGCAGAAAAATCCACTGTATATAGAATCTGTTACTTAAAAATCCATTGCTTCAAATTTCGACAGTATTAATTTAAAGCAATTGGCCGTTACTTCGCTTTTTTGTTAAAACCATTTTGTTGACCATTAAATATTGGATATATTGCATATATTATATATCTGTACTACTAAAGAAATGTCCAGTTGCGTTTCCATCCGCACCAGGACGATGAAATAAATTTGTAACCGATGAACCCGGCACGCTTTTAAGTAAAACATATTCAATTATTTGAATATTCTACAATTTATGAATAAAGTTCTAACAAATTAACAACATTTAAGCGCGACTTTTAACAGAGGCATGTTTCTGGTTGTAATTCATGTTTCTAAAATATTCGTAAAATGTATTCAAACTTTAACTTTTTAATTAATTTTTCCACTGATCTACAGGGTGTACAATAGAAAGTGAACAGTAGAAGATATTTTTGAACCAACCGTTGGTTGTAGACACATAGTTCCAATTAGAAAAATGCTTTAAATAAGGTAGGCTTTTGTATATGTGTGTGTGTGGAACCGTACAATTAAAACATAATGTACGTATGTGTCAACCATAACTCAAGAACTGTCAGATTTTCAGGAAATTTATAATTGGTGATTTACTCTGGTGCCCATCAGATTTTCGTAAAACTAGAACAAAAAATAAATAAATAAGTGAAAAAAATAAAATAAAAGTTGTTCTTTATTATATCATGTCCCGAAAAATCCCAGAATATTGAAATAAAAGCTAAATTATGTACATCAATATTTAGAAAATGGTTGTTTTCTGTGAAATATTTATGAGAAATCCTATGCAAGTAATTCCGATTAGCTACCATAAATTGTTTTGACGAATTTTCCCGTTTACCGGTATAAAATAAGTCAATAAAAACAAGAAAATACCAAGTAAAATTATACATTTGAAACTGAAAATTTGGTGCAATTTAAATAAACTACCCTTTTTAAATAAAAAAGGAATATAAACAAATTCCATTAATTAAATAGCAAAAGAGAAAGAGACAAAAATTAATAAATAGAGAAATTCATGCGTTGCTCACATAATTGAGATTTTATCTTTTTATTAGATAAATCATTTTAAAAAAACTTACAGTATGCAGAAATGAGTATAGTCCTGTGTTTTGAAAGTTTCAATCTTTTTATAGAGTAAAACTAAACAATATAGATGATTCTTTATTAAATTTGTTTGATTATCATTATTTCGATGCATTACAATATAAAGCAGTGGTGTTTTTTATATATTACCAATACACTAACTGTAATAACCAAACTAAAATTTCGTTTGAATGGCTTAATGTGTTTCAAAGACAATATTATTTACAATCTCGCCTACGCACTTACAAACATTCTATTTGTGTTCAGACGTGCAAAAATTCACAATTTTTGATTTTTAATTCTTGTTAATGTGTTTTATTCGGAGACTATAATTCTTCTTTTGCTTTTAGGGGCGTTGGTTTGTTCATTGGAATTGATTTGGTAAAGGACAGGATTACAAAGGAACCAGCGACGGATGAAGCAGCGTATGTGATTGCAAGGTACGTAATGTGGATTAGTTATGTTTTTTTGTTTTTTATCAGATTAAGAGCGTATAATTTCTTATTTGCATTCAGAGAAATAGATTATTTTCATTTTATCCAAAAAATTACTTATATATGGCACAGAAATTTATCATCTGTAAAAATTATCCCTTTAACATAAACGTTTATCCTAAATATCTTTTCTTAAACCAAGCTGACTGAGCGGCCGCATTGACAATTAATTTCTTTGGGAGGGGTCGTGGAAATGTACTCGTGAGCGGTAGTGAAGAGGAGGCATAACCCTAACTAATGTATTACTCTTGCTTAGCAGGCGTCACGAAAGAACTCACGAAGCGAGCACCAGCAAATAGAGGGCGATATGTCCCCGACTGGCGAAGCGAATTGCGGGGGTTGATGAGCGGCAGCGAGCAGGGACGAATAGTTTAAAATATGTGACGATGCCTGTACTGAATCTTCTTCTAATTTATTTTTTAAAAATTGTATCATTATATACATTTTTGTAATTACCTCACATTTACAGTTTCCAATTGCATCGTTTTAAAAGGCGCTGCCAGTTCATTATATAAATTACAAAAATTCACAATCATAAAAAAAAATCCGCAATATTTTAAAAGTTGTTTAGTCTGGTTTTTGTGTGGATATGTGTGTGTGTGTGTGTGTGTGCTTTGTTTGTGCAAAATAAAAATGAACGGTAGTAGAAACTCTTGGCGGAACCTCCATTCTCCTCCAAAATTTGATGCTAAATCTAAATGAGTCATCATCTAAGCTCTATCTATAGCAGAAATAGATGTTTTCAAGGTTAATTTTTTTTTTTCAAAAACAATAATGTGACAAAATTTTTATCACCGATAAAATGGCATACAACCTGGAAGCTACAGACAAAGAAAGAAAAGGGAAAAAAAATAATTGCAACTTTTGTCTTTTCAGTATAACCAACATAAATAAAACTATTATAATTGCCTGGTATTAACTTTGTTTAATCCCTGTATATACAGCGTTCCATCTAAAGTAAATATTTATAATTTATTTAAGTAAAGGGCAAGATTCAAAATATTGCCAATATTTTTTATTCCTTTATCCTCTTTAAAAATGAACGCACAGATAGTATTTTTAGCTTTAAACCTATAGTCAATAATGCATACCTGGCTTTTCTTGGAACTTACCTTCGAACCCTGTATATCTCGAAACTTTAATAATTTATTTCTTGAGCGTCAACTTCTGCAAAATATTTAACACTCATATATTTTTTCCTTATTTATTTTATAGAATGAAAGAGGAACGCGTGCTGCTGAGCGCTGAAGGAAAACACAGCAACGTTTTGAAAATCAAACCTCCTATGGTTTTCAACGAAGAAAATGCAGAAACTTTAATTTCTCAACTAGACATCATCTTATCTGAAGTAGAACAACAGAAATCTGCTAGGCGCTATGAATCTCCTTTCTCCAGTGATACAAGTTCAGACGACGAAATGGTATCATCATCATCGAGCTGAAATCTCGTTTCCGCGAGATTTTACATCGTTTTTACCTCATTCATGAACTTATCGTGTATTTTTAAGTTTTACTCTTGTAAATATCAAGAATATTTCATTGAAAACGTTTGATCAAAAGTTTTTAGTTTAGCAGTGCAATTTGTCATTTTTCCCGCCTTTTTTCATTTTTATTTAGATGCATTTTATTATCATGACCATGGAGTTAGAAAGACGGAGATAAAACTCCTATAGATGAAACGCTTGAAAATGCCATAATGCTTTGAAAATTATATCTAGGTGTAGCCAGTGTTAGTAAACTAGCTGTTATTGTTAGTTGACACAACAAAAAGGCGTAGTATTTAGAATATGTTATTTTTGATTATTTTTAATGAAGGGTTGGTTCCCTAATTATGCTTATAATTAACCAATATTTTTTCATAGTTATAGGATAAAGAGCAGAATATATGAAGATAAAAATAAATTGAAATGTAAAATAATTTTGAATACGCGCAAATATTCTTTATTGTTTTAATTCTACTTTGCATTCCTCTAATAATTTATTTTTATAAAATTGACAGTTTAAATAAATATTTTAGACCTTTCGCCATAAAAATACATACAATACGGGACTACTTATCTTATCCCAGGGCCACCTAAATTATTGTCTCAAACAATAGTGGCGTTTTCTTAATATGAAGTTTTAACTGCGTACTTTTGCCTCCATGAGACCCCCATTTCAAGAATGAAGGTGAACAATCTCTCTTACTCCATGATTTCAAGTTTCACTCATGATTTCAAGATTACGACTTTTGTATATTTTTTAATAGTATAGTAATATTCGGTAAAATATTTAAGCTTATTTTCTGAAAAAAAAAAGGTTAATCAAAGAATACTAAATTATTATTTTTTGTACTGTGTAATTTTTGATATTTTAAAATAGCAAAATCTTAACATCTTGCAGGTATATAAATAGTTCAGTAATAATCAATAACTTTTCTAACAATAGAATAGAAAAATATAAATTTTATACAGATTCAAGATTAAAATCGTCTGTCAGTTAATATGTATGGTTAAGTTTATGAGGTTCTCTCCTATTATCTGAAAAAAAAAGTTAATTAAAGAATACTAAATTATTATTTTTTGTACTGTATAATTTTTAAAATTTTAAAATTCCAAAATCTTAATATCTTGCAGGTATATAGATAGTTTAATAATATAATCAATAAATTTTCTAGTAATATAATAGAACAATATAAATTTCATGGATATTCAAGATTAAAATCGTCTGCCAGTTAATATATATATATATATATATATTTAAGTTTATGAAATTATCTCTTGAGTCCGGATAGTTTAGTGGTCATGAACATGTCTTGAGATCCAGATCTTGATGATTCGAATTCTTCTTCAACTAAAACTTTATATCGGAATCTGAGAGATGCTATTAATGCTGGTAATTGATCTAAAGATCATATAGTTAAGTAGAAGAAAAGGTAAAGTTTAAGAAAATATGTAAATTTGTTGAGTTCAGGGAAGCTTGACCCAAAATTAAATTAGTTGATAGAACACTAATCTCAAAATCAGGTGGAGGTTTAACTAGTTTTTCGGGTAAGCCTCCATAATTTGTTTTAATTATATCTTTTATGCAGATGAAAAATGTTCGATTATTTTAAAAAACTATTTCATATATATGAAAAATTTATTTTATTTAAAAACTTTTCGAAATTGGTTTAACTTTGCAATTTTAAACTTAATTTTATCAGATGTTTTCAATTTTTGTGTATATAGATGTGTTACTTTTGTTACATTATGTAAATATTTCGCTCATCATTGTAAATATTCACAATGAGATGAATGCATGAAAAATAGAATGAAGCAGTGTGTTTTTGCATATTCAATAAAAATATCTTTTCATAATTTTATGATTTTTGTATTAAATGTGTCTATTGAAATCACTCTTTGCAATTGGTAAGTTTTGAAGGATTTTATAACGAGGAAAAAACTCTGATGCTTTCAGTACACCACAACTTTCCTCCCAACAGATTGGAATGATTTTAATTTTTTAGCAGTGTAATCGATATACTAGGAAAGAACCCATTTATAATCACGTAAAAAGTCGAAAGCATAATATTATTAACATCAATATCACACTTACATTTGAGGTTGATAACTTTGCTGATGGTTCCATGCAGCTAAAAGGAAAAATCCGTTTAAATTGACTCTCGTGAATGGTACGTGTTGGCTGCAAGATATAAATTTAAATCAATTTGTCAAGTAATATCTTATACAGTCTGCCATCGCAGGTTTCAAGACGCAACTTTTTTCAAGACGAGTTTTGGACGTGATCTTGTTTTTAGTCTAGTTGATTGGAGTAAACGATACGACCCGATATTAAAGTAAATAAGAAGATATCATCAGAAACACATTTGGTTTTTTTGAAATTTTGAAATATGACTGTGATTAATATAAACCCCAAAATGATTGAGGGAACCAAGAAATTTAATTAAAAAATACCAGTTTAAAGAGGTGAAATAATAATATCAAAACTTAAATTAATAATAATAAAAAAAAATGAGCTAAGGACATGTGCATTACAAAACCGCTTAAATCTCCGATATCCATTGAAAGTGAACTACTAAAAATAATTTTGATCAGATAATAGAAGAATTTATTAAGGAGGAAAGAGCAGAATATTTTTTTAAATAATTGGCTCCTTAAATTTAATAGTGTTATTACCTTTTTTAGAATTTTTTTACTTTCAAAGAAACTTCAGAAAATGCATTAAAAATAATTATTTGTATTTATTTATTCATTAAATTTTTGTCAACAACATTATGCTTCTTTAGATGAGAAATTCTTATCGCACCTGAAAGTTAGAATCTACTATGCATGCAGGTTTCAGACTCTATAGTCTGTGTGTTTCAGTTTCAGTCTATGTTCACGGTAATTTCCTTTTGATTTATTAAACGCCAAAACCATTTTCTTTCCTATTATATATGAATTTTGGCAAAGTTCCTTTCGGTTACAAAATCCCGAAAAATCAGGCGTAATTCAATAAAGATTTTATTTTCAGCTCAATTGGCTTTCACCGCTCTGAAAGCACACATATTAGTTACACTTTACCGTCACTTTGGAATTTGACTTATCTGTCTGCACAGAAAAGTAATCTAAATGAGTTATGAATATTTTGAGGCCCATACAAACCTATTAGAAATTAAACACATTGCAAATTTGATATTTATGTTCAATTATAAGAAAAGTATTAATTAGAAAATATCGACAAGATTTAATTGTAAAAAGTCTTGATAACATGTATCAATAGTTAATTTGTAATAAATTGATTGACCACATCAATTTTTTTTCCTTCGGAGTTCTCTTTAGGTAATGAAATGGCATTTATATTCAATAAATATGAAAGTGGGTAGTGTGTAAAATTTCCGAATCACTATTTCAGAAGTAAAAAAATCCGATATGAGCAGCACATGACTTTCCTTATATAATGCAATGAATTTACTACTTTTACAGTAAAAAAAAATCTGATGTGGGCAACACATGACTTTCCTTATATAATGCAATGAATTTACTACTTTTACAGTAAAAGAAATAGATTTTTCTTATAGTAGATACTTATATTCTTTCCAAGACATTGAATTTTCGACAATTAGTCGTCATTTTCATTGATTTAGCGTCATTTTAATCCATTTGGCGAGATTTTCGTTAATTTGGCAACATTTCAAAAAGTCGCCAAGTTGGCGACATTCTGCCAAATTCGTCGCCAAAATCTCACCAAGCTTTACTGACGGAGAAATAAGTTATTCTTATAACAGATAAATATTGGCGTTCAAATACAAAATTATTACTCGAAGTATATTTTCTCATGAATGGAACGAGCTAGATCCACGAGAATGATGTCACCCAATTTATCGCATGGTATTACATATGAAAAGTGAACATGTTTCTCAATAGGAAATCTATTTTTTTAATTTTATATGACTTTTTGATAATTTTTTTGAAAACTGTTAAATATCTCGATAACGGTTCATGTTAGCGTTCTAAATTTTATGTCAATCGTTTTCTAATGAAAAATTACATAAGAAATGTCTATTTGCATAACTTTATTAGCGGTTTTGATTTTTTGACGATTTTTTCAAAATTTCACTCGAAAATTTAGGCGGGTTCTGAGCATTCGATTACGTTTAAAAACAATAGGCTTCCAGTGTTTACGGATTGTGATTTTTGTACCAAGTTTCATTCGAATCGGTCTATTCATTCGTCAGTTATCGTCTCCACAGACCCACTGACACACACACACACACATACTTTCACACACACACACACACACACACAGAGACATCACTTCAAAAATGTTTGATTCGTGATCAGGGATGCTTGAAACGTGCTCTCCCGTCGAAAACTCGAATTCGAATTTTCGACCCCGTCACAATACTTTCCTTATACATTATGTATATAAGGAAAGTAAAAATCTGATGCGGGCAACACATGACTTTCCTTATATAATGTAATGAATTTACTACTTTTTCAGTAAAATAAATAGGTTTTTCTTATAGTAGATACTAATATTCTTTCCAAGATATTGAATTTTCGACAATTAGTCGTCATTTTAATTGATTTAGCGTTATTTTTATCTATTTGGCGAGATTTTTGTTAATTTGCCAACATTTGCAAATGTCGCCAAGTTGGCGACATTACGCCAAATTCGTCGCCAAAATCTCGCCAAGCGTTATGGACGAAGAAATAAATTATTCTTACAGTAGATAAATGACTATTGGCGTTCAAATACAAAAGTATTACACAAAGTATCTTTTTTCATGAATGGAACGAGCTAGATCCACGAGAATGATGGCATCCAATTTATCGCATGGTATTACATATGAAAAGTGAACATGTTTCTCAAGAGGAAATATATTTTTTTTTATTTTATATGACATTTTGATAATTTTTTTGAAAAATGAGCAATATCTCGAGAACGGTTCATGTTAGCGTTCTAAAATTTATGTCAATCGTTTTTTAATGAACAATTACATAAGAAATGTCTATTTGCGTAATTGTATTAGTGGTTTTGATATTTTGACGATTTTTTCAAAATTTCATTCAAAAATTTAGGCGGGTTCTGTGCATTCGATTGCGTATAAAAACAATAAGCTTCCAGTGTTTACGGATTGTGATTTTTGTACCAAATTTGGATCGAATCGGTCCATTCGTTCGTCAGTTATCGTCTCCACAGGCTCACTGACACACACACACTCATACACACACAGACATTACTTCAAAAATGTTTGATTCGTGATCAGGGATGCTTGACACGTGCTCTCCCGTCGAAAACTCGAATTCGAATATTCGACCCCGTCACAATACTTTCCTTATACATTATGTATATAAGGAAAGTAAAAATAAGTTATTCTTATAGTAGATACTTTATATTCTTTCCAAGATATTGAATTTTCGTCAATTAGTCTTCATTTGTATTGATTTAGAGTCATTTTTATCCATTTGGCAGGATTTTCGTTAATTTGGCAACATTTAAAAATGCCGCCAAGTTGGCAACATTCCGGCAAATTCATCGCCAAAATCTAGCAAAGCGTTATGAATGGAGAAATAAGTTATTCTTATAGCAGATAAATGACTATTGCCACTCAAATACAAAAGTATTACTCAAAGTATTTTTCTCATGAATGGAACGAGCTAGATCCACTAGAATGATACCACCTAATTTATCGCATGATATTACATATGAAAAGTGAACATGTTTCTCAACAGTTAATATTTTTTTTCAATTTATAAGATTTTTTGATAACTTTATTTGAAAAATCTGCAATGTCTCGAGAACGTTTCACGCTACCGTTCTAAAGTTTATGTCAATCGTTTTGTAAGGAAAAATTACATAAGAAATGTCTATTTGCGTAACTTTATTAAAGGTTTTGATTTTTTGATGATTTTGTCAGAATTTCACTCGAAAATTTAGTGGAGTTCTGAACATTCGATTGCGTTTAAAAACAATAGGCTTCCAGTATTCACGGATTGTGATTTTTGTACCAAATTTCATTCGAATCGCCCCATTCGTTCGTGAGATATCGTCTCCACAGACTCACTGACACACACACACACACAGACATCACCTCAAAAATGTTTGATACGTAATCAGGATAGCTTAAAACGTGCTCTCCCGTCGAAAACTCGAATTCGAATTTTCGATCCCGTCAAAATATTTTCTTTATATATAATGTACAATAAGGAATGAATGAAGAAAATAGTATCAGGAAAGTAAAAATGACCAGTGAGAATTTCAAAAATAGAAATAACTTTTCGGTGTAAATTTAGTATCAGAACTTATTTTGCCATATCAAGACTAAATTTTCATTTTATTTGATTAATGGTCGAAGGGAGTAGTAGATATGTGGGGGTTCAACGCCAGAGGCGGAGCAAAATGGCCGCCATCTTGAATTCCGTAACCTGGACGGGGGGTATTTTGGCAAAATGGGAAAAATTTTGTGTTTTAATTTTTACTTTCCTTATATACATAATGTATAAGGAAAGTATTGTGACGGGGTCGAAAATTCGAAATTGAGTTTTCGACGGGAGAGCACGTTTCAAGCATCCCTGATCACGAATCAAACATTTTTGAAGTGATGCCTGTGTGTGTGTGTGTGTGTGTGAAAGTATGTGTGTGTGTGTGTGTGTGTGTGTGTCAGTGAGTCTGTGGAGACGATAACTGACGAACGAATGGACCGATTCGATCCAAATTTGGTACAAAATCACAATCCGTAAACACTGGAAGCCTATTGTTTTTATACACAATCGAATGTTAAGAACACCCCTAAATTTTCAAATGAAATTTGGAAAAAATAGTGAGAACATCAAAACCACTAATAAAGTTACGCATATAGACATTTCTTATGTAATTTTTCATTAGAAAACGATTGACGTAAATTTTAGAACGCTAACATGAACCGTTCTCGAGATATTGCACATTTTTCAAAAAAATTATCAGATAGTCATATAAAATAAAAAAAAAAATATTTCCTCTTGAGAGACATGTTCACTTTTCAGTAATACCATGCGATATATTGGATGACATCATTCTCGTGGATCTAGCTCGTTCCATTCATGAAAAAAGATATTTTGAGTAATACTTTTGTATTTGAACGCCAATATTCATTTATCTGCTGTAAGAATAACTTATTTCTTTGTCCATTATGCTTGGTGAGATTTTGGCGACGAATTTTGGCGGAATGTCGCCAACTTGGCGACTTTTTGAAATGTTGACAAATTAACGAAAATCTCGCCAAATGGATAAAAATGACGCTAAATCAATGAAATGACGACTAATTGTCGAAAATTCAATATCTTGGAAAGAATATTAGTATCTACTATAAGAAAAACCTATTTATTTTACTGTAAAAGTGGTAAATTCATTACGTTATATAAGGAAAGTCATGTGTTGCCCACATCAGATTTTTACTTTCCTTATATACATAATGTATAAGGAAAGTATTGTGACGGGGTCGAAAATTCGAATTCGAGTTTTCGACGGGAGAGCACGTTTCAAACAACCCTGATCACGAATCAAACATTGTTGAAGTGATGTCTGTGTGTGTGTGTGTGAAAGTATGTGTGTGTGTGTGTGTGTGTGTCAGTGAGCCTGTGGAGACGATAACTGACGAACGAATGGACCGATTCGAACGAAATTTGGTACAAAAATCACAATCCGTAAACACTGGAAGCCTATTGTTTTTAAACGTAATCGAATGTTCAGAACCCCCTTAAATTTTCCAGTGAAATTTTGAAAAAATCGTCAAAAAATCAAAATCGCTAATTAAGTTACGCAAATAGACATTTCTTATGTAATTTTTCATTAGAAAACAATTAACATACATTTTAGTACGCTAACATGAACCGTTTTCGAGATATTGCACATTTTTCAAAAAAATTATCAAAAAGTCATATAAAATAAAAAAAATATATTTCCTATTGAGAAACATGTTCACTTTTCATATGTAATACCATGCGATAAATTTCGTGACATCATTCTTGTGGATCTAGCTCGTTCCATTCATGAGAAAAGATACTTCCAGTAATACTTTTGTATTTGAACGCCAATAGTCATTTATTTGCTATAAGAATAACTTATTTCTCCGTCAGTTAAGCTTAGCGAGATTTCGGCGACGAATTTGGCGGAATGTCGCCAACTTGGCGACTTTTTGAAATGTTGTCAAATTAACAAAAATCTCGTCAAATGGATTAAAATGACGGTAAATCAATGAAAATGACGACTAATTGTTGAAAATTCAATATCTTGAAAAGAATATAGGTATCTACTATAAGAAAAACCTATTTCTTTTACGGTAAAAGTAGTAAATTCATTGCATTATATAAGGAAAGTCATGTGTTGTCCACATCAGATTTTTTGTGATGGGACAATGAATATTTAATAGTTATTGCTTATTTAATCATAGCCATCACTTAATATTCTCATCTTTTTTGTGATGAGACTATGGATAATAGTTAATGAAAGGTAATACATAGGAAATACTAACTTCAGGTAGTATACAGCATATAAACGGTATTAAAAACTAAGAAATTTAAGTAATAAGTATGAATAGGAAATATTTTTTTGAAATGCAAAATAATGCATGATTTAAGAAAACAGATTTTAGAAAAAGTTATTTTTGAATAAATTCTCAAATCATATCTTTAAAAATATGACAGATTCAACTTTATACAGCAAGTAATATAGACTAGATTTTTGAGTAATCTTTATAATAGAATATTTAAAATATATAAGATAAATTAGCTTTATTATATTTATTTTTATTACACACATATAAATGTATATGTAATATTGGCTGAAATAGCCCATGGAAGAGACACATTTCACATTACCAAATCTACTTAATCATATGACACACGAAAATCATGATTAGTTACATAAGGTCGAGTTCCTGATCGTCGACCTGCTCTTCAAGACATCTCAATGCAGTCTGTAGTTGTTCACATAATGTATAGTTACATCGGAGGAGGAGGGATACGGTGGTATGGGAAAGATGATTCCTTCGCGTTCATTATGCTTTAAAAATGTGATTGGGAAGCAGTTTCATATGAGAAAGTTTACGTAGAGGTTAAGCTTAGTGACCATATATGGTATGGTCGCGGAAAAGAGGAAGTGCTGGCAGACTTTGCTAATATTAGTGGCGCGAGAAAGAATTTAATATAGTTGCAATATGTGCTGATGGACATAAAATAGGAATTTGGAATAATAATTATGAAAGCAACTATTTGGAATAATAATTATGAAAGAAAAGGGTGTGTTATTGGGAAAGGCTTAAAATTTCTGTATTATATATATATATATATATATATATTCTACAATACATTTCCTTCTTCTAAGCATCAGATGTAAGCATTAAGTGTAAATTATTTACTTTAATATGCTTCCCAGCGCCGCGGACTGTTGTTAAAAACTCAACAGTGTTTTTCCCTTTGTTTCGTTTTTTTCATTCGTTTAAACATGGGCTGTTAGATTGTATGTGAGATATAGTATTTAAACATTGCGAAAATTTATCCAGAATTCTCTGATTTTGTTAAGATCGTGTTCAAACTACGATTTTTTGGGGAAAAACTTATTGCACTGTTTACATAATATTCTACAGGGAACTGCTTTCAAGCTCGGCTATGACCCGTGGTTGACTCCATAAGTGTACAAAGTTTCAGTCTTTTAGGTCACTAGGGGAGGGGATGAAGGATTTGGAAAGCATTTTCGACTCCTCAATTTTTTTAAAGAAGAATTAATTAGCCTATCCTGGTCTTGAATTTAAAATGTTAAATAGCTCATCAATTCATTCAAATTTTTTTGGCAGGCATTCCCAGAAAAATGTAGATATTTGAAAACCATTTCCCTCATTGTTACTGTAATATCTTTCATGAAAAGGACACATCTAAGAGTAAATTTTTATGTAGTTAATTTTGTAAATGCCAATGTTTATTTTCTTTCAATTTTGGCACAGCAGATTTCTTAAAATACTGTCATATTAAGCTTAATCATCTTTCACTATAGATGTAAATAAAAACTTATCTAAGGCAGTGGTGTTTGTTTTACTTTAATGGGTACATTGCATGATTTCTTTTATTGTGTAATTATGCAGCAGGTAACAAACAATAAACTTTCAATTTCATTCAACTGACAGTAATTTCAATTATTCATAATATGGATGGTTCAGAAAGGCCCAAACCTCTTATGATAAGTAAATCTTCTAAACGCCGATATTTTTCAGGAATGAAATCTGTTCCAATGACTTATTTTGCGTACAATAAGGCTTGGATGACTGCCGAAATTTTCACTAATTGGTTGAAGGAACTAGACAGAAAAATGTCCCTTGAAAATCGCGATATTGTTCTCTTCTTGGACAAATGTACAGCGCATAATAGAGTGCCGGAATTAAAATCTGTGAAAGTTCATGTCATGCCACCAAACACAACTTCTAAGTTACAGCCTTTGGACCAAGGTATTATTCAGAGTTTTAAAGTAAACTATTGCCACAAAATTAAGCTCATTTGGAAAATATGATAGATATTGAAGGATTCAGTACCTGTAACCAAACTGTCATAGATGACTATTTTGCAAGTAAAGAAGAAATGTAAGATTAAATTTTAATAATGTATATTACATTAAATGTGTATCCAATCATTTCAAGCTTCGCTTTATTTGTTGTCAGCATTTTCTTGGGTAATGCCCGATTCTCTGTCTGTAAGATAAAGTAAGTGATTTTTTTAAAAATGTGTAAAGTATAGGACTAGGATGTATATATTCTTTTATGAATTCCTTAAAAATTTTCAAATTTTCGTTATCTCGAATTTTTAATATCTCGAATATTTTTTCTACTCCCTTCAAATTCGACATATCGAGGTTCGACTGTATATATATATATATATATAATAAAATAAGATAGAAATAGGATACGAATGGAATAAAAATGGATGGGAAGGCTAACGGGAAATATGCTAAAGAAAGCCCAAGAGGGGGTTGTGACCCCTTTTTTATTATATATATATATATATATACAATATATGTATATATATTGTATATATATATATATATATATATATATATATATATATATATATATATATATATATATATGTATATATATATATATTGTATATATATATATATATACAATATATATATATATATATATATATATATATATATATATATATATATATATATATATATATATATATATATATATATATATATATATATATATATATATATATATATATATATATATATATATATATATATATATATTGCAGACACTGTCAAGATTTTATTTTCAATTCTACAATACATTTCCTTCTTCTAGGCATCAGATGTAAGCATTAAGTGTAAATTATTTACTTTAATATGCTTCCCAGCGCCGCGGACGGATGTTAAAAACTCAACAGTGTTTTTCCCTTTGTTTCGTTTTTTTCATTCGTTTAAACATGGGCTGCTAGATTGTATGTGAGATATAGTATATAAACATTGCGAAAATTTATCCAGAATTCTCTGATTTTGTTAAGATCGTGTTCAAACTACGATTTTTTGGGGAAAAACTTATTGCACTGTTTACATAATATTCTACAGGGAACTGCTTTCAAGCTCGGCTATGACCCGTGGTTGACTCCATAAGTGTACAAAGTTTCAGTCTTTTAGGTCACTAGGGGAGGGGATGAAGGATTTGGAAAGCATTTTCGACTCCTCAATTTTTTAAAAGAGGAATTAATTAGCCTATCCTGGTCTTGAATTTAAAATGTTAAGTAGCTCATCAATTCATTCAAATTTTTTTGGCAGGCATTCCCAGAAAAATGTAGATATTTGAAAACCTCATTGTTGCTGTAATATCTTTCATGAAAAGGACACATCTAAGAGTAAATTTTTATGTAGTTAATTTTGTAAATGCCAATGTTTATTTTCTTTCAATTTTGGCACAGCAGATTTCTTAAAATACTGTCATATTAAGCTTAATCATCTTTCACTATAGATGTAAATAAAAACTTATCTAAGGCAGTGGTGTTTGTTTAACTTTAATGGGTACATTGCATGATTTCTTTTATTGTGTAATTATGCAGCAGGTAACAAACAATAAACTTTCAATTTCATGCAACTGACAGTAATTTCAATTCTGCTATCATATTGTTCTGAAAATTGAAAATCCGACTAAGTTCTGCCCAATCGTCTCTACTGTAACTAAGAAAATGGAATATATTCAATCTTTTTGGTACTATAAGTGTGCAAAGAATTAGCTTTCTAGGTCACCAGCGGGTTTTTAGAGGATCTTAAAATTTTTGAATAAAAAAAAAATCGCATTTTCCCCACCCTGGGAAGTAAATCGAAAGTTCTGCTCAGTTAGGTTCTGTAACATAGTCGATACTATAAGTTTACTAAGATTCAGTCTTTTAGGTAAGAGGGGCTTCAGAGAATCTGTAAGTACATTTTATCTTCTTCCTTCCTTTCTTCACCTCGGGAGGGGGGGGGGGGGGCGTGTAAATCTAAAATACGGCTCTGTTATTATATGTATGGATATGCATATTTTTAGTATAACTTTTAACCTATGATTAAAATGACAAGCTCAAGTTGTATCATAGGCGTAGCCAAGAACTCGAAAAACGGAATGGTCGAGTGATGAATTTCATTTTCCAATATGAGCCCCTTTCAAGAATTATTACAATTTTTTCACCGTCGGGGGGAGGGAGCAGAGTTATGACCCCAGTCCTGCCTACACCACTAAATTTTATATATTTTCCGTGATTTAAAATATGTCTAATAACATAACCACACACTTTTTTGCTTATGTTTTAAATGTTGACATATTTATTTTACAATAATCTGTGCTTAAACATTTGAAAGTAACCTAATTTATGACCGCTTTCATGTGTGAATAAAACTTGAAGTCGCCATTTATTTTTGTAATAAACCATTAAATAATTGTAAATGCACATTAAATATTAATCTTCTGAAATTTTGAACCAGCTGTATATTTTTTTCTCGTTAAAATATCGCTGTAAAAATTATTCATTTTCAATAGAAAGTCCATGACAGCTTCGCAACAGAGGAGAGGGGGGACCCGTATATGGTCGGCGACGATCGATGCTGAATAGTGGTCGATGCTTTCCCCCCTCCCCCGCAGCCGTGCTTCCGTAGATATCCGAAAGATATAGGATATATATAGGATATCTACGAGTGCTTCACGGCTTCCCCAATCCCCATACAATAAGAGGAACAGAGCCTTTCCTGATAAATCCATCCTCTTAGGTGAAAGTGTCATAGTTATATTTCGTATTTGAACAGTAGATGGCAGCACCATCAAACATAGAGAACCTATCAAAGATCTCCACTCATAAGGAGTGGAGAGCTTTGATAGGGTTCTCTAATCATAGCCACATCTTCTAATCCATCAAGAAGTCATATCAAGGTTCTCTAATAAAAAGTAAAGTGGCTTGATTCCAGAACCTTTCTATCAAGGCTCTTAACTCGTTCCCGATGAAGACTCTTTAATAAAAAAAAGATCAGTGTAGAAAGCCTTGATAATCTATCAAGGCCTAGCCTTGATAATCTATCTATAATATATTTACACTGCTCTCTAGAGCAGTGTATATGAGAAATTATCCTTTGATAATTATTTCCTTCCCAAAACCGTTTAAAGTATTTTTGACACAAATATCTATATCAGATTGTACTTATTTCTGGGACCCCATGTAATATAATTATTCTTCTACATTATTGAATTTCTTAATTCGTCCAACTGCTGTCAAAATATTGCTGTAAATTAAAATTTTCCTTCAGTAAAATTTAGCGGTATCAATTGTTACCGTTATATTATTACTTTTTTTTTCTGTTCTAATAATGAGCATTTTCATCTATATCTAATAATAAAATTTCTTGTATGAAAATATTAACTTATTTGTAGTTGCATTTCTTCTTCAAAGCAGTAGATGGCAGCACTAAAATTTCAGCAAAAGAGGAGAGCAATGTAAATATGACAACCTGTTCGAAAATTATTTACTTTCGGAAATCTTTTATAAATATTTTTAACACAATGCTGCCTAAATCATCTTATCCTTTTTTGGAATTCATCATTGAAAACAGATGAATAGAGTTCTAGAGAAAGAGATAAATAGAGTTAGAGTTCTGTTTTGTATACTACTTTTACTTCTACTTTCATGTTTACATCTACATATGCATTGAAATTGGAAAACTGCCACATGTTAACTGTATTCGCAACGAAACCTGTCAGTGGTTGGTAAAATTCAATTTTAAAAACTCAACAGTGCTTATGAATCCAATGTTATGAATTCTTATGCAAGACATAATATTTTTGCTTGTAATTAATAGTGTATTTTAAATTTTTTCGTTATTTGATCGAACGATCGTCGAACTTGTCGTATGGTCCTTTTTGTCCTTAACTTCAATCTAACAATGACGACTGTTGCTGCTGGAATGGAATCGGATTCAGATTCTGACTGTGATATTGTCTTCTCTTCAAATATAAAAGACGATTCGAATGATACAAAGACTTACAACTACCGTCCTTCAAACCCGCCTCTTAAAAACTTTTCTAATAGAAGTTTGTCGACATTAAAAGATGGTGGTAATGACGTTAAAGCAGGTAAAACTGATATGGTAAGATTTTATTTTTGAATTTTTTGCATGTTTTCGTTTGTCTTTCACAAATTGTTATATGTGGTGTATCCTAAAAACTATTTAGTTAGTTATAATTGCGAATTTGAGAGATAAAGTATTGTTGAATGATTGCTATTGAAGCTGTCTATTAACTATAAAACATAGTTATTGTGAGGTTTGGATTTTTTTTTTTTAATATGAAGAAGTTGAAGTGGTTGGAAAGATATATACTTGTGATATTATACCTATTTGCTTTACAGAAATATTAAATCATTTCTCTATCTCTAGATGATACTAAGACTTGCTAATTAATTGTAACAAGTTTAGGACATTCTTGGGTACTTACGTATTATCGCAACCATGACAAAACGTAATTGATGTATCGTCCAATAAATGTCCCGATCGATTCCAAGGACAACATGCAACAAAGTGATCTGTATGAGGACCCACGTTCGAGCGGGCTCGAACTGGTTGGGGGACGTACGCACCGCTGGGACTGTGTCGTCAGACAGGCCGGCTTCGCCGAACCAAGTCACAGAGCATACTAGACTCGCTTCTGGGACTCGCTTCTGGGTTTTTCTCAACCAGTTCGACGTGGGTCCTCATACAGATCACTTGGCTGCATGTTGTCACGGTCCTTGCGCCGTGCGACGGTCCCAGAAGCGAGTCTAGTATGCTCTGTGACTTGGTCCGGCGAAGCCGGCCTGTCTGACGACACAGTCCCAGCGGTGCGTACGTCCCCCAACCAGTTCGAGCCCGCTCGAACGTGGGTCCTCATACAGATCACTTTGTTGCATGTTGTCCTTGGAATCGATCGAGACCTTTATTGGACGATACATCAATTACGTTTTGTCATGGTTGCGATAATACGTAAGTACCCATTCTTGGAATAAGGGTTACTAATCGTACTCTTTTAAGCGTACATGCAGGGCTGCCTTAGCTTTATCTAGGGCCCCTATAGGTTAAATTAAATTTTAGGGCTCCACCTCATAAAACTTTTATAGAAAAAAAGTTACAATGAGCATGGAAAATGGGCCCTCAGCATTTGTCTTATTTGCCTGTGGTCATGAATGGACATGTAATACTCTTATATGATGTGTAATACTCTTATAGGATGTATGACTCTTATATGAATATACATGTTTTACTCTTTTTGAGATTATAAAACAGCATTTTCGATTTTTTCACTTATCGGAACTAAATATACTATTTTTGAAATGACAAAATAAAACTGTCAGATTAACCAACCTAATCTTAATTTATTATTTTGTTTACTAGTTATGAAAAAATTAATCTTTTACTGTAGCTAACAGTCAGTAGCAAGAGCAACAAGTTCTGTTGGCACCAGTGTCTGAAATGAGAAAACACTGTGTCTGAAATGAGAAAGCTGAAATGCTAACACATAACATTAAATTTAACTCTTCACAGTTTGCAGTTGATGAGTTTTCCAGTTTTGAATAAAATTGAAGCAAGTAAAAGCTTAATTATTGAATCAACTTCTAATGTTCATTGAATTTTTTTTTATTTTTAAGGATTTGCAATTAACTTATATTAACTTCCAAGTGTCATCATTATAGTATATACAAAGAGCAGCAATAAATGAATTGTTGAAGTTATGCTGTATGTAGTTATGCTGTGAACAGTATGAACTTTAAAATGAGCTGTTTCATGATGTTGAATGTAACTTTGGAGACTTGTTATATTAACAGTTCGAAATAGGAAATCCTGTATATTTGCATTAAGAAATTCTGGGTTGTTGTGTTAATATAAAGTTTTATAGTGCCTCTGGCAGCAGAATATATAAGGCATGTGTTTGTTGTTTAAACTTACTGATCACATTCCTTATAGTGACTATATTGAACTTGAAACATTCCTATCCATTCAAATTATTCCAAATTTCAGTTTATTTTCAATTATGAATTTGAAAATAAATACATATTTTAATGGATTTCCTGATATGCTGAATTGAACAATTCATATAATATTCTCATTCATTACTAAGAGTCTAAAAGCATTTATTTTCTTCTAATTTTTCTATGTCAGAACAAACAATACAACATTTTTTATGATACAAGTAAAAATGAATAAATGCTTTATTTTAAGAAATTATTTCTGTGAATAATAAAGCCCTATTGATTTTAAACATAATAGACATTTTGAAGGACCTCAAAATTGCAATTGGTTCTTTTTAAACTTAGGGCAGTCAATTTCATAATCATTTTGAATGTAATTTAAGAATGTGAGAAAAATAAGTGGGATTATTTTTAGAAATCTGGCATGTAGAGTCTGGCAAGTAGATTTTTTCTGGCAAGTAGATGGCTGAAATCTGGCAAGTAGATTTTTTCATCTAGTGAGTAAAAAAAATCTATTATATGGCACTTTTTTCAATGTTTTTCTTGTCTTTTGAAATGCTAGTTACTAGTTACATGCTATATTAAAAACCAAGACAATGAATAACCTTTTAGTTATATCCATTGATGGTCCACATTTGGACAATTTTATTCCAGAATTAGTCTTTGATAAATGACATTTATCAACTAATAAATGTAGATATGTTGATAGAGAAGAACAAATGGTTATTTGCCTTGTGTATGTATTTTTTTTTTATTTTCTTACAAATCATTATCAGTGTATGCAGGTACTATCAATTGTGATACAAAATATTTTACTGTTATATTAATTTTTACATAATTCAGTGTTCTCCTTCCTCAGACCTTTTCTAATAGGTGCACCACCTGGCTAATTTTATTGACCATCCAGTTGAAATTTATATCTCATGATATACAAATAATAATTTACATCTTTTGTGATTCATTTTTTAACAGTGTTATAAAATTGAACCATCTTAAGCTATTATATTAATCTAGAAAGGGCACTTGCATCAAAATTGTTTAGAGGACAGTTATATTAAAATATAGGTACGAAACAAATAATGCTAAAATTTTTAATAACACATAAGCTCAAAGATTCTTTCCAAACTTAGAAAAACTAGCTGCTGTTGGACTGGCTATATACCTGTAAGTAGAGATGTGGGTTGGAAAATTTTCTACTATCTTTTTCCAGAAAATTTTCCGCTTTTTTTTTTCTCCCTAATTTATTTAAAAATGAAATGTAACATTCTTTCCACACTGTTTTTCGAAATGTACGTAACTTTATAAGAACCATGTTAAATTTTTTTTTGTGTAATTTTGCATGTTTTTTGTGTAGTGGAAAATTCCCTACAATATGCCAAAATCTAGTGCAAGACGATTTCTTTTGAGGAGGCTCCTAGTTCTCCCTGGATCCGGTAGTGGTCGGCACTATTAGCAACATATAAATTGCAAGAAAGTGGGGCTCACCCAGAAAAATTTAGAAATTTTAGAGTTCAAAATATGAGTATTTAATAGTTTGATAAAGTATCCTAAATGCTTCATCTCGGGGAGGGGGTGGGGATTTTCTTGTTCTTCCTTTAGATAATATTGGCCACGAAATCTAAGCTTTAATGCAGCGTAGGTAGCATTGTCCAACTGGCGGCTGTCGAACAAAGATAATGCTTAATAACATATTTAAAATAAACTAAATTACTAAACATTTTTTTTTAAATGAGCAAATGATACCTTATAAAATGCGTAACTGTAATCAAATGGATGCATACATATTACTGAAATTATTTAGTGACAGTAAAAAGAAAATTTGATCCAAAATTTTACTCTATTTTATATAAGTTGAACAACGTTGTATAAATAATGCGTGAGAAATTAGAATAAGAAAATATTAAATATATGTGTTTATGTTACTGTTTTTTCATTTTGTCTTTTGGAGATGAGTCATTAATTAATTTATAGACATAAAACGTAATGTGCACTTTTTAGCATATAAAAGGACTTACAAGAAAAGTTTTCAACCCGAGCTTAATAGATATTTACCGCCATTAGAATCAACATATTCAATCAGTTTGAAAAATATATATCCGCTCTTCGTGGCAATACTTCCCTCTACTACTCTTCATGAATATATATATATATATATATTTATATATATATATATATATATATATATTAGAAATATGTAATAATAAAAATTCAGGTAATATTAACATTACCATAGAAGCAAAATCATGGCCATAATGCTGATAAGAGACGGGAACAGCACCAGCCCAAATTCTATGATTAGTCAGAATCAAATTCCTCCTCAGATCTGAGTATTTAACTCTTAACCCAAATAAAATGCCTGTTTCAGATTGATCGAAAACATTTAAATTATGGCTAACACTGTTTTTTAGAGCCTAGCCTGTTTTTGTTTTATTTGCTTTTTAGATATCTGCCTTAACGGTTTTATTAGTGTTTTAAACTTTTTTCTTTACCCCCCGAGGTGGTTTTTTTTAAATTTTGCACATTTTTTTTGTGTAACCAAAATTACTTGTAACCGAAATTACTGTTTTTGTAATATTTGCACTTTTTTATTTTTGCCAGCCGGGGCAGTGTTTATTTTATGGTGTTTCCACTACTATTGAGTATCGTACTTATATTGTGATCTACAAAAAAGGGGGGGAAATTGTACAATAGACTTTTGAGATGATTAATTTGTGACACTTAGTACTATCCAGGCGTTTGATGCAGAGCAAATAGCTAATGATTAGATTTTTAAAAACTTGGTTACTACGGCAAGAAAAATAATGAGGGAAGAATTTTACATTACATTTAAATTGATGTCTCATATCATAAATAGTAGTATTGAATGAGTTACTTTGTATATAAATGGTGATATTATATATATTCCAAGTTATTAGAGTTTATATATATAATCTATCTCTAATATCAGAAACACATATTTTGTGTTCATTTTGATTAAATAGTTGGACTTGAAGAAGAGTTTTTTTCAAAATGAACAATTTATTTATTTAGGCTTAGTGCTTATCCACATGCATAGCTTCAATGCTTGGATTTTATTTGTTTTTCAATTATCGATTCTATTCCATTGATATTTGTTGATTATCTTCAGCTTGATGACTAGAAGTAGAAATTTGCATTTTTTTTCCATTTGATTGATAATTCTCTATTTAATACTTCTTTTTATTATGTAGGCATATTTTAAAGTTAGGGTTTTTCGAGTTGCAACGTCTCTCTATTCTATTATTGGATTTTCAAACTATATATATATATATATATATATATATATATATATGTATATATATAACAAAAATAATTTGAAAATCCAATCCAATGATATATATATATATATATATGAATCAAAGGTCAAAATATATGTATATATATCATATGTCAAAAAAATAAATAAAACCTGTCGTCATTAAAAGGCTCCCATAATATGTAGGAACTCTGGCTCAAAATTGTAAAGAGATCTCTACAGGCAATGAATGCATAGACAAAGGTTTTATTCTTAAGAAATTTAGACCTAAAACACTGCTCTTATTTAAATAACAAGGTTATGAGGGCACTAATCTACTTTTTTTTTTCCTGCGATGTAGAGGGTTGGGTGAAGCTTTACCTCAGCAAAACATTGATCGTAAAGACATTTATTGAATGCTTCCTCTTCCTGGAAGTTTTTACTTTACAGAAAGCTTACCGACAAGCAGGTACTCGTCACACTTGGCATAAGTCTTTAGACTGTTTGCCAAATTACGGGCTTTGCCGGATCATGAATGAAACTACGTCTTTAGAACAAAGGTCGCCGTGAGTAGAGTAGAAATAGATATTTTTAAAGAGTGTAATGCTTTTCTTGTTTATGTTACGATGCCGCAGTGTTTCAATTTAGTTTACAATTCTCTTTAACATTTCATTCATATTGACACGTGCAGCTGCTTCAATATGTTGGGGGAAATAACGGCACTTAGACCATCCGAGACAGAATGTTCTTCAAAAAGTCTATTATTGTTAAGAGAATTTCCTCCATATGCATGTTTCAATTTTCCCATGTTAACCTATGGAAAATAGTCCTTAACCTTTAGCTTATTACTTTCTCTACATACATATAGTAACTAGGAAAAATATTATGATTGATTCGAATTCGAGTTTTTGACGGAATATCACGTTTAAAGGATCTCTAAACTCGACGCGAATGGTTTTGAGGTGATGTGTGTATACACATGTATGTTAGAGTGTGCGTCTTTTTGAGTGTGTGTGTGCGATATCTCACGAACGAATGAAACTTTTTGAAAATAATTTGGTATGATTGTTGAAATCAATAAATACTGGAGCCTTATAGATTTTAAACGCTATCGAATGTTCAAGAGGCATTCGATTCATTATGTTCCTCCAATTTTCGATTTTATTTTTGGAAAAATGAGAATTTTTATTAACGTTAAATAAATAATCGTTTTAAACGCAATTTTTCATTAGAAGACGAATGACATAACTTTTAGAACATGTTCATTCTCGTGAGTTATAGGTCATTTAAAAAGTATATTTATTTGTGTTCCAGTAATGAAATAATTGAGCGTAATTTTCATTGATTGTTGGATTCTTTTATGGAATATTGTAACAATTTTATATTCATTTCTTCAACGGAGAGGCAGATTTAATCGTTATGAAATTGTAATCTTGCCAGATAGGGTCAATGGTATTAAAAAGAAATGACAGTCTTCTTGGTCTTCCATCATCATTCTTATCGAAGCTAAGCGAGTTCCTAACGTAGTACTGACTCAAATCTGATTGCGTGTGAAAGTTTCGTTGACATAGCCAAACTCAACCGATTTGAATAAAATTTTGTTCATAGCTTGAACTAATCATGTTTCAAGACATGACGAAGCCCGTCAGCGGACATCAAGCTAAATATGTTCTAAATAAAAATATCTTTAAAAATCGATATCAAAATCTTGGTTACAACTTAATTTTATTATCGTGGAATTAACTTTTTGGTGATGTTGTATGTCCTATCTTTGAGCCCCCCCCCCCCCCCACACACACACAAACATGAAAAAAGTTCTATGGGCGCCCATGCTAAATTTATCCATTTCGTTGTGTATGTAACAATTTCTCAACTGATCGGTTGTTTCATTGTTCATATATTGTGAATTATTTATCAGATAATTGATTGAACTCATCAGCCCAGTTTTAGAAAAGTGTATTTTTACTATATGCTTTTATTTTGAATTTTATGGAGAGTTGATTTTCTCATTTGGAATTTTGTAAATCATCCAAAAATTTATTTCAAAAATCATATGTTTGAAATAAAAAATGTAGTAAAGGCCAAATGAGTCCGAAAGCGACCTCATATTTTTAACAAATCTTCCTGTGAGAGGTGGTGGTTGTACAAAAACAATATATTTTCTTTTCTTTTTATTAACACTTTACAACAAAGTTGAAAAGTGTTTATGACTTTGTTCATTCTGTCTGTCCGTTAACACGATAACTGCCGTAAAAATGACTTAATCAAAATGAAATTTTAGTATGTTGTTCAGACGGTCTGTAGGACCTATGGGAATATAAATGAATAATATCACCCAATTAGTTTTGGATTGCACCCGGGTTGAAAAAATGAAATACATTGAGCCCTATGGTACCTAATTTTTCAAACATTTTTTAAGCTGATTTAAAATTCTCAAATTGCTTCGAAAATTTTAGGTAATAGTCAAATCGTTCCATAAAATATATAAAAAAAAATTCAGCGAAATATATTCAGTAGTTTTTTAAATAAAAATTAAAATAATAATTACACATCTTATATGAAACGATCACGTGACCATGATATGAAACGATCACATGACCTACTTCAAAATGATATATGGCATCCATCTTGTTTCAAAATCGTGATTTTTTAAAGTTCTTTTTAATTCATATTGAGTGTTGTATCCGTCCTAAAACTACTTTATTTTTGCTTAAATTCTGTGCATCTACATACTAAAACAACACAATGACAATATATTTGAGTTTAAATTCTCATTCAAATTTGATTATTTCTACAACTAAGCCTATTTTTCACCTATGTAAAATGTAAACAGCAAAATATGTAGAATGAGTTGTATTAGAATTACTGTATTTCTTTAACACAAAATAATTCAGTCCATGGAGTCTGCATGGCTGATATGAGTGAAATATTAAGTTATTTTATAAACAGAAAGACGATTTTTTTCGATGAAGTTTTAAGCATAGAGTTTATGAATTGTAGCTCCATGGTCTTAATTTTTAAATAAAATAAATTATTATAGTATTGTGATGAATGAAATCCTGCTTTTATAGAGAAATCCAGGCGTGTTATTTTTTCTATGACGTCATTTGAATTTATTTCAGTGGTTTTCGATGAAGTTTTCAAATATAATAAATTATCGTAGTATTATGATAGTTTTAAAAATATTACCGTGGAATGTATTGCATTTTAGAGATATTTAAACCAGGCAATTTATATTTCAATGCCGTCATTTGAATGAAGTTCATTTTTTTCAATGAAAGTTTAAGTTTTCAAATATAATAAATCAATGTAGTATTGTGATAAGTTTTAAAATATTACCGAGGAATGTATTGCATTTTCGACTTTTTCAAATAAAATTGCATTGAAGTTGGAAAGTGTTTCATAATCAATGCTTTAAGCATGATTGATCTTTCTTGTTTTAATTTGATTTTTTGCATTATTTTTCTTCGAAGGAAAAAAAATTAACCAGACACTGTTTGATACTTGTTCCAGCTCTTGCTTATTTTGTATTTCGAAAGGTCTGCGTCTATTTATATTCCGTCTTGTGTAATCTTCATATTCTATTTCTGATTCACGCGCTGATGCTTTCATTTTATTTTCTTTGTTTCTATCCCCGCATGACCGTGTCAATCTTGGCGATGCTTTTAGCATACGCAAGTGTTTCAAAATTATAACATGCTTGATTTACACTGTTGACTGCATTTTTTTTAGTACAGTGAAACTTGTAAAAGAAACCACCTGTATACAGCAACAGCCTGTACTGAAGTGTAGTTATGTGGGGCATATATCATTATGTATCGTGTTAATTATTCTTGTTTTAAGCGACTATCTGCGAACGCGGTCGTGACTAATTTTGAGACTTCTCGCAAGTCAGAATTTGTGTGTTACCGACTAGTGTTATTTAGGGCGTATAACGCTCATACAGCGGACGCATTTCCAAGGCTACCTATGGAGCAAGTGCGAGGCCCCCTGCTACTATATATTTTGACAGTTTTCCATAAACCTTGTATACAGTCCGGGGGGGGTTCCGGACTCCTATGCAATGCATCCTTTTGACCCTCGCTGTCGACGGCCATGAGTATTCTTATATTGAATCTTGGGGTGGGGGGGTTGCATGTATCAGGGCATGTTGATAGCTACTGCAAGAAAATATACCTGAAAATTCAAATTTTCACTTCGCAGCAAGTGGCCAGTAGACAGTTTTAGTTTAGTGGCTACTCTACCACAGATGTTTTGTAAAATTGATAAGTATGGTTATATATCATACATAATAAAGGACGATGTATGTGTGTGCGCGCGCGCGCAATCTGTAGAGAAAAATCTAAGCATCCTACGGCCATGAGATTTGGTACATAGGTACTTCATATCCCGAATAGGAGCACCTACGCGTTTTTTTAAATTTCGAATTAGTTTTTTAGTTATGTTTTAGCGCAATTTACAACGATTTTGGGCGATATTCACACAAATCGATCCCTTAGCGACCTAAAATATTATCAGACTTTCCTCCTTGATACCATCGGAAAGATAGAAAAATTATTGTTCAGACAAACTTTGAACGAAATCCATACGAGTAATAGACATATTTTCGTGGATTTTTTAAATATATATACGTTCCGTGCGTTTTAAACCTACCCGATTTTTATATTACGATATAAAGTAATTGACGTGTCATCCGACGTTTATAATTTGCAGAAGCTCTTTGGAATATCAAAGACCGCTCCAGAACAAAAAATAATTTCCTAAACCCATCCGTTGATTAATTATAAATTTTTGAACCAAGCGAATTCTTCACATTTTTGAATCAGCCGAGCGTTTCCAATTAAAGACCGAATCTTTTATCTCATGACTGCTATCGCCATCTATTAGAAAACAAATTTAATATTGTGCGTTTTCCGCATAGCGTGCGATTTTTATATTATTTAAGTAGCGGGTGTTTATTTGATTATTTATTAGTGGCCTTTTATATAGATGTATTATTTAAGTAGCAGATGCTTATTTAATTATTTATAAGTACTGGCCACTTATATAAGACCCGAGCAACGCCGGGTAATGCGCTCTAGTACTTAATATGTAATATATTACTTTCCTTATATACATAATGTATAAGGAAAGTATTGTGACGGGGTCGAAAATTCGAATTCGAGTTTTCGACGGGAGAGCACGTTTCAAGCATCCCTGATCACGAATCAAACATTTTTGAAGTGATGTATGTGTGTGTGTGTGTGTCAGTGAGTCTGTGGAGACGATAACTGACGAACGAATGGACAGATTCGAACCAAATTTGGTACAAAAATCACAATCCGTAAACACTGGAAGCCTATTGCTTTTATATGCAATCGAATGTTAAGAACCCCCCCTAAATTTTCGAATGAAATTTTGAAAAAATCGTCAAAAAATCAAAACCACTACATAAGAAATGTCTATTTGCGTAACTTTATTAGTGGTTTTGATTTTTGACGATTTTTTCAAAATTTCATTCGAAAATTTAGGGGGGTTCTGAACATTCGATTGCGTATAAAAACAATAAGCTTCCAGTGTTTACGGATTGTGATTTCTGTACCAAATTTGGTTCGAATCGGTCCATTCGTTCGTCAGTTATCGTCTCCACAGACTCACTGACACACACACACACACATACTTTCACACATACACACACACACACACACACAGAGAGACATCATTTCAAAAATGTTTGATTCGTGATCAGGGATGCTTGAAACGTGCTCTCCCGTCGAAAACTCAAATTCGAATTTTCGACCCCGTCACAATACTCTCCTTATACATTATGTATATAAGGAAAGTAACAAGAAAGATCAATCATGCATTAAGCATTGATTATGAAACACTTTCCAACTTCAATGCAATTTTATACAAACATCTCTCAAATGCGATACATTCCTCTGTAATATTTTTAGAATTTTCACAATACTACATTAATTTATTATATTTGAAAACTTCATCGAAGAAAATGAACTTCATTTAAATGACGGCATTGAAATATAAATTGCCTGGTTTAAACATCTCTAAAATGCGATACATTCCTCGGTAATATTTTTAAAATTATCATAACACTACAATAATTTATTATATTTGAAAACTTCATCGAAAACAAATGAACTTTATTCAAATGACGTCATCGAAATATAAATTGCCTCTATATAAAAGCAGCATTTCATTCATAATCATTTTTCCAATCGTTTAATTCATCACAATACTATAATAATTTATTTTATTTAAAAATTTGAAAAATTGTTATCCACCATATTTATTTTAAAATGTGAAACCTTTCTCATATATGAAATAATTAAACTCTTAGAAATATATTTATTATATAATATATCTCTTTTTCCTTTCTGGAGGATATAACGAGAGTTAGAATTTAATTGAATTTGTTTTTCTCCCTATATTAAATAATTTTTATTTAAAAAACTGCATAACTTATTTTACTGAAATTTTTTTATATATTTTATGGGTTAATTTGAATATTTCCTAAAATTTTCAAAGCAATTTGTGAATTTTAAATGCGCTTAAAAAATGTTTGAAAAATTAGGTCCCATAGGGTTTAGCTTATTCAACCCGGATTCAATCCAAAACTAATCCCCAATGTCTAACAGACCGTCTCAACAACATACTAAAATTTCATTTTGATAAAGTCATTTTTACGGCAGTTTTTACGGCAGTCATTATATACATAATGTATAAGGAAAGTATTGTGACGGGACCGAAAAGAGAGAGAGAGAGAGAGCAAAAAATATAAGTTTTATTTATAAATAATAAGTTTTATTAATTTTTTAAACTCAAGGGATCCAAAATTGACGATTATCAGAAATTCAGACATTAATTGATAATCTCAATTTATAATTCTGAAACTGTGTGAAAAAGTTCATTTTTAACATGAATTATTTTGGATCCTTAAGAGTCCCAGATGTTTTTCTTGACAAAGTTATTGAACTTGGGTAATTAGTTTTACAAATAATTAAAAAAAAAAATTCAAATATATCAGCTTCCAACGATTTTTATACAGGCCAAATTCTGTGATTTTTCTCCCGATTTTTACATATAAAGATTTTTTTACGGATCTACTATTTCCTGACGCTTTTGTTTCAGTACTTTTTCTGCAGATCCAGTATGTTGGTTTTGATTCATACTCAGAGGAATCTGGAATTGTTGAGCATACTGAACTGAGACTCCATATCGCTGTGATTTGTTTACACATCGAAAATTTAAAGATTTTCTTTGCATACTGAGTTCACGTTAAATATATCTATAGTAAAGTGACTATGCCTGATCGAATAAAAGCGATTGCAAGGCCCCTAGCGGAAAATTGAAGAAATTAGGATAACAAAGCTGTATAGATGATAAAACAAATTACAATGTTGTAAAAGCATTGTCTAATTAGTAATGTCTTTCAAAAAGTTGTATCATCAGGGTCACTAACACCTGCAATTATTGTTAAAGTACGCGGTTATATTATTTCTGAATTTTAAATGTGCATTGTCTGACAAAGGGCATTCAAATTAGGCTCAAATAAGATTTTCTTTCATGTAAGTGGTTTTTTATATCCTACCTGAATAGGACGACCACTTGCTAATAACCCTACTGTGTCAAATAAATGCCTCCTGTAACAGTTATAATTACTGACTCCTACTCATTAGACAATGGTCTACAACTTTGCAATTGTCTTTTTTAATCAATTTCACTTTGATGCCTAACTTTATAATTCTCAGTTAGGGACACTGCAATCTTCATTATTCGATCGGGCACGACTTCTTTACCATAGATAGGCCTAACATGTACAATCATAGACCTTTATTTACAAAGTTATTTCAGTGCTTAAGGACTTTCTTAGGAACCCTGTCTAATATAAGAAAGCAAATAGTTAATCTTAGAAGCAAAGAAATAAACCTTTCTGATAAATATTCTGATTGTAAACCATATAGAAGTTATCCAAATCTTAACACATATTTTCAACCAGATCGATTGCTTTTTCAAAATAATAACTTGCAATAGCTCTCTTTAGATCTGAAAATGGGCACTCGCGACTCACACAAAATCAATTAAACAATGCAAAGTGGCGATTAAATGCAACAACTAACCGGCCACCTCTTCCCTCCCCCATTCTGTTTTAATCAAAACTGCCCAGAAATTTACAAACTGTGTGTTTCTTCTCTCCCCAATTATCAACCCTTATATATACACTCATGTCCAAAAGTTAAGCATAATTCGTAAAATGCGAAAAATTCGGAGTTAATATGGATACAATGGTTCACAATCAGTTGTGGAGAATCGTAGGTAGAAGGTGCATATGCAAAACAGTTCAGTCGACGTCGACATGCACAAAGCACCGGCGCACGTCGGAACGAGTATAAAACGGCCTCGAGCGGCATGGCCAGTTGAGGTAGAATTTCGCAATTGCTGTGGTACGGAGCGCTGTTAACAATAAAAAAGGATGAAAGATGTCACAAATATGCCAACTGGACATGGTTTTGAAGGGACGAATTATTGGAATACTGGAATCCGGTCAATCCCAAACCGAAGCGTCTCGAATTCTGAATGTGCCTCAGTGTGTAATATCCAGACTATGGCAGAGGTTCCAAACCACTGGTGATGTTACCCGACGACCAGAACCAGGTCGACCAAGGGTAACAACCGCTCGGCAAGACCGATATTTGATGATAACTGCGCGAAGTCAGAGGAACCTTTCTGACAGACAACTGGGTTCAACACTGACAGCCGCCAAAGGAGTCACTGTTTCGAGACAAATTGTTTACAGGAGACTCAGACACGTTGGTCTCTATGCCAGACGACCAGCAGTTTGCACCCCCCTGACGTCTGCACAGATACGCGCGTGTTTACAGTGGAGTTTGGAACATCGGCAATGGAGTGGACAACAGTGGGGCAATGTCATGTTCAGTGACGAGTCCCGGTTTAGTCTGCAAACTGATTCTCGTCGTACCACGATCTGGAGAGGACGTGGAACGCGCTTTCACCTGGGAAACATCAGGGAAAGACATCGTTTTCCGTTTGGGGGAGTCATGGTCTGGGCAGGCATCATGATGGACGGCAGCACAGACCTCCACATCTTTGACGCAGGGTGGGTTACCTGTTCGCGCGGAGTACGATCACGTTAAACATGTAGGTCCGTAAGTCCTTCCGAGAGGTTGATGGTAGGGGAAGGAGGGTACGGTCCCTGAGGATCCTCCCCCACTGGGGTCCGGTTTAAATTGAGTGGCACTTCCCGGCTGTCTTAACAGTTACATTACACCTTTCAGTTACATTACACCTTTCTATGGGTGCTCCACAGGGTTCGGTTATCTCCCCTACCCTGTGGAGCATTTATTTTAATGACATCCTCAAACTTAATAATAACCTTTTTCATATCCAAGCCTTCGCAGATGATCTTGCGGTGGTTACTTACGGTGTCAATCTGATGACCCTTCGTAACAATACAAATAACCTGCTAAATCTTGTTTCCTCCTCCCTTTCAAATCTTAAACTTACGATCTCTCCTGATAAATGTAGAGCCATAATCTTTAACAAAAACAGATCTAAAATTCGTAATAGGCCCTCTTTTAAAATTTTGAACTATAAAATTCCTACCTCCCGTTCTCTTATCTTCCTAGGAATAACAATAGATGATAATCTCAAATGGAGTACACATATATTTAACCTAAAGGAGAAATGTTATAAGATCGCCAACACCTTTGGGCGGGTGTCTGGCAATAATTGGGGGGTAGACAAATCCTTTTTAAAAATCTGGTACCTATCGGTAATTGAAAAGTCTTTAATTTATGGTGCGGGAATCTGGGGGTCAAGCATTGACGGGGGATCAGGTCAAAAAACTTCTCTCCCTTCAAAGGATTTTTCTTTTAAAAATTTCTTCTGGTTTTCGGACCACTTCTAACATTTCTCTTTACTCCATTACTGGTATTCCCCCTATCCATATAGTAATTAACACCAACTATATAAAATATGCTTTTTGGAAACATCGTTTAAATCTCTTCTCTAATTTGCCCGTCCCGGACCGGGGCCGGCGGGATTAGTTCTGAGAAATCCCGCCGTCCCCGCCCGGACCCTTCCCTTTTCGACTCAAACTGCCCGGTTTCTACTATCCCTCCTTCTAATCGTATTGCTAATCTTGTCCCCCTCCCTCCCTCCTCTTTTTCTAAATTCAATGTTTATACAGATGGCTCTTCCATTGATGGAAACACTGGTTTTGCTGTCTGTATATTCAATCATGATACGCTTCAAGAAACATTCACATTTAAACTAGCTAATGGGAACACAGTTTTTCAGGCAGAAATTGCCGCCATTAATTTTGCTATTAATTGGGCCTCAACTAATAATACTAAAATTAATATTTTCACAGATAGTTTTTCTTCTCTTTCGGCTCTAAATTCCATTAAAAATAAATCCTCTTATCTTTCAAAAATTAAACTTAATGCTTTAGCAAACAAAAATCTTATTAATATTCGTTGGGTTAAGGCCCACTCTGATATCTCGGGAAATGAGACTGCGGATAAGTACGCCAAACTTGCTACCTCCTCAGGTTCTCCCTTTTCCCTTCCCTTCCCGTTTTTCCTCCTTAAAAAATTTTGTAAACAAAATATTTCTCATCATTGGCAAATCTTTCTTAACTCTTACATTTCCCCCCGGACTCATGATCCGGCCCGGATTTCTTCCTTCCTCCCTCTGGTCAATCCCTCCCTCCAAATTACTAACAAATATTTAATATATTTTTTAACTGGGCATGGCCCATTTCTAGATTATCTCCATTATTTTAAACATAAATCCACCTCTTGTTGCACCTGCGGTTCTTTCGGCGATGCCGACCATTTTGTTTTTTCTTGTCCCCATACAAAAAATGTTCATCTTACAAAACCCTCCCCTGCCAATTGCGCAGCCTGGTTCTCGAGAGTCAGTTCAAATAAATCTTCTATAGATAAAATTAAAAACTGTGTTCTCATTGCTAGAGACATCTCTAATCAAATTTCCTGATCAGCTTGTGAGCCTCTCCCTTTTCCCCCTTTTGGTCGGTGGTCCCCTGTTGTCCTTTTCCCTGGAGGTGTTACCCTCTCTTTGTTTGGTTGCCTTGTTTTGTCAGTGTTTTGTTTTGGTCTTTGTTTTGTCTGTGTTTTGCTGTGTTTTGATTGTGCCCCGTTTGTTGCTGTTTGTCTTGGTTTAGTTTTTGTTTTTGTCTTCGTTGTTGTTTTTGTTGTATTATTTCTCATTGTGCACCAGTTGAAGTAACAATTGTTCTAGAATTATTGTAATCCGTTTTAATGTGTCTTTCACTGTTTAAACTTTTAACTTTATCCACCCTTTTCATATGTAATACTATGCGATAAATTGAGTGACATCCTTCTCGTGGATCTATCTCGTTCCATTCATGAAAAAAGATACTTTGAGTAATACTTTTGTATTTGAACGCCAATAGTCATTTATCTGCTGTAAGAATAACTTTTTCTCCGTCCATAACTTTTGGCGACGAATTTGGAATCTTTGACATATATTGGAATCAAGTACGGTCTTCTGATATGAAGATTACGGGGAGTATTGATATTTTCAATTTATTACGTCATCTGTTTTATTTTGGCAAAGATTTTTGAGTCTCATATTGTAATACGGGTAATCTACTAACACTCGGACATATCTTATAATCTACGACATTATAAGTAGTACGGGTATTGGGGTATATCTTCCCATATAATTTTAGCACTTTCATTTTGGCATATATTGGAATCAATTACTGCCTTCAGGTTTAAAGATTACGTGTTTATTGATATTTTTAATTTATACATGTATTCTACTAATACAGGTTATATCTTCTAATATTCGCGTATAGAAGTAGTACGTGTCCCATACAATTTTAATACATATTTTATTATATATTGATTCAATTCCATATTTTTTGTAAATTTGCTTACAAAAGGGGCTAGGATTTTTTTTTATTCTTCACATCTGCCAGTGAAGATAATTTTGTTTAGCGAGAACAGATTCTTAAACTTCTTCTTAGGAGCATTAAATAAAATATTTTAACAGAATATTTTGATTAAAAATGTCACTTAGTGTATTATAGGAATTTGCACGATTGTGAATTTTAATTTTCTTTATATTATATACTCCGTACGAGGAACGGGTATGCTGCTAGTTGTTAATATGGATGAAAATTTGAAAGTAATTTTGTTAGCATATAAAAGCGTGTTTTGCATAGTGTATACTTTATTTTCAAATATTAATTTTGATTTCTGAGCGCAATAAAAATATACACAAACGTCAACTGTGTCACGGCCATTTGTGTCACGTAGGTGGAATGGTTTATATTATGCTGAATGACGCACGTTAATTCGGCCTAGAAATAAATGGTGGTAGGATTTTTCTGTAGTTTTCACTAACAGGATTATCACAAATCGGAATTTCTGTGAAATTTAAAAACATTTTTTAATACAGAATAAATTATTTCAATTAAAATATCCTCTTAATAAAACCATTAACAACGCGAATCGGAATTTCTGCAAAATTTAAGGAAATCTGTTAATACAGAATGAAATATTTTAATTGAAAGATATTTTTAATAAAGAATTTACACCGCGAATTTTTAATAAAACATTTACATTACGCAGTGTGCTTTTCGTTTTTTCATAAAGTGGGGTTATCGTTATTGTATATAACTTACGCAGATTGCATGAGCCCGTCTAGCGGTTGGGTACACGGTTAACAATTACTGTATGAATTGTTGTCGGCAGAAAGCTATTGCAAGTTATGAGCTTTTTTAAAGAAAACCGTGCTGGTCGCCGAGAGCAGTTAGTAAATAATATCAGGAAAAACGTTTTCTTATATTTCATAAAAGCCGGTGAAAGTCTGAAGTTACTGCAATACGCTCACCTAGATACAACTTGTTATTTCCCTTTCTATCTTCAAGTTTGTGTTTTGACTTTGACTTAACATAAACAAACAGGAGCTCCTGCAAATTGTAAAAAAGAACCCTTGTCCGGAAAGCTATATTTTTAAATATTGGTTTTAGGGTAAAAATGTTTAGAAAGTTCTAATTTTAAGAACTTTTTCCCCCAAATGCATATCAATCATGGAATAATTTAACAAAATTTGAATTTTAATCATGTGGAAAGGGGAGAGTTTTGGCATAACACTCTACCTCTTTCTTCTATTTCTATTTTGTTTCTTTTGATGGAGGAAAGTATGATGGGGGATGCTTTCTATGACTCTCGATCTGAGCTTAATCTTATTATTTTTATTTATTTATTGTTGGGAGATAACAGGAAGTGGAAAACGTTGCTTTCTTAACAAAGAGCCGAGCAAGGTGTTTTTCTCATAAAAGAGCAAGAAGGGCGCTGCTCTGATAACAAAAAGGCAGCAAGGGCTCTGCACAAGAGTGCAGAGTCCTGGCTGCCTTTTTGTAGAAGACTAAAACAACTTGGGGCAGTGTTGTGTTGCCCATACAAAATAAGTGTCCTCTACAAACATTTATCATGGGTCTCTTCCTTCATATTTGATTTTCACCTTTATGTGATTTTTTCATGTCTTTTTCCACAAAAATACATATTGGAGGTCTGCCCCCTTCCCACTTGAGTGGTGCCTGTACCCCTCCTCCTATGGGCAGTTTTATCAGGGGTGAGAGTGGTAATGTTTAATTTTTGTATGTTCTAGTGTTTAGGCTGTAATGTTATGGGTTAAAGAATTTTTACCATTTTTTGTAAAATATTTTAATTAATTTGTGGTATAACAAAATAAAAGTTATTTTTCAATTATTCAATGGGCATTGCATTATAATAATCATACTGTTTAATCAGCCCTTTCATATAAGCAGTCATTTCAGGGACGCTGTGCCATTCAGGTAACATGAATATTTTCCCTCATAAAAAATATATATTAAATTATTAGAATTCTAAGAAACTCTAAAAAGATCAACCTTGAATGATGTTATCTATTTACAAAAATGAGACTAGTAAAATCCGTTTATAGTAAAGCTATGATAAAGTTACCTCTAAAAATGTACACCTAAAGTGGAATTTCATTAAAAAATATTATATTTTTGCAAAATAATTATGTAATATTTACATATTATGCATTAGAAATTATATGTTTGCATTGTTTACTTGAGTTGGTGTGCAAAAAAATGTAGTGTTTTGATATTTTGCACATTTTAGACACAAAAAACATGAGTCACCGAAATGATGTTTTTATTAAGTTTACATTCAAACTATGCATTAAAATTCCATTAAATTATGCTAAACAGCTCAGTCATCTATTAGAAATTTTAAACCAAGTTACCAAAAATTTATTCTAAGCAAAAGTTTCTAGAAACTATGAAGTTGAAATTTTTTTTTTTCTAAACCTTTTGTATTTCGTAAAAAGAATAAAACTTTGATTCCAGACTTACTTAATTAACTCTCTATAATATTTCACAAAACATGAACATTTACATAATGTTTTTGTTTTTTCACATTAACTAATTAGTTAATAACATCTTATCAATTAAGAATTTTCTATGTGCAAAGTTAATAAAGTTAGTTTGTTTAATGTTTTTTGCATATTAATTTGAATTTTCCAAATAATTATATTAAGGAAGAACAAACAGTATTGAGTAAAGTGTTTTGCATGTTCTTTTACTTTACAAAGAAATTGCTTTTCATAAAATTTCATTTTTTGTTAAATTAGATTTATCACAAAATACAGACTACAAATAGAGCCTGAATCTAACACGAGTGAACTTGAATGGAAAAACATGGAATATAAATGGAGTTTTTAATGCACCATTTATTTAAATTGCTTTTGAGCAAAATACTCATATTATCATTGAATACTGTAATTATTTTTACCAATTATTTAATAAATACCCAGCTACTTTGTAAAACTCAAAAATTGTTTTTTGTATCTTATAGATTCCTACTTCTGTTGTAAGAAGAATGAGAAGAAACCACAATCCAAACACTGCTTATAATCGACAACGGGCTCTAAAAAATAAAGCTCTGGTGTTTGATGATCTTCGTTATGCCATTTTACAAGGAAATCTAGATGCTACCAAAAACCTTTATGAATCCAATGGTTAATATTGCTTGTGAGATTTTTTTACATCAATTTTTAGTAAATAATATGAATAATTTGTGCAACAAAAGTAAGATATTATGGAAAAGTACAATTCTGTTATCATTTGTGCGATGTATGTATCGAATTTATATACTTTATTCTATGATCAATGTAAATGATACTGTGTTTAATCTGCTGTTAAAGTATAGCTTTTTTTGTGTATGCATGTTTTGGAGATCATTAATTTTTGATAAGTATTCTGCCTACGTTATCTGTAGCAGAAAATCAAAGCATTGGACAGTGTTAAAATTTGCTACAGAGAATTTCAGGTCCCTGCATAATGCACCATGGTGAGATTTTTTAAAATTCAAATTAGTTTAAAAGTTATTAAAATTATAGCCAAAAATTCATCAAAATTTCTATTTCAGAACCAGTTTTATTTTGGGCAGACAAATATAAATGGGTAGATATTTGTTGAGACAGAAAACAGCTATTTATCTAAGGAAGTGGATTTTATTTATCAGTTTTCTAACTTTGCGAATTTAAAATATATCATTTTAATTTTTTTAATATGATAATATATTATCATTATGAGTATTGCACTAGAAAATGGCAAAGTTTTTATAAATATTCGTTGAGATAACAGGGTCATTCCATGTCAAATCAACAGAAATCTGGACCTTGACATCACAGATTTCAATGATTTTTAGTTTATAGTTTGTACATATAAACTATATGAAAAATCTAAATTTTTAGATTTTTGGCTTGGAGGTTTTTTATTACAAATTATCAAAAACGGAAAAATATGTCCAATTTCACACAAATGTCATTCACGAAAAAATTCACATTTTTGTAACAAGTAATGATACAGGGATCATATCAGATTGATGAAAATGTCATCAAATTGATAAAAATGTCACCAAATTGATGAAAATGACTAAATAGGAGGCACTGTTTTGCAAATTTTTAATTCTGTCCTATGATGGACATGCCTTCTAGTATATAAGAAATGCACTTATCTCCATTTCTTTGTAACACTTGACAATACATTTGGTGAACTTGGTGAATAATCTAGTGAAATGTTGCCAACTTTGCGATATGTAGGTCCAGATTGCCGAAAATATTGTGAAAATTGCAAAAATGATGCCAAATTAATGAAAATGACTCTTAATTGATGAATTTATTATTAAAATATTTTAATATATAGACTATATTGCTTATTGAGGATGCTATCAATATTATAATTGTTAATTTAGAATTGTATGAAATATAAGTTAATTGGGTACGGAATAGTTTTACATGTTGTCACCCGGAAAAGTGCTAAATGTACAATTTAAAGTTACAGGCACTGTGGCGTGGATGTTTTCATAATTTTTTCACTGTGAAAAAAGTAAATTTATTGCATTATATAAGGAAATTCATGTGCTGCCCACATCAGATTTTTTTTTAATATTACAATTTTTTCATGTGCTGTTTGGACAGCAGGTAATATTATCTCTTATTTTAAAAAGCAGTCGGGGTGCAATTATCCATAAAATTTTTTCTAGTTGATGGCTGTTTCTTTCAGTCTGATTACCATCAATGTCTTGTGATTTCATCTATTTTATCATTTAAAAATGTCTTAATTCAGGTATTTTATTAAATAAAACCTCAAATTTGGCTGAAAATACTTATATTTTACAAATTCCGACATTTTGCTGAAAACAATCTATTTGTAAATTTTGGAAAGTCTTAAATTTTAGTATATTTTTTATATAGAGAAACACAGAATTTTACCAGAGTTTACTTATAGCTGCTTTGTCATAGCAGTTTTCACCATTTTAATCAGAAAAGAGTATTTTAAGGAAAACTTTGTTTGGTGTTTTATCTCATTGGATTGATAATCATATAACAGTAGCTTTGCAAATTGGGATAACAATAGTGGCATTTGCAAAATATTCCCCAAAAGTCAAAATGAAAGTAATAATTAATTGTATCAACTGTAAGTGATTGTTTCATAAATATGCTATTTTGCATAAGAACAAATGAAACAGTTCCCATTATGATAGTAAAGCTTGCTTTCGAGGTAGTGTCAATTAAAAATAAAGAACCGTGATGTTGGCTTTATTTAAAAAAGCTCCCATCTTGCCAATGAAGATTTTCGATTTTGACAGAATTTTAAGTATGCATTAATTGTTGTTTAAAATTGATACAACTCACCCATCCCATTAAATATAATTGATGAAAAGGGTCTTTATATCAAAATTTAATTTTAAGGGCATTCCCACATCTTCAAAGGCCTTCTCTAATCCATGTTATAATTGTCTTGAATTTCAGTCCCGTGCATTTGCTTGTTTCTTTTTCCAGTGTGTTTTATGTTAAAAAGTAAATTAATTTGAATTTCATTTTATATACAATTTTCAAAATGTGTACATGTACATTTTCCAGATATCGATGTGGATACAATATTAAAATCTGGTTGGACTGGTCTTATGTATGCCTGCAGTGTTGGTCATTTCGAAGTTGTTGATTACTTGCTTCGGAAGAAAGCAAATCCAAATTTTCATCAAGGTTTGTCTTCATTATTTAGATAAATATTGAGAAATATGTAAATAAATATATATATTTTTAATTTTGGAAGTGGCTCTATATTTCTTTTTTGTTATTAATTTTATTCATGTATAAAATACTTCTAAAGTAATTTTACAAAAACAAATCTTGAACTTAAATTTGTGAAAAGTTCAAAATTCTAGTATTTTAATGATTTTGAACTGCAGAAAATCTGAAAATAAAACAATAGCATTTTTGTACACACAATGCCATTTATAGACAATGAAAGAAAGCAATTTGTTTATCATATAGTAAAATCTTAAAAAGTGAGAGTTAGTATAAAAACATTCAACTAAGGTAATGGGAGAAATTACTACTTCATGTTGGAAAAATTCCCAAATCATTTAAGACAATAATTCAAGTGGTGCTGGGATAAAATAAGTTCAACTGCATTGCACATATTTTTATGGTGAAGATTCGTATTGAATTAAATAGTATATATTTAAACTGTTAATTTTATAGAAGTAAATTATCAGTGCAATACATATTAGAATACATATAAAAAAAAGAATAATATTCCTATGCATTCAAATTAATTTTATTTTTCAATTCATTTTTGTCTCCATATATTTTGTACTCTGTTTTAAAATTAGGAAAAAAATACTTATTACTTCTGCTCATAGTTAGGGTAATAATTTTACTATGGAAAAAAAAAAGGTGTAGGTAGTCACAAGGTAAATCGTGAAATTTCACAGAACGTCTAAAAAATTTTGGGGTTAATGATTTACACTAAAAGGTCTGCCTGTTACAGAGCAGTAATGCAAGTAACTACTTCACAAATCAGTAATCATTATATTACAATTTTTTAGACTAATATTTATAAACCGTTTAAATTCTGGCAATGTTATCAACACCATTACATGAGATGAAGATTTTCATTTAAGTAGTCGGCGTTTTGATGCATTATATTGTACATATGCAGATTTTCGTTTTTAATTCTGCTGTCTGTAACACATTGTTATATTTAAAAAAAGACGCTTGGAATTTATACTGTTTGTAAGTATCAATAGAGAACAAACAGATGGTGACTTTTGGCAACAACGGAAGCACATTTTTTTAGTATTCCAGAAATCTACCAAATCTTAGTTGATACGAAGTTCATGCTCGGTAGTCCGGTGGTTTGCACTCTGGATTTGCACACTGCCACAACTGCTGCCGTGTTCATGCGGAGTACGATCACGTTAAACATGTGGGTCCGTAAGTCCTTCCGAGAGGTTGGTGGTAGGGGAAGGAGGGTACGGTTCCTGTGGATGCCTCCCCCGCTGGGTTCCGGTCTAAATTGGGTGGCGCTTCCCGGCCGTCCAAACAGTTACCTTACACCTTTCTGGTAGGTCGGACGGTCTGGATCTCAACAACAACAACACTCACTTTACATAAACAAATAAGTAAACAGTTCTTCATCATATAAAAAGTTTAAGGACTTGATATATTTGATATTAGCAAAATTTCTGAAAAAACCCCTAAAATTCGCAAAAAGAATTGCAGAAATTTGCAGCATTACTAAATAAAAATAATAGAAATTAGGCAATAATAAAAAAACAATCTTAAATTCACTAATATATTTAATATTTATGGAATTTCAAAAACTCCCCTAAAATTTAAAAAAATTCATACCCTGAAATAATTGTTGTCCTACTGATAGTTTGGAAATTTTACTTTCAAAACCAGCAGAAATACATATACTATACATTTAGCCTTTTTCTTGTTTCAAATGAAAGGAGATGGGACTTTACTAACACTAGTGACATTTAGATACAAAATTTTCTAAATATTATGGTATTTTCAGGATTTTCATTCATAGGAGTTTTATCTTCTAACTCTATGCGTCCAACATTTATTATTATTAATTACACTTTTCTGGAGTTGTCTGTTTGGACAGAATTGCTCAAAAACAGTAATACAAAATCAGGTTTTTACTAATAAGAAAATAGGAAATATTTTAGTAAATATTAAGGAAATATTTGACAATTTTTTCTTAAGACATTACTTTTTAATATCAACTAAATACTAATATAGATTTTATTCCCACCCATACATAAAACCTCTGTCATAGGAAGTTTCAACTGAGGTTATTGGATTGATCTTAATTTTGCAGTTGTAATGGGATGAGTGTGTTAGATTTTCATTGCATAAATATCATATATATATTGCCATCTCTTAAAAATACATAAAGGTATTCCTTTTAAAAGAATTATATTTCTTTGTCTGTACTTGCCAAATAAACAAACATCTAACAACTTTACTCCAGAATACGCATTTTAAAATGGCAGCTTTATTTATTCCATCACTCTGCATGCTACTGCTTTTTGGGGAAGAAGGGGAGGGGGGGTGAAAGGGACTACTATTTCCATAAAGAGTGATAGTTTGTCACTATGGTGAAGGAACTGCATAAATATGAGAGCAGAAATATTGCAGTGCGTGTCAACAATGTAACTGAGCAAAACAATACCAGCTGTCACTGCTGTATGCAGTTATTGCTTAACACATGTAGGTTTAGTTTTTCTGATCCGAAAACGTGTGACAATAAATTATTATGTTATACTTTCCTAAAAATTCAGGTTGCTTAGATTTCACCACAGTAGTGTTGATAGAAAGAGAACATGCAGCACCATTTATGGTAAAAAATTTAATTTTGAACTGTGGAAGGTTGTGGTTTTTCTTGAAATTACTTTATTAAAAATTCAATCATAAAATATTCAAGCCTAATTACAGCTTATATATTCAAGCTTAATAAATATTAAGCTTTTTTAATTTAAGTTATAATTGAAAAAATATTTCTTATTACCCCAAATCTTATGGCCTATGATCTAATATATGTTTTATCCTCTAAAGACATCTTTGGTTTTCCTTTGCATATTATGTAATATAATTAATGGTAATATGATAATTATGTTATATGATAATTATGTAATATAATTATTTTAATATTTGATGTTCAAAAGGGTTTATTTTGGATATGTTCAGAAATCTATTTTTGAAATTTCAGGATTTTATGTAGGCTTCAGTACCTTCATCTCTAAGGCCAGCTGCACACAGGAAACTGTTAGTTGTGTATTGTCTCAAGACAAAAATGTTAACAATGAAATATTTTATTTCAGATTTTTTATGACATGTCTGATTTCTGTTCTGAGTTGAAATAGTGATTGATGAAAAATGGTTATTATCATCAGCTATGTTTGGAGGAGTAAAACGCCAGTTTGCAAGTTTTAGAAATATCCCATTAACAACAACAACAAAAACGAAACTTGATCCCATAGGTGATTAATAGCATCTTTTTTGTATTAATACTTAAGTTGGAAATTTGATGATGCCGGCCTCACTTTAATCAAGGCATTTTAATCAAGGCATTAAGTTTGTTGGCGTCTAGTTCCATTTTAAACACATATTTAATCTCATATGACTAAACTGGTCAGTATTGATGAATGTGTATATTACAGACTTCTTTTCTTTCTGGTTACACAAGCCAGATGAAGCACATGTATAAAGCAAAATGTTTCAAGCTCCCATGAGATGAGACAATTCCAGGCATCTTCACCATTTTGTCTCAGAGTCTGACTGCTTGAGATGAGTGTCTTGATTGGTGTGTAGATGATCACCTTCCACAAAAAGTCACATTAATTTCATCCTTGAGTCAGTCTCCTATAGAAGTGACTTATTTCAAGTCATCTTGTCTCTTCCTGTGTGTGACCAGTCTAAGTTAAGCTGCTGTATAAGAATAAGTAAACAAAATCTTAAAATAAAATTCAGAAAAATAATTTTTATATTTAATTTTTACATAATTTTAATTTTATAAATTTCATTTGTTGGAGCATATACCATCTAATTCTATATTTTGCTTTACAGATATGTTTACTCCTCTCATGGCTGTTTGTATATCTAAGAAAAATGAAGCCAATCTTTTGAAGTGCTGTACTTTGTTGCTCAAGTACAAAGCCAATGTGAATGGACATGACAGGTTTGCATATAATTTTTTTTTAATTCAGATCCTAATGTGCTTAATTTGTTAAATGGTTTTGAAAATAGTGTTATATACAAGGAGGAACATCTTAACTGTGTTTCTTAATAGCTTCCTCTTTTGCATATTTTTTTCGGATAAGCATATCTGTAATTTTATTTCCTGTTTTATGCGTAGAGGAAATTTTTTTTATAAAATTTCATTTTTGTTCCCATTTCTTTTTGAATCTGTCAGATCTGATTTTATTCACATATTGTTTTTAAAAAGTCTTTCGCAAATCAGAATATTTTATTTGCAGTTTTTATGTTTTTTCCTCAGATTTGTGACCTAATTCCAAGTTTCGGGGCTAATTTTTCCAAATTTTTTAGAGGTTTTTCAAAAATATTTTTAAAATATCTGATGTGGATAGCACATTCCTTATGTAATGCAATAAATTTACTACTTTCACAGTAAAAAAAAGTGTTGTATAATATCCACGGCACAATGTTTTTACTGTTGAATTGTATATTTCACATTTTATCAGATAACAATATGCAAAGCTATTTCAATATACTTAATTAACTTATATTTCGTGCAACCTCTAAATTGACAATTATCAATATTGATACCATCTGCAATAAGCAATATAAACCATATATTAAATTATTGTAATAATTAATTAACAAATTTGGCCTTATTTTCATTAACTTAGCATCATTATTGTAATTTTAATGATATTTTCATCAATCTGGCATGGAATACTGCCAAGTTGGTGATGTTTTGCTAAATTAGTCACTATGTTTGCCAAATTGATCGGCATCAAAATATAAAACTATTACCTAAAGTATATTCTTTCATGAATGGAACAAACTAAATACTAATATGAATATTTTAATATATTGTGCATACATATATTGCTTATTATGGATGCTATCAGTATTGATAATTGTCAGTTTAGAATTGCAGGAAATATAAGTTAATTGGTTACTTCGAAATAGTTTCATATGCTGTCATCCAGAAAAGCACCAATTCAATATTAAAGCATTGGGCCATAGATCTTATACATAATTTTTTTACTGTGAAAGAAGTCAATTCATTGCATTATTTAGGAAAAGTAATGCACTGCTCACATCAGATTATTAAATGTGTATTTATGATACATTTTGTAAATACTAACCATTTGACCCACACAAAGTGTGGTCGAAATGGTTAGTAAAAAGTTATGATGGTTACAGAAAAATCAAACTTGTTGTCAATGAAGACTTCAAAATGCAAGGAAAATCCCAATGTATTGCTAAATAGTTTTCTATTTTCTAAAAAAAAATTACTTATTTTTGTTCATTAGTTGCTTTATTTTTCTATCTGTATATATTAATATAAATAATTAAGGAAATCTTTGAATTAATGCAATATTTTTTGTCATATGTTCCAGGCATCGAAACACACCACTTATATTTGCTGCGAGGGAAGGACATACGCAAATTGTTCGTCTCCTACTTGAACATGAATCTGATCCTGATGCTTCAGATAATAGAGGTTATACTGTAAGCAGGTTTATTTTATTGTTTGAAGAATTGTGAGACTCTGCCCACTGTGTTCACCAACCCTCATTTTTGATATGTACATATCAAAATTTAAAAAATAAAAATCATGCATTTCAACGAATTTAATTTGTTTAATGAATAATATTTTAAATATTTGATAATTGTCAAATTTGTTTTCCTTAAGGTTTTAAAAAAATAATAAGTAAGGTAAATAAATTTTGTAGTATTTATTGTTTTATACATTTTTCGACAAAAAAAGTATTTTTCAATAATATTAAATGTACTTTTGACTCTGTAAAAATACAAATATGTCATATCTGTCACTGCCTCTCAATGATAAGTAGAGTTTTCATCTCCTGATTATCAATAAAAAACATAAGTAATGGAGATAAATTGGTTAAGCTTAAGAAATTACAATTTTAACTTATAATGGCTTAACAAGGAATTAACACCATTGAAATTTTTAATGATGTTTTACGGAATTGCTGATACACATTTGTTTCTGAGAATCTGTGGCATTATGATTCCATTTAAAAATTTGTCCTTTTCATCCATTAGATGGCGACAGCATTGGTTTTAAGTCAGGTGATGAACAATAAAGTTTTGTTTCACATTTGTTTAAGTTTTGGAACTTTGTTATTAGGTAGATCAAAAACACAATTTTATTACTCATTTTTTATGAGTATCTTTATTATGGCCATTCCTGACACACAGGTAGCTACTATAAATATGAAGAAAATTTAAAAATGCTAAGTCTCCTGTTAGTTAAAGAAAAGTTATGTATAAATCATATTTTGTTTCCCAATGCTAGGTTCAATTTTCATATGGAACAAACACACATATCCCTTTGTCAATCCTGTCATTGTCATTTCTGACACAGGAACATATAAAAATGCATTGAAATTTCAATAATCATACTAAACAGCTTTGTTATCTATCAGAAATCTTAAGCATTTCTAAGAACTTATTTCAGGCAAAAGTTTCCAGAAGTTTAACTACAAAGTTAAAAACATTTTTCTGGAACCTGAAAATTGACAATTATCAAATATTCAGCCATATAATAGTACTATCAATTATTAATAGAAAAGCTGCAGTATTTAAAAGTATTTTTTTTCTTCTTTTCCATGGCATTACTGTAGCCACAAGTGATCTGGATCAAAAGTTAATACTTTGATATCAATCTTAACATTCAAACTACTGATGTTTAAAAATTAGAAAATACATTCTGTATTGGGCAATTTTTTTTTTTTGAGTGCATCATGATATAATTTAGTGACATTCTTACATAATCAAATTACTATGAATTGCAATAAGTGAACACAGAAACAACAAGGAATTAACACAATTGGAATTTTTTTACTAATATTTTTTATTTAGAAACTAAAATAAATTCCTTCTCGACTTTTGATCTATTTATTCATTTAAATTTTCTTTCTTCTCACTCCAGATGTTTTTAAAATAAATATTTGTGAACCATTAAAGGATGTTTTTTGTCTCCAAATACTAAATGTGATTGGTAGATAAAAATAAAATTTTCAATTATGCATCTCAACTCAGGCAGAAACTATTGTTAAAAAGATGATGTTATTCAGAAAATCATTTATAAGTTGTTGCAACTTTTTCACTCTTTCACTCTGCTACTAGGAGCTTCTCTAAAAAGTGTTTTTTCAGCCCATCCAATGCAGGTGGCGGCAGTGCCATATTTTAAACATACATTTAAAGGGGGGGGGTCTTGTCTTTACTTTTGGAGAAATTATGTTCGATGTGTGGACATAAGAATGAATGCACGTTTCACCATGAAATATATGTTGTTAGGAAAAATTTTTTTTTTAATTTGCATAATACAGTTATTTAAAATAAAATTTTTATACATTATTTTTTGTGAAGAAACGTTTATCATTTATATTATACATAAAAATGTACCCAATGTAGCCCGGAATTTAAAGCAGAGATTAATTGATTTTATTCATTCAATTTTTCAAAAGGCATAGTTGCACCCCATTGATAATACAATACAATGTTAAAAAATTAGAATGATATATTTAAAATTTGTAAAGTTAAAAAATAGATAAATAAAATCCATTTTGCTATATAAACAGCTAATATCTGCTATTTTTTCTTTATCCCGGAATGTCTGTAGACCCAACAATACAATAAATATGCCACTGCTTCCAAAGCAATCAACAGGTTGTGACATTGGTTACAACACCCACTACATTGAAACCATTGAAACAGTGAAAGAAGGCCTTTGTCAGCTGTATCAAAATTCTAAATTTTTATGTTTTCGGTTGAAAATTAACAGAGAATAGAGTAATTAATTTTTTTTTACTCGAATGCGAGGATATACACCCATATTTTTGCCAAACTATGGAATTGTGCTACTCTTCCTTTTTTGGGTGTGGCGAAATAAGAAGATAAAAAATAAAACATGCATATTTTGATGTGTTTAAAAATAAATAAATATGAAGGGATTGTCCTTTGGGTTTGCTTCATATATCACTAGAAAAAGCTTTCTTTCATTTTTCAGATGATGTTAAGATGGAAACTGTGATAATATTTTCAATTGTTGAGGAACTAATTTGTTGGAAAATTGCTCAATTAGCAGTATATGAAATAGCTAAAAATTTAATTCGTATAAATAAAAAAGATCTTTGAAGTCTGGCTTCCTATATTAGTTCAGGTAACCCTGTAGTGGATTTTGTGGCTGTCTGAGGCTTAGATTTTCCATTACAGATGACACACACACAGATAAACAAGTATAATTATTTAGTATGTGAGCTACTACTTTCATTTTCATTACTGTTCGAAACATTTATCTTTACTTTTATATACTACTTCCATTTTTTTAGCGCTTCCACCTCAGTGGCTCTAGTGTATTTGCATTTTTGGCAGTATAAAAATATTGCCATAATAAAAGTTAGTAGAAGAGAATATGATAGTGATATTTATGCTAAAATTAAATAGTGCACCGATTATAACAAGAAAGATCTATCATGCATATAGCATTGATTATGAAACACTTTCCAACTTCAATGCAATTTTATATAAACATCTAAAATGCGATACATTCCTTGGTAATATTTTTAAAATTATCGCAATACTGCATTAATTTATTATATTTGAAAACTTAAAACTTCATTGAAAAAAATGAACTTCATTCAAATGACGTCATTGAAATATAAATTGCTTGGTTTAAACATCTCTAAAATTCGATACATTCCTCGGTAATATTTTTAAAATTATCACAATACTGTAATAATTTATTATATTTGAAAACTTCATCGAAAACAAATGAACTTTATTCAAATGATGTCATCGAAATATAAATCACCTATATAAAACCAGCATTTCATTCATAAACATATTTCCAATCCTTTCATTCATCACAATACTATAATAATTTATTTTATTTAAAAGCTTATAACCATGGAGGTACAAGTAATTTAACTCTATGCTTAAAACTTCATCGAAAAAATCGTTTGGTTCTCTGTGTAAAATCAATGAATGTTTCATTCATATCAGCTATATTGCAGACTCCATGAGCTAAATAATTTTGCATTACAGAAGTGCAGTAATTCTTATACAACTTATTCTACATTTTTTGGTGTTTACATTTTCCATAAGTGAAAATTAGGCTTCTTTGTAGAAATAATCAAAGTTTGATAATCATTTAAACTCAAATATATTGTAATTGCATTGTTTCAGTATGTAGATGCACAGAATTTAAGCAAAAATAAAGCGGTTTTAGGATGTATACAGCAATAAATATGAATTAAAAAGAACTTTGAAAATCACAATTTTGAGACAAGATGGATGTCATATTTTATTTTGAAGTGGGTCACTTGACCTCTTCATACAATGGTCACGTGATCTCTTCATATAAAGGGAGTAATTATTATTTTAATTTTTATTTATAAAACTACTGAATATATTTTGCTGAATTTTTTTTCATATAATTTATGGGATAATTTGAATATTTCCTAAAACTTTCGAAGCAATTTGTGAATTTTAACTTCGCTTAAAAAATGTTTGGAAAATTAGGTCCCACAAAGTTCAATGTATTTCACTTTTTCAATCCGGATTCAATCCAAAACTAATTGAGTGATATTATTCATTTATATTCCCATAGGTCCCACAGACCGTCTGAACAATATACTAAAATTTCATTTTGATAAAGTCCTTTTTATGGCAGTTATCGGGCTAACTGACAGACAGACAGACAGAATGAGCAAAGTCATAAACACTTTGCAACTATGTTGTAAACTGTTAAAAAGGGGAAACATTGATGAAATGTTTACCATGGGACAATAGTAGTTTATTCATAAAATAGTAATTTGGATCATATTTTGCCTCTTATTAAAATGCAATAGCATATTAGCACAAACCAGCCTAATTAATCAAATTCATCAACTTGGCTGACCCATTGCCAACTTGAAAAAGGATTTTTTTATAGAATTAACTTCACTTTAACCACTGATGCATTTTTGTTAGTAGTATGAAATTATCTCCATAACAAAAGTTTATAGACAACAATAGTGTGACTTTCTATGCATAATTTATTAATTTATACATAAAATAATGTTTTGGGATATAATGGTTCTGTAGTCTATTTCACTAGCTGGTAGATAATTAACATAATGAAGTTTGTTAAGAAAAAAGACTTCCATACAGTTAACATAACATAAGTGACTTTCCCTTCAAACAAAGCATTTTATAATTGTGCAGACTGGAGAATTTTGTGATGTACTATTTGAATCATGACGTATGTGAACCTCAGGAATCAGGACTGGAATATATCAGAGATTAAAAAGAACAAATATCTTGGGCCCACTTTTTTGAGGGGCTGGTGAAAACTGATCAAAACCAGAAGTCACCATCTTGTTCTGGCAGTAGAACGAGCAGCTTTGATTGTAGGCCATGATGTCATGGGTCTTATGGTGCATCTCAGTCTATCAGATGCAGGCACTCACTTCCGCGGGGTATAAAAAGGCATATGTTGGCCAAAGAGAACTTTTTTTCACCTTTTATTAGATTTAGTGATGTTTTACAACAGTGAAATTAGTTTAAAATAGACAAGTAAATATACAAAATATATAAAATAGCTGACAGTTGAATTAAAAAAAAAGGGTACAAACTAGATATTAACACTAATGAATTATTGCAATTTTTGTTACTTTGTAAAAGTGAAAATTTAAATTCACCCTTATATATGTTCCAGTTTATAAAGAAAAAAAAATGTATCGACTTTTCCTAATGCAGAAACTTGTGCATTTGAAATAGGCAATGTTAAAATTCATATTTATTTAACATTGCCTATTTCAAATGCAAGATTATTAAGTTTTATAATGAGTAAAAAATTATTTATGGAATTCCTTTAGTTAGTTAAAAGAAAGTTGTCTAGGTGTATCGTGCATAGAACAAAATGCTCTAGATAATATTAATTAAAGCAATAATTGATAATTTTTCTAAATAAGAGCAAGGAAAAATGATTTTGAAAATAAATTTTATAATCTTGATTGTATAAATTTAAATTTCATATTATCGTCATTTTTTATTTAGTTTTGGAAGTACACCAAACTCTTTTTTTTTTACACGGTAGATACTTTCCTCAGAAATTCGTGTAAAAAGAAACCATGTAAAAAAAGATAAGTTTTCTATAGTAAAATAGGGAATATGTTCCATGTTATCCGAAAACAGTGTAAGATGAAATAAAGAACTATATTTAGTTTATAAACCGTGTAAAATATGTTGAAAACTGTAAAAGTTCTGATATGCATACGAATGATATAACATACATATGCAATTTTATTGAGCAATTAAACTTAAAATACATAATTTATAGGTTAAAATAAGTAGTGCAAGCAAAAAGAAAAAGGAATCTGTTAATTCAAAATTAAGAATAGAAAACTCAAAATTGAAAATAGAAATGAAGAAATAATATTTAGTTACATAATTGTTTGTTGCTACTTGATAATAAGCGCAATTGTTTGCGACAAACTGGACTGAAGTCTTTATCATCACCCGAGATATCCACATCCGTCAAGCTCTTTAATGGAGACTTTCGTCCGGTAATACTGTTTTGAACTGCTGAACTGCCGAACTGCGTTCCGAAAGGTCTTATTTGATCCCCTTATTCGATAACATTATAGAAGTGTGCAGTGCTGCCTAATTTTTGAAGTGTGGTAAAAACTTGAATTTTTTTTTTATACATTGATACCAAAGACTGCAATTTATACTCTTCTCTTCTCTCTCTTTTCTAATTCTCTTTTTTCTAATTTCCCTCCAAAAAATAATTACACAGCTGGCTTTATGCTATAAGGGGTTCAGAAAGAATTGCCTAGAGCCCCAAAAAGTTTAATCCGATTCTGTCAGCAATATGTAAAGTATAAGAAAATCAAATAAGCTTGACTCAAAATGCTTATTTGATGAGTAGTATTTATGGAAGTATTTATGTATTTATGAAGTTTTTTTTATGTATTTATGAAGTGTGTATGGTTTTGTCTATGGAATGAATTATTTTTTTTCTGTCTTAAAATTGATCAAATATTTTAGATATATAATCAGTGAGTGATTTATTTAAAGTATAATTGTATGTTGTATCCATTTCTTAGAAAAGATACTTATTTATATCTTAATTTCCTTTCTTTGCAGGCTTTAGCATGGGCTGCTTACTTTGCTCATGGCCAAGTTGTTCGTGTTCTGTTAGAAAAAGGAGCAGATAGGAAAAAAGTTAACAATATGGGACAGTCACCAGTAGATATAGCCTATGATCATGGACATGATGAAGCAAGTATTTTATGTTTACTTTAATCTTAAAGCTGCTCATTTTCTAAATCTTGCTTTACTAGAATTTCCATTAAATAAAAGTACATAAGACATATTTACATTGAGTGAATTATGCAAGTTGTTTTCTGTCCTTAGCACTTACCACCTACTTTATATTGTAAATAAACTTTAGATAAAAATCATATGGGACATAACATGACTTTCTTTTTACACTATAATAAATAAACTTTAATTTTGTCTTAACAACTTATTGATATTTGTTTGTCTTCACAAATTATTCATCTAGATAAAATTCTATTTAAGATGTTATTATTTTTTTTGGCATCAACTCTATTTGTTCTTACTTAGGCTATGGAAAGGGAAGGGACACACTGAGCCTATTACACAGCTGCTAGGTGGACAATATGGTATCTGCATACATGATTCAAACTTTTAGACTCAGGAATTGTCGAGATATTAATAAAAATACAAAATTAATCCTTCCATAAAAATGACATTACATGCTCAATTTTGCATGAAACTGTTTAAAAAAAATTATATTGCATTGCTTAATAATGAAATTGAATTGCGAAGATATGTTTATTGATCAAATGTGTTGATAAACCATATTAATTTCATTTATCAGATCAAATTAATAATGAATGTGAGAAATAAATAAATCTAATAAGTAAGGTACTATTTTGCATTGATTTTTGTCAGCGATAATATATTTTTCATTCGCTTTTCACAAGGTAAAACAAATGATTTTGGTTATTTATATTTTCAACTTAAGTCATTTGTTTTATTTTGGCAAAAGTTTTACAGATTCATACACAGTTTTTAGGAAAGTCCTTGAGTTCCCCAAGAAGTTTAGAATAAAAGCTTCTAAAATATATACGTTAGATTTATGTGTAGCAAAGTGATCATGTCTGATCAAATAAAAGTCAGTGATCTTAATGAAGAATTGAATAAGTTAGGAACATAAATTCGAACACAAACAACTGAGTAAGATGTTTAGAATAAAAGCTTCTAAAATATATATGTTAGATCTATGTGTAGCAAAGGGATTATGTCTGATTGAATAAAAGTCAGTTCTCGTAATGAAGAATAAGTTAGGAAAGTAAATTCGAACACAAACAACTGAACAAGATGGAAGGTAAATGTTTATAGATATGTAGAAAATTGTATAGTTAACAGACTCAAAAACATTGCTACCAATATTGACTAAGTTAAATTAAAAGTTACTCTCCAAAAAAGTAACTAATTAAATTAAAAATTAAAGCACGGAAAAGTAACAGATTAAAATTAAATTAACTAGTAAGTTAAATGAAAGTTACTTTTGAAATTCAGATTTCAAATTTACAGCACAGTAACCTTTTTGACTGATTATAGCACAAAACAAATTAACATGGAACAAAACATCAAACAATATTAAATTTTAGCAACAATTGCATTTCCCAATGTTTCTGTGATTTGACCTCTTTATGAGTTCATAAGGTTTCTTCCAGCATGAAAAACATATAAAAAAGACAACTTTTAATTTCACTGTATTTTCATTACATTTTAGGAAAAAGTAGCGAATGAAATTGAAAATTAAAGAAAAAAGAATTAAAAAGAAACATAAAAGTAACTTTTTACAGCATTATTTCCAAGTTTGGTAATTTGCGTGAATCAACATTATTTCATGCTTCATTTTGTTGCATGTTCTCTATGCATGCTTCATGCATTCCCAATGTTGATTCTTACTAATTACATAATTTTCTACAACTTTGTGATAGACATTTTTCTTCTATCTCACTTTTTTGATGAGTTTATGTTGCTGACTTCTTCAATTCTGTGTTAAGAGTGCTGCAATCAATGTTATTCAATGTGGCAAGGTCATATTTCTATACATGGACCTAAATGTACACTTAGGGACCTTTCCTTCATTCTGAAGATATTGTAGTGCTTTGAAACCTTCCAAGAAACTGTTTATATTTCTGATTGTGTTTAATGGATTCGTGGAATGGTACAAGGGCATCGTCAGAAAAAAAAATTGGGTTTATTTTTTTAGGGGGGGGGGGGGAGAGAGGGATAATCTATTTCTTTTCCATTTCCCTAAATTCTATTTTTCTGAATTTCAATGGATTCTAATGGGTTCCTAGGATGAGAGGGGACTATGACACTCAGCTCCTTCCCCTTGACAATGCCACTGCAATAGTACAAAAAATGACATATGTTTTTCTTATACCTGAAATAAAGTTTGTCTTGTCGATGTCAGGGAGAAATTATATTTAAGAAAACAGAAGAAAAGGAATTTTAAAGAAGAATTCTCTTCTGTTTCTTGGTGACTGCAGACAGTGGTTAGTTTCTTTTCTTTTGAGCCTGATGATCAATATTCTATAAGGTTAATGAGGTTTCTATCTTTTTTATAATCATTATATCGATAGTAAAATAGCATTATACGTATAGGAGAGCTGCCGGGTACTTCTATATTGGTTGTTTTATCATAGTGAGCCATTATAAGGTGAGTACTGTATCTTATTTTTTTGTAAATTGTTCCCATTGCTAATTTCCTCCTATTGCTCTAAATCATTATGCTTGTTCCAAACTGCTCCCAAATGGGTTTCTGGATGGAATTTGTACCAGTTTAGGATTCGCAGCATACAGGAATGATGAAGTCTGTTTTTAATAAGTTGTTTCCCTAAAATTCCCTTTTTATTTTAAATGTTTAATTAATATTTTCAGTTATGATATATATATATATATATATATATATATATATATATATTAGAAAAATGTAATAATAAAACTAATAATTTCAAGTAATCATGAAATCTTAACATCACCATAGAAGCAAAACCATGGTCATAAAATGCCGATAATAGAAAAGAACAGCATTGGCCCAAATTCGAAGATTAACCAGAATTAAATTCATCTTCAGGTCTGAGTATTTAATTCTAATTAACCCAAATAAATGCCTGTTTCAGTGGGCAATAATACATTACTATAAATACCCAAATTCAGACTACAGACACCAAAAGATGAAAAATTGAAGATAAGAAAAATTAGGAAATCTATTATTATCATGAGGCAGGAACCCTTCTTCTTTCACTACGTGTAATTGCGATCAACCACAGCAGTATGAAAGATATCGAGAAGCACTGGAATGAACATGACAAAATGCAACCCAGGAGGCAGAACACACTTTCACAGTGACCCACCCTCTCAGACCCGTTCAGTGAGTCAGAGTTGGAGACAGGACAACCACCCATACAAGCAAATCAGAATATGAACATGAAACACAAATGAAAATTCCCACCAAACAAGTGATCCAAAGAAGAAATGGACAAACGAGAATGCCACAATACACCATTACAAGGGCGCTCAAACCATAGTATCAAATTGTCTAAAGTTACAATTTTTTAGTGAAAATAAAATTCAAAACATTAATATTAATGTATCCTATTTTCCTATTTTTTATTTTTCTAATTTTTTTATTTTATTTTATTATTATTCATTTTTATTTAATTATATAATTAATAAATAATTATAATAATTTTTTTTTTGTCTCCATATTATTAGCCACTATAATTGGGAAAGTTGTCTTGGATGTTATTGACTGGAAGTTGATATACTGAGTTGATAATTTTAATAACTAATTTGGGAGGATATGCATTATTAGTCGCTGTACTCAATAATTTCATAAAATGTGCTAATTTATTTATAATTTTCATCACAAATTTTATTGATTTTAAGAACCTGGTTTATTATAATATTTCTAAAATCTGATATATGCAAACAAGAGTCAAAGTGTTGAATTTTTGATGTATTAAATCTAAAATCTTGTCTTTTATAAGTTTACAACCAGATTACAATTTTGTAAATCTAAATTTAAATCTAAAATGTTTGCAACTTTATTATTACTTGTATTTAATTGTAAATTATTAGGATAAAAGTTAATTACTATAGGGATATTATTATGGAATACACATAATATGTCATCTAAATATTTAAACCTGTGCATATTATGCAATCCTGGAGTAATGTTCTTTTCATAGAATAAATACAGATTAGTTAATAAAGATGAGGCACACACCCCTTGTGGGATACCAAACTGTTGCTTAAAAAAATTACCACCATGTTAAATACATACATATATATATATATATATATATATATATATATATATATATATATATTGCTTTTTTGCACATTCTGCAGTTTTTGTTTACAACAACTGACTGAATTACAATCTGTGAATACTTAAAGCCTATTATTTTTATACACAATCGAATGTTCAGAAGCCCCCTAAATTTTCGAGTGAAATTTTGAAAAAATCATCAAAAAATCAAAATATTTAATAAAGGTATGTAAATAGTCATTTCTTATATAATTCTTTATTGGAAAACGATTAACATAAATTTTAGAACACTAGCATGAACCATTCTCGAGATATTGCACATTTTTCAAAATAAATTATAAAAAAACGATATAAAAGAAAAAAAATATTAACTATTGTGAAATATGTTTACTTTTTATAAGTAATATCATACGATAAATTTGGTGATATCATTCTCGTGGATCTAACTTGTTTCATTCATGAGAAAGATACTTTGGGTAATATTTTTGTATTTGGATGCCAACAGCATTTATGTGCTATAAGAATAACTTAATTTTCCGTCCATACCCTTTATAAGATGTTGGTGGAATGTCGCTAACTTGGTGGCTTTTTAAATGTTGCCAAATTGATAAAAATGACGTTAAATCAATGAAAATGACGACTAATTGATGAAAGTTCAATATCTTGGAAAAAACATAAAAGTAGACTATATGAATAACTCATTTCTCCATTCGTCTATCCGTAAAGCTTGGCGAGTAATTTAGCATGACGTCGCCAACTTGCTGACTATTTTAAATGTTGCAAAAGTGACAAAAATGTCGCCAAATTGATAAAAATGATTCCAAATGGGAAGTAATGTTTCGCAAATTCTGATTTCCATCATTTGACCTCTAGTATATAAGAAATACTCTTCTCTCAGTTTGTCTGTAACACTTTGTGATGCATTTGGTGAACTTGGTGAATAATTTAGCAAAGTATCGCCCCAGATTAGCAAAAATTTTGTCAAAATTGCAAAAATGACACCTAATAGATGAATTAATTATTAAAATATTTTATTATATGGACTATATCGCTTAATGAGGATGCAATCAATATTGATAATTGTTTATTTAGAGTTGAGCGAAATGTGTGTTAATTAATTATTTTGAAATAGTTTTAAATGTTGTCATCCAGAAAATCGCCTATGTATAATTTAATGATAAAAACAGAGTACCATGGATCTTATACATTATTTTTTTACTATAAAAGTAGTAAATTCATTGCATTATATAAGGAAAGTCATGTGCTGCCCACATCAGTTTTTTATTATAATAATAATACTTAATTGTGAGACATATAGTGAAATCTAAATACAATGGAATTCTGCTTAATATGGAAAAATTTTACCATTTCAATAAATAATCTATCAATTTTGATAATCATAAGATAAGACTATCTTAATGCATAAATGCAGAAAATGTTTAAATTTATGAGCACAAAATTGCCATTTAAGGTGTGAACTTTTATGTAAATTTAGTAACTTGCAGAAAAGTTTTATAAAGAAAATAATGAGAATTTAGAAACAAATTATATTTAATTATCAACTAATAGAATCTCTATCTTTTAAAAGAATAAGCTATATACTATTATGTATTTTTGTATGCCACCTGCTTAAAAGGAAATATACAATTGCATGTAAATTGTTCCCTTTTTAGTTTAAAGAATTTTATGTAGTTATATATAGTGTATTTCTAAAAGGAATATTTTTCTCTTTTTAATGTATTTTCATGCTGAAAAAATACATATTGATAGTTTGTATTTTTATTGTGGGGTTTGTTAAACACTTTAAGTTTTCTCATTGTAAATACAGACTATAATTATTAAAAACTATATGTAATAAAACTACATGTAATAAAAATAGTTTCTCTCAAAATTTGGTATATGAAATTAAATAACTTTTCCCTGTTATTCTGTACTAACATTTGAGTGAGAAATTTGCTTAAGATAGTCCCATGCAATTCTGTTTCAGCCATATTTCACTACATGTATGTTTATATTTTTGTGATATTTTTTAGGTTGGTTCCCTTTTACAAAAAGTTCATATTTCTGATAATGAAGAATCTTCAGAAGCTCAAAATTCCCATACGACGAGTGGCAGTAATAAAATAATTCCCAATTTGAAAATTATTAGGTAGTATTTGTTTTTCATTCATGTTTACACTCCTCACGACCATATGTGTGTTATTACTTTACATGTATTCTCATTAATTACTTTTAAATATTTTGAAAACAAAACTTTGTTTTTGTTCCAAAGTTGTACAAGTTTAAAATGATTAAAAAGCTTTATAAAAACAGCATATTATGCAAAAATAAGAGTGTTAACTGGTTTCAAAGGCAAAAAATAGCCTTCTTTTTTAGGTAGAAGGAACAACAAGACAATGTGATTTACATTCACCAGAGCAAGAGAAGAGAGAAGTTTCTGACAAAAGCTGATTTTACTCTGACAAATTACAATTTTTAATATAATGAAACTATTTTTTAAAAACAATAATCTAACTGTGCATGTTTAATAATTTTATAATCTTATTATCTTAATCAATATCAGCACATATATTTATTACTAGCTACAGTGCTCACAGGTAGCAGTCACTAAATATAGTAACCATTTTGTATAGCACTATATTTGTGAAGCAAAGAAGCACAATTGCTATGTGATTTCAAAATTGGAAGTAACTTTTTTCTCTCCCCGTCCCCCCCTTCCCCAAAAACCCCCCATGACCCCACCACAAATAGCATGTTAATTTAACATCAAAATCCATTAAATTGTAAAAAGAAAGAATGGCCATACTCCATTACCTCATGACATTATTCTGTACACTCATTTTTTAACTGCAATTACCCCTTGAAATTAGATGACACAATCCAATATGTTAGGACATCAACAAAAAAAAGAAAAACTTCTATGCAGTCATTTAGATGTTGGTATCTTTAACCCCCTCCCAGAACTGAGATTGTTCTTTCGATGCTAAAGCCGAAATACTCAAGGTCATGTTTCAGACTAAACAAGAAAAAAAGGGAGAGTCAGAAAATTTGTTAACAGAAAGTCATTAAAATAATTATAAAAAATAACCAAATGAAGTCACAAACACAATTTTTGCTTTTTTTCAAAAGATAAGGATTATACTTTGAAGTTGACAAAATTTAAAGACAGTATCTTGATAATCTAAATAAAATAATTTAAATATAATGTAAAAATAATAAATGTAAATATGTGAATACATAGAATTTTTGAATACTTCGAAATAATCAATTTCAAACTAAATTTGTCATATATTATTTTTTTCACAACTTAAAAAGAAATAATGATAACTTGAAAAATCTAAAGATGTCATTTTCATGTAATTTTTTATTTAAAAGTGAATAGCATTGTTTATAAGACATTAACAATTCCTGTTCTTGAAATTTTGTATGATATTGCTTAAAAATGAACAACATCAATATGTTCAATGTAAAATGAACAAATGTTAGTACTTTTAATCAAAAGTTAATAACACTCTTGCTTAGTTTTCACAAATCTCAAAATATTAGAAATTTTATTTTCCCCACAGTTTATATGATATCTGAAACAAGTTGAGCAGTTCAAATGGCATTTAGTGCAATTATTTCCATTGGAGAACTGTTGATTATCATGTCAGATAGGGGGAAGCACTCTTTAAAAAGCAAACAATAGTATTTATAGTAAACTAACTTGCACTGTTTTTGAGATGTTGCATTTTCTAGATATAAAATGCTTAACCCTTTCGCGACGAATGGCACGCCCAGGTGCCAGATGCGAACATGCATTCAAGGACGAACGGCACTCACTCGGGCCAGAGGAAATTTTACCGCAAGCGGATAGTGGCACCTATAAGTGCCACTACGCAGAACGTTTTAATTTGTGAACTAGATGGTGTTACTTGTCCATGAAACTAACTTAAATGCATTTTGCAGAGGCATGACCTTGGCAGAAGAGGATCGAATGAATTATTTCTCCATTTGGAGCGGTGAAAATCGTTTTGTAACATAAACAAACAGAGCAATTCTCGTAGCATCAACAATTTTATAATTGAGTTTCGGTTTTTATTTTTATTTCAGCGTTATGATTTTGTTGGTGAATCATAGGAATATAAGAGAGTATTTTTTTTTGTTTGGGTTTTAGAGGCAGTGAAATTATTCATTTATTTCGGATAAAAGAATGGGAGCAACTAACGAGCATTTTGTATTCAGATTTGTATGAAAATTATACATCAAATAGAACATAAATATTTCTTTTATTCCTGTAAAAAGTAGATTTCTGTGTTGAATAGGTGATTTTTAGTGAATTTTTTTCGAGAGTTAGGCTTAGCGCAAAAAATGCGCCGTCCTTTTTGACCAGTTCGGAAGCGAAGCGCGTCGTCTTTTGGGCCGCGACAGCTCCGGAATGCCGCCATCCCGAAAGGGTTAATATCATTAATATTATATAAGGGGAAATTTGTAAGTATTTTTAAATCAAAAATGAATTAATGATGCCGTTGTATGAGTTGTCACAGTCTGTTCTTGAGATATTAAAGATTTTACTTTCTTCGGTGTTTTGAAAAAATTAAGTGCTTTCTATGTACTTTGTATATTTTATTAGGTTATGACAGTAATTACCAACTCTTTTGTTTGAAGGAACCCTTTAAATATTTCACAAAATCTTGGGTAACTGTTATCTGATTAACACAGGCTAGGTTTAACAAGGGTAAATTCCAAAATAAGCGTGTAAAGCAGTAGGGTTAATAAGCATTGTTTATTAGACAAGCTGATTGCCTGAACTGAGTCCTATATAGTACTATGAATTTTAAAACACTTCTTCATTCATATTTAATTAAAAAATATTTTTATTTCAGATATGTATAACTTTTCTTTCATCAAATTATGTTTATATTAATGTCTATTTTATTACTATATTAATTTTTTGTATCAGTAGTTTATTAACAGGTATTATTTGATATCAATAAGTAAACAATATTTTGTTCAAAGGATAAGGAAAATATGAGCAACATATTGAAGCATAAATAAAATAATAATGCAGCATACAGTTGTTTCGAGGATATGCTGGATCCCCTTCGTTAATGTAAGCGAACCAACAAACCCGAAGTCAAAGAGATGAAATGAGCACAAATAGAAGAAACAGATGTGTTTATATACTCTCTTAATTCAAGACTTGGGTATATAAACCTGTCTGTTTCTTCTATTTGTGTCCATTTCATCTTTTTGGTTTTGGGTTTGTTGTTTCTTTTGTACTGATAAAAGGGATCCAGCATATCATCGAAATAGCTGCATGCTGCATTATTATTTTATTTGTGTTTAAATATGTTGCTCAAGTGCACTCATCTCAAGTGTACTCATTGGAATGTACTCATCTTTTGAGAATAACTTAAACCAGAATGGTTAGAAAGTTCAAATTTAATATGCAATGTTCATTTGTGGTATATTTAATTCCTTGGATTTTGACCCTTATTTAGTCAGTGCTTCTTGGGCCCACAATAGGAATGTACTCTCTTTTGTAGAATAGATAGAGAACCAGAGCAGCTAAAAGTCCAAATTTAGTATGTTGTTGTTTTTCAGGGTATATTTTAATTCTTTAGATTTTGAACCATATTGATCTAGACCAGAGGTTCTCAACCTTTCTATATTTGTTTTTTAAGTACAACACTGAAGAAAATCCTGCTTCATAAGGTTGTCAAACAAAATGGTATTAAAATATAATTTCTCTTTTTAAAAATTATTTAAAACCTTTCTTTTCTTTAATCCAGAAGTTGTTTTTAAAATCTTCCATTAAAGTTCTGCTACATAAAATATTAATATCGACAGGTAGTAATGGATTGAAATGGAAACACACATAAGCTTTCCCCACTTCACACTAGTTTCTGAGAGTTGATGCAATCATGCCTGGTAACATTGAAAATAAAATGATTTGAAAATAAGTGCAGAGTTTGGATGATAAACTTTTATATTTTATTGCACAAATACCACATACCACCAGTCAATTTTTTGTGTCATCTCGGGTATCACCAGTCATCTTACATACTACGCTTACCACTGGTTGAGAACTTCTGGTCTAGACCATCTTGGCCCTGCGATAAGAATGTACTCGTTTTTGGGAAATAACTCGAAATCAAAGCAGCTAGAAAGTCCAAATTTGGTAATTTGTTGTGTTCTTTAAGATATACATTTTGTCAACTGCATTTTTCATGCATTGAAGTTACATATAAATAATAAAAATAGGTACTTTAAAATACTATGTTTTTTGCTTTTACATGTTTAAATTTACTGCATGTTTGCTTATTTATTGATTTACTTCAATTCCAATGTTATAAATATATAAAGTATAATAATTTATAACTTTTTCAGCAATTCTGAAAACTCCAAGACATTTGTTAAAGTTGGAGAGTTGGATTTGTTTCTTATTGGCATAGGTTGCCAGGACTTAATTGAAAAATTTAATCAGCACCATTTAACATTTCATGATCTTTTAATTATGAATGAAGAAGAACTTGAAAAGGTAAAAATAATATTGTATGATTTTTTTTATTGGTTATATGTTCAAGTTATAATTTAATCACATAAAGGAAGTATTGTTTTCTTTTTAAAACATTATTTGGTGATATTAAAAATTTTGACGACATTTTAAGTTGTGCAAATTATGAAATTATTTTTTAAAACACTATTAAAGTGCTTTAAATCTGTTTAATAAAAAAGCAAATTGTGCATAATACTATGTTGTGTGCAGTATGCTAACGTACATTTTGCAAACTAATGCAAATTTTTATCCAATTTACATAAAATGAAGCCATTCTAGGATCATTATGTATTAGCAATTCTGAAAAGTAAGTTAGATTTAGTGCAACTTGGATGGCGCTCAAACTGCATTGATAAAGGAAAATTGCAACCCATGCAGATAAAATGTGGGGGAAATTATAAACAATAGTATACTGCCTGTTTGATGATGCAAAAAGTTTCCTAATAGCATACAACTTTGTAAAATTTTTTAGTTATTTCAAATTTTATTACTATTTAATACTATTGTAATAAAATTTGAAATAGCTAAAAAAGGACATATTCAAACATAGCAGATAACTATCCATTGCAGATAACTATCCATTTGATGATACTTACACACTGTCAAAGAAAGTTATTGTCCAAGCCAATAATTTGAGAAGTATTAGGGTTATATATTTTGTATGTAGGTGTATAAGAAACATCAAAGACATAACATTATAAGACAACTTTAGGGATATTATAGAGACTATTTTGTTTCTTGTTAGAGGTAGAGATGTAGAGCATTGCAAAATTAGTACTAAGCATTTTTGTCCCCCGCAAATATGACAAAAAACCCTAAAAACCTGTGTATACAATCCCCCCCCCCCCCCCAAAAAAAAAAATATGTATATATATATATATATATATATAAATTGAACATTTAGACAAAATGTTAAAATAAAATTGACTTTATTAGACATAAAATACAAAATGTTCACCTTCAGCTTTGATGCATGCTTGCACACATGTAATAAGATGTCTCTGTTTTTTCCTAATGTCTCTTTGTTTACACTGCCTAAACTTAAACCAAACTGCCAAAATGTAAACCAAAGTGCTTGAAAGTGTATTTTTTTACAGATATCATAGTTCAGAAATTACAATTAAAGGTGGATAAAATTGTATTCCATCCAAAAAGTATCAGATTGTAAACTACAGAGTTTTTCTGATTGACATACCGAAGAAAAGAGTCAAAGTGTTAGTTTTATATTTTCTAGTGTCCGTCTTTTCAACTGTCCTGACAGAAACCCAATCCTGATTCCTCGAGTTTGATAATAGATTACTGCAGCACCTATAATTAGATTGTACCTAAAAAATCATAAGGTCATTTTGCATAATATTTATTTCATTTTAGTGTAAAATTATATCCATAACCACCTGATCTTCCAATCAGAAAAAAATTCTTCCATTTTTATGAATCATTTGTAATATACTTATGAAAAGCTCACCTTTTCTTGTGATCATTTGCATAAAATATTGTCGAATATTTTTAAATCAATCATCAGTTTTACTAACTGATATCAGTTTTGCTCAAATTTAAAGAATTTTTTATCTGTGATGACAGAAAATTTTTAGCATTCATTGAGATTTCTGATATAGTATTGAAATCAAATTATATGATGTGAAGTTTTACAAAACTTTATAATGCATTAAATCCTAGATTTTTCCCCATACGTAATTAATTTTCTTTTCTGTAGTACTTAAAAGGTTCTTAAGGAGTGCTTAATTTTTTTATTGAAAAATGTGCAAGAACTTTTTTGGATGAAATGAGATAAGAAAATAAAATATGCATGTTTTAATATATCTATAATGATAAAAGAAGATGTCTATCTGTGTCATCTGTGGCAAAATATCTAAGCAACCCATTGATATGAAATTTGGTACAGAGGTTCATTGACTCCTGAAAGACAATGCCTCATCAAGATTTTATTTGAAATTTAATTTAGTTTAAAAGTTAAGAATTTAATTAAATTCTGTACAATTCCAATACAGCGACTAATCTTGATCGGTAGTGCCATCTGTTGCATGTTGCTAAAACTGTTGTTAGATTTTACATACAACATAAAAAGGCAAGTTTAGCCCTTTCAACAGCTTATTGTACACATTATCAATAAGGCTAAAAATTAAATCCAGGGGGCCCTGCTCATCAGGAAATCTCCAGCCATTTCATTAGCAGTGTTTGGGCTTAACTTTCACTCCTGAAACTTTTCCCACTTATTTGAGTTTTGCTGGTAGTGCCATCTATAGTATTAAAATGCATGAAAACGTTGTGGTTGCAAATTTTCAGATTATAACAGATTTGAATTTAAAGTATTTGGATAAATATTTTTGGTTTCAAGAATTTATTGATATTTTGAGTGTTCTTTCAGACTGAATTTAAATTTTAATTACTGTATATACTCGTGTATAAGTCGACCCCAAAAAGAAAAATTTTTTTTTCAATAAATTATTTAAAAACACTTGAAAATGAAAAAAAAAAAAAAAATTATGATATTAAAATTTAATTTCCATAATAGAAACTTCAACAGAACCCTTTAAAGTCCGATTCCAAACAAGTAGGTCTATGACATACATATGAGCTTTGTCTTCCATCCGTTTTGGCGACTCTCGTCGTGTGACAAGCTCCAGGCATTCTTTTACTCCCAGCATGCAGTGTCCTTAAAACGGACGGGAGACCGCACATTCCTGTCTCTCAAGCATCCTTGACCCTGACCCACCTCGCAATCAAAACAATATCTGGCTTCCGCCCATTATTTGAACCGATTTTTTTCGTTAACCACCCCCAACACAGTTGTTATTAGATATTCTCTTCAATAAACGAAACAAAAAAAAACGTTCAACCTAAAATCCTGTATTATAGTTTTAAACAATCTGTATTACATAATTACTTCTGAAAAGAACCATTTCTTGTCGAAAACAATCGACCATAATCCGAAAAGCAAGAGATAAACATCGAACAAAAATGTATGCATATTTTTTGATGACGTGATACACTGGTAGTCGGGACATCGGTAGGGCAGTGACTCACAGAATTTTGAAGTGCAGAGAAATTCAGAGTGCGCGATTGCGTAATTACTACCGCATCGTTTTAATAGGGATTGCTTTGCAGGAAAAAGAACTTTTAGATTTATGATTTTATTTTTTTTAGACTCCGCGTATAAATCGACCCCCCCCCCCCCCCACACACACACACACACACACTCACACTTTGAAGCTTTTTTTTTTGTCACAAATTTCTCGACTTATACTTCAATATATACTGTAGTTTATTTTGCATATTTCATGAAATCTTTGTCATCTAAAAATACATAATTTTTTTCTAATGATGTGTCTTTGTCTAATATTTATTTAATTCGCCTCGCTTAGACAATAAATGTTGATTGCATTGTCTTTAAAGCTAAGTTCTATGCTGTAAATAGGAACTAATATTTTTTGTTCATTGACATCATGTTAGAGGTTTTGAGGAAGAGGGTATAACCTGAGTAATATATGTCATGCTGAGAAACCAAAAGACACCAACTATAGTTAGGCTTTTACAGAAATCAGCAAAAGTCTGATTATTTAACATTTACTTCAACTGGCATTGCCCATAATTTACAACTTGGATTATTTTATCTAACATAGCCCTGTCATTTAAAAAAAAATGAATGAATGAATTCATTGAATCCCTGCTTTACATCCTGGGCAATGCTGGGTGCATGTTCTAGTCTTACATAATAAAAGATGTTTGTGCCTCTGTGTGTGTCTTCTGTTGTGGGTGATGGTTAGCATCAGACAGGATGAAATTTGGTACAGCGGTATTTCAGGACTCAGGACGATATACCTTGTGAGATTTTTTAAATTTGAATTAGTTTTTTAATCATTTTCTGTATTAGCATTATTTTCACACAAATCGGTTCCTTAGCAATTGAAAGTATCATAAAGAACATGCAAGATTCAATTAAAAAGAACATTGTTTATAATGTTCGAACTGAATCCATAGGACTGTTGTTTGATATTTATTTATTTTTAACTACATCGAAATTTACATTTTCTAGGTTATCTGATATGTATTTTACACAATTCTATAGTTTGGCAAAAAGTTGTGTATATATCTTTGCATTCTAACAAAAAGATTTTGTTTTTTAATTAGTATGTTTATTTCTTGTGATTTTTTAAGCAAGTGCATAAAAATTGAGATTTTTGATTCTGCTCTCGAAGGGCTTTTTTTTTTCATGGACTTTTCTTCATATGTTTGCCTTGGAACTCATGGTATGGTATCTTGCCTTCTCTCCTGGAGAGAATTATGTTGCATTTCTTTTTTATTTTGTTTTCTTTATTTTGCTTTCCATGGTTGCAGAGAGGTGGAAGTTGAGATGGTTTAAAGAGGCGATTCTGTAAATGTAATATTTAAGTAGCTTATTTATGACCCGGGGAATTATTTCTAGGCTATAAATGAAGTTGTGTATGTCTGTTTGCTCATCTGTAGTGAAAAATGTAAGTGTCATATGGCCATAAAATTTGAATATATTGGTTCTTTGGCTCCTGAAAGGAAGTGTCATTTTGCACGCTTTTCTCGGAAATCAGTTCTTTAGTGATCAAAAATATTATCGCAGAGTTTTTCTTTTTGAGTCAGTTATTGTTATAAGTGGGCATATTGTTAGAGCATTCTTTTGTTTTTAAGAGTTTGCTGTGAGTTCCAGCGTAATTGTAATCAGAGTTTTGTATTTTAAATCCCAGGCATTACTGGGCACATTTTCTTGTTAAAAAAAATAAATATGAAGGAATTATCCTATGGATTCCATTCAAAGATTGTTAGAACATTCATAGATCTTTCCTATGATGCTAAGAAGGAAACTCTGTGATAATACTTTTGATCATTAAGGAAGCAATTTGTGTGAAAATTGCTCAAAATCATGCTTCAACATAAAATAACTAACAAAATAATTCAAATTAAAAAGAAAACTCAACCAGGCCTGTCTTATTGGGGAGTTTAGTTAACCCAGTATTGAATTTTTTGCTATTCGAAGTTTAAATTTTTCTGCTACGGAAGGCACAGACAGACAGATATCTTATATTATGGGAGACGGACAAATAACACTGCTCTTGAATTTGAATTAGAATGTGAATATTAACTAGATCTCAAATATTTGATTGCTCCGAACAGTTATCTCAAATTGTTAATAAATATTTATATTTATTAAATATTATTTATTATTAATTAATAAATTAATAAAGTGAAATAAGAAAGTAAAATGTGTAATAAAAGTACATTAATTTAGAAATGAAACTTTTTATTTTAAATTTTAGTTATTTACAGTAGCTTTTTAATTTATGTACTCTTAACTACAATATTTGTATAATCTAAATGTTTTTCACCTGCAGATTTTTATTTAAGAAATTAAGCATTCAGACATGTTTAGTATGTATCCTGCTTCTGTTTTTTTTTTATCACAAATCAAACCAGAAGTGCTGAAGAGTCCCTCTGAAAATACTGTTTATGGCAGTGTTATTAAATGCTTCAAAAATATTTCTTCAAACGAAGATATAAACTTTTTGGTAATGCCCTTACAGTCTGTGGGTTTTGTAATTATGAGGATATAGACTCTTTTTTCTCAGTAGCTACAAATGTTTTCATTTAGTAGAAGCAAACTTTCTTTTGGGTACTTTCGAATTTCTTCTTTTGTAGTATCTTGAATTTTAATTTCGGAATTTGCTGTTAACCATGATGTGGTATTTGAGGTATTCAAATTTCTTTCACTGATGTTATAATCAAGATATCAAATATTTTTTAGTATTCGAGTATTCATTAATAGTATTTACCCACCTTTAGTATTTATTTATGTAATGGCATTGCAAAAATTATTCTGTATTGATTATTAAACAAATGTTATAAAGTTTTACTTATCATTCACTCTTATATTTGTGTGTGAAGGTTTAAATGCCGTTATGTATGATTTTCTGATTATTTAATGTCTATTATTATTTCTCATCTGTATAGATAGGTATATTTCAAGTAGGTCTTAGAAAGAAAATTTTAGAAGCTTGCAAGTCTGTGCACAAAAAAGAATGGGAGAATTCGAGTCTTCCAAATTTGAAAAAGAATCAATATATTAGGTTGGTTTATATATCATTGAGTATTTTTGAAATATAAATTTTATATGTAACAAACTGTTGAATAAAAACAATTTGCTGAATGAATAACCGTATACTGATTAACCTTTTAACTGAATGATGCTTCTGCTCGCTCTATATTTTCTACAATTCTTATGTTTCTAGAATTTGTCCTATATTTCCCATGTATTTCAATGATAACCTATATTTTTAATTAGATTATTATGCATTTTTAAGGGGGGGGGGGGGAACCTATAGAAAATAGCACAAGAAATATGTCTCGATAAAACTTCAATAGTGGGCAGCATAAAAAACATGTAATGATATCAACCAGTTTTGCAAACAGAAAATGAGTTCTTTCTTCAAAATAGAAGGATGAAATTACTGTTTTTCCTTTGCTTGTGTCCAGTTTTAAGAAATGCCCAAATTTGAAATTACTCAAGACAAAGTTACTGCTAGGGAATTGAGAAATGTCCATTATTAACAGACATCTATAATTCAAAAGTGTTATTAGAAATTTGAGTGTATTTTTTTAGTATTAAACTAAATACTAGAATATTAAATTTTAAAGTAGTCTTGTATGTCCAATATTAAGGACGACCCACCTTTGATGATCCACATGGTCATTTTTTGAAAAAGCTTGGAAATGTCTTCAGTAAATTCTTGTGTGGCCGTGGAATAGTGCATAAGACCACAGCTTATTACCATTCTCTATAACTGGACCATTTATATTTAAAAAAAAATTTCTCCTATATCTTTAAAAGTTGATATTTAAATTAATATTGCATATGCAATTTATGTTTAAAAATCCATAAAGTATTACAGTAAACTTTCAGAACAATGTCTATCAATGGAACCACACATTCCTAGCTGTTACTTGGCAGTGTCATCTAAATATACTCCATATAATAAACTACGATCACACAAGATAAGAAATATGTGTGCCATATTTTATGAACAATTGGCTTTCGGATTAATAAAATTTGTATAATAATCTGCTTATTTGCAATGTTTCTAGAAAGATTTTCTATAAATAATAGCAATTGATTATCATTTATTTTTTTTTTATTATCAGTTAAAATATTCTGTGTCAGCTACATTTATCGTAAAGTTTGATATATATTTTAGATGCTCCAGAGCTATGTATTTTTTATATTTTTTCTGGTTGACAAACTTTCCTTTCACCAGTTTTTTTTTTCAATAATTTTTTAAACATATCTACTGTCTGCAAATGCTAATTAATTTTAGTGTACTTATGCGAATTTCCCACTGAATTTCAATGTTTGGATAATTTTATTCAATTCTTAATTCTCTTTTACATTACTTTCATCTTTTACATTAACTGCAGAGGAATGTAGTTTGCTGATAATGCTGGTAAGTGGGATGTATATCAAGTATTTGGTTTATCAAAAAATTTGTGATCAAGCTTTGTTCTGCAAGAACATGAAATGTATACTAAGAAGATTTTTTTTCTGGCTATTGGCTATTATTCAGCATGACTATTCCTCAGAGGTTTTGATGTAATCTTGTAATCTTTATGGGAACATTCCATTCTAAGTGCAAGTGGCCATTATTTAGAGAGTATCATTACTCAGACATGACTGTTACGGGATCTTTTATTGTTAGTATAAAATGCCTCCTCCAATACATAATTTTTGAATCCTGCCTCATTAAAAATCCAATAGTTCTATAAACCTTTACATTATTCAGAGCAGTGTCAGGGGATATGCCAAAAAGGCATGTTTTTAGAGTAATTGGAGATTTTGCTTTAAAGGGGCCATAAAAAAAAAAAAAAAAATTAGATTTTGTGTTTTTATGGAAATATTTCCTCAGTTTTGAAAATAATTTAAACTTATTTTTTCATTTCGAAACAATTTTCCAATTGGAAGTCTGGGTTTATATATAATTAAACTGATATAACTGCTATTGAACCTGAATAGACACTATAAAACATTAAAGACTAATTATGAGAACTTATTTAGAATACTGTATTAAGAAATCAATGCCATGTAAGTCAAGTAAGACATACATTTGTTAGAGGGAGGGGAATAAAACCATAGAAAATAAAACTGATTAAGAGAATATTAGAATGGATATATATATGTATATACAGGGTGTCCAGTGTCATCAGTGCTCAATGGCTATTTTCTCAACTGTTAGTCACAGAGATACACTTCCAACTGCAAAAATGTTTTAAATTTTAAAATCCATTATCTTAGAAACAGTTTACATCAATAAATGCATTTCTGAAAGAAATACGAAATATAAATTTTATACAGTCCCCCGGTCCTGCCAATTATATTTAGGAAAATCATCCCCATACAGTTTTATGCAAAATAAAAAAAAAAATCGTCCTTTTACAACCAAAATTGACTGATTTATAGCTGTTTAAAGTTGGAGCACTTTTTATGCTGAGAAATGGTCAATATGGTCCCTGGTTGGTTGCCTGAAACGGGACATTTGCATGGAAAAGTGACTTAAGTCATAAAGTTTAATGCTTGGTTGTAAAAGGAAGATTTTTTTTTTATTTTGCATGAAATTGTATCAGGATGATTTTCCTAAATATCCTGATACAATTGGTAGGACCAGGGGACCGTATAAAAATTTATATTTCGTATTTCTTTCAGAAAGGTATTTATTGATTTAAACTGTTTCTAAGATAATAAATTTTAAAATTTAAAACATTTTTGCTGTTGGAAGCATATCTCGGTGACTAATGGTTGAGGAAAGAGCCATTGGGCACTGATAGCACTTGACACCCTGTATATATACAGTGAAACCTGGTTAAAGTGGGACCCTTGGGACCGTGAAAACTGGTCACTTTATGAAAATGGCAGTGGTTACTATATGAAAATTGTATAGTCACTTTGAGAAAAGTGGTCACTTTAGCCAAGTGGTCAATATACGAAGGTGGTCACTTTACCAGGTTTCACTGTATATATATATATTATTGGATTCTTTTCTATCATTGGAATTTCATATTATAATTTTATTATTATTATATATATATTGTAATAATTTTGTTTTGCTTGTAATATTACCAAACACTTACGACTCATTCCCAATCAAATATATGTACATACAGACACACAGGATATATTAAAGTTTATGCAATAAAAATTAAACTTATTAGAATTAATTAGACCTAGTGATCTACAATCATTCCAGAAAAGAAAAACCCAAGCAAAATGCACCATGGCTTTTCCATTCCATTTGCAACAATCAATAATAATATTCATAAAATGGAGTTGAATTTGTAGTAAATATATGTATTAAAAATGAATTAATAACCAATAGCACACAATCAATAAAGAAACACATAAACAATGATTAAAGTAGACAAAATGTAGCCATCATGCCAAAAAGAAATGAAACAGTGCTAGGCTTAAATTGGAGGTTAATCCAGAATAAATTCTTTATCAAGAGTGGGCATCTATTCCAAATTAACCAAAACAAATGCTTGTTTCTGAATATGGTGATAGTTAGTTACTATGAACACTATATGCTCAATCAACAAGCATAATTAGATAATCAAGATTAAAATACCACTAAGAAATCAATAATTACCAATATCCAATACATGAAAGAGATAACTCTTCACGTGTTTCATGTCACAATGCGCTGTTGAAAAAACTACAAATCATCCACCATTGGCACTCGTAAGATAAAAACCAGTATTGCCAATAAGGAGTAAAAGTAGGTAAAACAATGATTTATAATGATACTATGATAAAAAAATTAAAGATAATAATTATGCTAGAAAAATATTAGATATTGATAATGCTAATAAAAAGGATGTATTTAAGAATGTTTAGTTAAAATTTATATATATATATTCAATTTGATTTTCTTTATCAGTTGTCCTGATGCTGTAGGGATGGTAGCCAATATTTCAAAACATCTAAAGTATATTTCTACATCTGTGATTTATATTCGCCATCAAATTCAGTCACAACCTAGGATTTTAGAACTTTCTAGGGTAAGTAATATTCCACTTGTATATGCTTTTTCATTCTTGTAAATGTTTATTTAATTTACTACTTATGTATATGTGCATCACAGATTTAGAATAAACTTCGTTTTGACATATATTGATCCAATTTCATATTTTTTGTAAATTTGTTTAGAAACGAGACTAGGATGTTTTATTCTTTAAATCTGTCTGTGAAAATAATTTTGTATAGCAAGAACAGAGATTCTTATACATCTCTTTAGGTGAATTAAATTAAATATTTTAATATAATGTTTTGAATAAGAATGACATTTAGAATACTATAGGAATTTGCACATAATTGTAAATTTAAAGTTAGTTTATATTATATATTACTTACGAAGAACAGGTATACTGCTAGTGAAACCATAAATTTCAGTTATATCCACTTTAAAAATGAATGCTTAAATGACAGTGCAATTTTACTGTATAAATCACTCATGCTTTCAGTCATGGTTTTTTTTGTCTGCTTTAGCATGTAGTAATTTTGGTTGTCTCAATGTTGTTGAATTCGTATATGAAGAGGAAATATTCAGATGCATAAAGTGTTTGTACATTTGATTATGTGTAAAAGATATTTTAATAAATGTGAATTTATGCTGGCTTGCCTGTGCCTAATAGGTGAGTCATCCCTTTTTACGGTGTTATTTTGGGTGAATCAGTGTTGCAACAGTTGTTCTAACCTTTTCTATGATCCAGTTTTGACAGTCTCGGTGACATTGTGCCCTTTAACTTTTTTATTTCATTATTTGTGATTTCCATGTCACTATATTTCTTCAGATGAAATCATATCCGTTCTCCCATTTCCTTCACTGAGTCTAAGAGCTCAGTGCATCATTCAACATGCTCCCCTCCCCCCCAACATTTTATTCCCTCTCACCTCTTTTCAGCAAAGATGGACAGAATAAGTGCATTATATCTGTGTTCCCCAGACAGTAGCTTGAACAGCATTTATATTAACTTTATCCATCCATTATGTCTTTCTCTAAATCCTTGAAGTTCACTTTGTAAGTAATGAGTTTGGAAAGTGACATTAGTACTCTTTTGTGTCTAGTATTGAAATTATATTTTCGTTCTGTTCATAAGCTTCTAAGATAAAGCAATATTTAAAACTTGAATAAATCAGTTTAAACTGCTATTCACAAACTTTTTAAATTTATTTATACTTTTAATATAATTTCTTCCAGGAGTCTGCAAACGTCCATAATTTGATGGATGAAATAGAAGATAGTCTCAAAAATCTCCACACACTGAAAGATGAAATGAGGTTTTTAAAGATGCATTTAGTTAAGGCAAGTCTATTTTATGTACTTATAAAAATATATACAATTTTCTAATATAATAATATATATGATTTTCTAATACTTTTTTAAAGAAAGCAGGTGTAGTGGACTAGTTGCTGAATTTTGTAGGTTACATTTTGAATCATTCACTGTGAGAAAACCACATTATAAAAAGCACTTTTATTTAGCGGCTTGTATTTTTACCTCTGGTATCCCAAGTTGTGCGGCATTTTCTCTTATGTAAAGACACACTACATGACTGTTAGTTAAAGAAAACACCATGTTATCAAAACTTAACGTTTAATAACATAAACTTAACAAAATTAAAACTACAGAACTTAAAACAAAAAGTAAGCACTTTGGATAAACACAAAATAAATTATAACGCATGAGAGTGGTATGAAAGCCGACTAGCTGGTTACTGCATATTTTCAGAATAAGAGAATCACAGAAAGTGACTGTGGCAAAATTTGTAGTTACATAGCCTTTACATGCTTGACATCACAGGGTTAAGGAATTTATGAATAGCGAATACAGCACGGTTTGAGAAATTCTCATATGCAAATTCTAAAAAGAATTTATAAATAAAGTTAATAAATTAAATATTAAAGTTCAAAATAATAAGCTTCAAAATTATTCAAGTAAAAGCATTTGAGTCGCCACACAGGCATAGGTCAGTCAATTGACTACAATTGTTTTGAGGGCATTTCCAGTCCCTTTTCTCTAGTCCAAAACCACTGTGCACTCTTAGCAGTTATTAAGAATGAACTGTTCATTTGTTCTTAGTGGTTGTTAACTGTTTTTAGACCTGAGGAAGAGGGCTCAAAATGCCCTTTAAACAATCGTAATCACCCAATTTACCAATGCCAGCTTTTTTTAGGGAAGTATTAGAAAGTTATAGTCTCACAAGCAACAGTTTTATTTATTGTGATAAAATTAGCTGTTTATTCGAATCTAACAGTTATCTCAGTATTTACCCACTAATAGAAACAGAACCCAGCATTGCTTATGATTAAGATAATATGTAAATACTGTAAGCATTTAAAATGGTATTTTTATTCAAACAATTTAAATAGTGAAACAGAAAAGATTTATAAGATCTTATTTTCTCTAAAAAATTTGGCCATGTACAAATCTGCAAATCTAATAAAATATTGGTTACATTGGTGCTCCACAACTTTTTCTCATGCTCGTAATACCTAAGGTCTTCCCAGAATTCCACGGCACATCACGAGTAAAAGTTACAGTGCATCCATAGAAATTACATTTATTTATTAGTTTTTATTTCATAAATTTAATTTTGCAGTTAACTATTTTTTTTACTTATAACTATAACTAACATAACTTTATTAACTTATTACTAAAAGCAAATGTTAAATCTTATCTAAACTAATGATATACCAGTTCGTGTTTTAATGAGCATAATAATTTTATATTCGTCTCAATAGTAGACCCAACAACTCGAAGGTTCTTTGTGAAAGCCCTTCAAGCATGATTGCTTATCATTTTTTATTAGAACTACAAATTTTTTTTTCATATATATAGATTGTAGAAAAGGGGAGCAGAACTAGCTTTATTGAAAATTCAAGGATATTCTTTCTTAACCGCAATCCAGAAACCATCTGATGGGATTTCAATTGTGTGTCTGATGTAAATTGCCTGTACTGCACATTTCCCCCTGCCTTGGAGGCATTGTATTGCAGCATGCTTAACATCATCTTGTAACACACTAGTGTGCTGCAGCACACTGGTTGCAGAGCACTGAGTTGCTTAATTATTAACAAATTTTTATAAAATGTAAAACTTATAAGAGAATGCTATAAAATTTGCTTTTAATATAGAAAATATTTAATTTCAGCTACTATCTCAAAAGTAAAAAAATACTTTAAAAATATTTTTAGTAAACCCATCTGTTCTGGGATTTTTCTAAGTAAACTCCAGGTTTCAGCCAACCCTACCCTGTTTGTCAGGACATGAATCTATAGTGTTGGTTGAAAATTCAATCTGCTCATTTTGTGCTACTAATTGTATAGTAAAAGTGGCACTGAAAATATATTTTTATTTAAACACAGAATTGTGACTTTGTGTATTAATAAGTAAATAAAGAATTTGTAAAATAAATTCCTAAGTATCCTTTTAATTTATTTTTTTACATTTTGCAGACTATTTAAAAAATGGTTAATTTTAATTTTCAGTTTTGTCCAAAAATATAACAAGTGCAGTCACTTGATTGTCAAATATCTTAGAAAATGGAGCAGTTCTTGAGCTAGGAGATACATGTAATGTAAAGACAAACATTTACACATTATACTGAAAATAGCTCATTTCTGTTCTGGGCTGCCCAAAATATAATAAAAAACTTGAAATTCTTAATCCCCCCCCCCCCCTCTATCTACTGTATTTAATAAATAAATCATAACATACAAGAAAGATCATGCATAAAGCATTGATTATGAAACACTTTCCAACTGAAATGCAGTTTTATTTAAACATCTCTAAAATGTGATACATTCAGCAGTGATATTTTAAAAATTATCACATTACAATAATTTATTATATTTGAAAACTTAAAATTTCATCAAAAAAATGAACTTTATTCAAATCATCAATTTATTCATCAAAATATAAATTATCGAACTCTCTATGTAAAAGCAATGAATATTTCATTCATATCACTTTTATACCAGACTTCAGAGCTAAATAATTTTGTATGAAAAAAATTCAGCAATTATTATATAACTCTATTTGTTTACATTCTGCATCCATTAAAATTAGGTTTTGTTGTAGAAATAATCAAAGTTTAATGATCATTTAAACTAAAAAATATTGTAATTGCTTTGACACAGAATACAGATGCGGGGCGCGGTAGCCCATTGGTTAGCGCGCTGGAGTTGCACTCGGTAGGCCCGGGTTCGATTCCAGCCGCTGCCAAAACTGCCGCCGTGTTCACGCGGAGTACGATCACGTTAAACATGTGGGTCCGTAAGTCCTTCCGAGAGGTTGGTGTTAGGGGAAGGAGGGTACGGTCCCTGTGGATGCCTCCCCCACTGGGTTCCGGTCTAAATTGGGTGGCACATCCCGGCCGTCCAAACAGTTACCTTACACCTTTCTGGTAGGGCCAACGGCCGCACTGTGCTGAAAACACCGGTTCTCGTTAGATTACCGAAGTCAAGCAGCATCGGGCGCGGTTAGTACTTGGTGGGTGACCACCTCGGAACACCGCGTGCTGTTGGCCATCTTGGGTGCGGTATCCCCGTGGTTTGCGCGCTAGATTTGCACGCTACCACAAATGCCGCCGTGTTCATGCGGAGTACGATCACGTTAAACATGTGGGTCCGTAAGTCCTTCCGAGAGGTTGGTGGTAGGGGAAGGAGGGTACGGTCCCTGTGGATGCCTCCCCCACTGGGTTCCGGTCTAAATTGGGTGGCACTTCCCGGCCGTCCATACAGTTACCTTACACCTTTCTGGTAGGTCGGACGGTCTGGGTCTCAACAACAACACCTTTCTGGTAGGTCGGACGGTCTGGGTCTCAACAACAACAGAATACAGATGCACAGAAAATATGCAAAAATAAAGTGGTTTTAGTACGGATGCAATACTATGTACATGTAAAAGAGCTTTAAAAATCACTATTTTTACACTGGAAGCAATTTGTGAATTTTAACTTCGCTTAAAAAATGTTTGAAAAATTAGGTCTCATAGGGCTCAATGTATTTCACGTTTTCAACCTGGATTCAATCCAAAACTAATTGGGTAATGTTATTTATTCATTTACATTCCCATATGTCCCACAGACCGTCTCAACAACATACTAAAATTTCATTTGATAAAGTCATTTTTTACGGCAGTTATCGTGCGAACAGACAGACAGAATGAATAAAGTCATAAGCACTTTTCAACTATGTTGGAAAGTGTTAAAAGTGAGTAAATAAAATGTAAAATACAAATGATCATTTTGAAAATATGCTATGCTTTTTTTCTTCAGTGCAAGAAAACCAAGAACTACACATTAAATGAGCTCCTAGGGCTCGGTAGCCCAGTGGTTAGCGCAGGGGAATTGCACTCAGTAGACCCTGGTTCGATTCCCTCCACTGCCAAAACTGCCGCCATGTTCGCGTGGAGTACAATCACGTTAAACATGTGGGTCAGTAAGTCTTTTCGAGAGGTTGGTGGTAGGGGAAGGAAGGTACGGTCCCTGTGGATGCCTCCCTCACTGGGTTCCAGTCTAAATTGAGTGGCACTTCCCGGCCATCCAAACACTTACCTTACACCTTTCTGGTGGTCTGGATTTCAACAATAACATTAAATGAGCTTCCGGCCAATCAACCAGTTGCTCATACCCTAGAGTGAGTCGGGTAGCCTGGGTCTTTAACATTAAATGAGCTTACCACATACTGACAACTATTAAACACAACAGTGGTAATGCTACATAATAAGAGGAAGGAATAAGCTAAAAGCAGAAAAAATGTATGTCGAAACTAAAATGATAAAGTAAAAAAAGGGGAGATAGACAGATGGAGAAAAAAAAATGAAGTATGATCAAGTCATAACTGTGAGAAATATGGTGTCATTGACCAATTATTAACCATATTATTTGAAATTTTATTGATGTGAAAATCTTTAAAGAAGTTCCAGGTGAAAGATTCGTGAAGATTTTGACTCAAAGAAATTCAGAATAAAGATTGAACATTTTAAAAACTTCTATGGATTTTTCATTTTTAAGAAAATGCTTTTGAAATAATCGTCTGCTTTTTACATTTCATTTGTGCAATATTTTATGGCATGTTCCATTAATTTACTAGCCATTTCACTCACACTTTGTGCATTCTCAATAGCTAGTAGTTACTGGATCTGACACCTACACACTTAATAAACATTTCTAATATCAATAACTTTCAAATTTCAGCATAAAAATTTAATACTTCACATTTTTTAGAGACAAGGTGGTGTAAGTTTTTTGGAAATATCTTTGTATCATCAACTCTAGTTCGAATTTTCAATTATTTTGTTCTGGAAGCTGGGATGCATCACATGGATCAAAAATGAGATTCTGGCTTGAGTGGAAATGCTTGATTATTTTGAAAAGTGGTTTTAAATTTTTTAATTATTCCTTTAAATCATCATCTTTAATTTGAATTTTTTAAATATTAAAATGTTTCCTTGACCTGGAAGCTGAGACTGATAACCAATGTTCTAGCTAAATGTGGAAGTGTTTGATAATTAAGTAAAGTGGTTTTGAGTTTTGATTATTTTTTTGCATCATCATTCCTAATTCACATTTTTGAAATTTCAGGTTTTTCTTTGAGACAGATTGAAAAACATCAAAACCAAAATTCTAGGATAGTGAAAGTGCTCAATGATTTTGATACACCAGTCTCTCACTTAGTCAGTTCAGTGCATATTATATGGATTGCTTTGGCATAAAGTCACAGTTTGTACTTAATTCATTACTTTCCTTATACATATACATACTATGTAAAGTATAAAAGGGAAAGTAAAAAATAAGAAATGTTTACCAAAATTTAAACTCTTTAACCAGAACTCATAAATAATATTTTAAATTAATAGAATAATTAACTTTTTAAGATGGCATATTTTCGTAATAACTTATCATTTAAAATAAATGTAATTTTATACAGGGTGATCAAAAAGTCGCATACATCAAATATGAAAATCAATGTACTGAGAAATAAATAGAAATAGTAGAATTTTTTTTCAGTTAGATGGCACTAATATATTATCGAAAATATATTAGTAATATCGTCTGACTTTTTCAATATAGATGACAATAATTACAAACATTTTTTATCTCAATCGAAGAACATGGTGTTTTCCCAAAATGAAAGAATTTTTTATTTTAGAGCAATATTTTTCAAGCCATTCGTATGAAAGTGTCATTGAAAAGTTCCAGAAAAGTTCATCAAAGAGTTTCGGCAACACAGACTCTAGTTCAGATAGTTTATCTTAAGTTATGATACACAAGTATAATGGTGTCATCTAACAGGAAAAAACTCTACTATTTCAATTTCTTGGTACCATACAATACATTATTTTAAAATTTTTATTTACATGACTTTTTGATCACCGTGTACAATGCTTAAAATACATGTGTTTTTTTCTTTGCAGATACAAAATAAACCAGAATATTCCTCCAGTGATCAAATAATTGAAATAGTATCGAAAGACAAATCCCATAAAATATTTACAGCATTGGGAATTGCTACTGTATCATCACTAATCTTTGCTGGAATTTGGTGGAAATATCCTGGTATTTTAAATAGTCAACCATCCATTTTCATTCGAATTCCTTTTTTAAAGTAATTTGTTTCTATAAATTCATCAATGTAGTTTTATCCAATTTTGTATCAAATAAAATATTTTTATATTAAATATATTTTGTCATGTTGAAACTAAAAATATCTGACTTTCTGTACATAGTTGTTGTTGTTGAGACCCAGACCGTCCGACCTACCAGAAAGGTGTAAGTTGTTGTTGAAACCCAGACCGTCCGACCTACCAGAAAGGTGTAAGGTAACTGTTTGGACGGTCGGGAAGTGCCACCCAATTTAGACCGGAACCCAGTGGGGGAGGCATCCACAGGGACTGTACCCTCCTTCCCCTACCACCAACCTCTCGGAAGGACTTTCGGACCCACATGTTTAACGTAATCGTACTCCGCATGAACACGGCGGCAGTTTTGGCAGTGGCTGGAATCGAACTCGGGCCTACCGAGTGCAACTCCAGCGCGCTAACCAATGGGCTACTGCACCCAGAAAGGTGTAAGTGTAATAATTTTGTTTTTGGCAGTTAATAAACATGTACCAGATTTGATTAATGAGACAAAATTTTTGTTTTGCAAAACAATGGAAATTTGGTGCTTTTCTTAGGTAAGCCACACATTGAGAATGCATAATGCACTGCATCTTAAATGTTGCTTAAATATGCACTAGTAACTGGAAGAAAAACTGGTTTTCCTCAACTATAGCACCACGTCTTGCTATATGTCTTCAGTATATGGACAGTTAGTAGCAATCACTATTCAAAATTAATCGCATTATGCACATGTTGTTCGTATGCAGTGTTGTGTATTCTATATGTAGCCTGCCTTAGTGATATCAGGCAAAACTATGTAAATGTTCAAACTAAGCTATAATCTACACATATTGAAAATAAAAAGTGTTTATTAGAAGCAAAATTGGCTACCCCTGTTTAGCAATTTATCCCATGTGTTAAACATTTTTACTAATTAAAATATATTAAAAAAAGTTAATGGTTTTAATAAAATGCACTAAAAAGTAAAAAATAATTTTTATCTATCATAACACTTTTGGTCATATGCGACTGAAAATAAAATCGTGGGGTGCTCATAAAAATGTATTTGGACATTAACAGAATTTTAAGGAACAATAGAAGTGATGATATATATATAAGAATAATGTATTTTTAAATTAAAATTGTCAAAGCGAAATCTAAAAGAATTTTATTTAATCATTCTTATATATGTCATTTCTATCCCATCACTTTTATTGTTCCTTAAAATTCTGTTAATGTCCAAATACAATTATTTTATGTGTGCCCCACGATTTTATTTTTAGTCGCATATGACTCAGAATGTTGATAGCTAAAAATTATTTTATCATATATATGCTGATATTCAATCAAAACTTTCTTATGATAAATTTATAGAGGTTCTTTATATATATAGAAACATCAACTCATAACTTGTAATGAGCAGTGTCGCATGTTAAAATTTTTCATATATATATATATATATGTAATTGGAAGAATTCTTATTTTACTTGTATTATATATACCTGAGATAGATCATTAATAGAAAATGTTCTGTACAACATAAGTGAAAGGAAGATGGACTGAAATGTAAATGTGACATCAAAAATATTATACGACAAGTCATTGAATATTTAAAAAAAAACATGATAAGAAAACATAAATAAAACAAGCACTAAATTGGTCCCTGTTTCATATAAAAGTTAAGGAATGGAATAAGAATTACATGTGATATATATAATACAAATAAAATAAAAATTCTTCAATTAAATAATACCTTAAAAATTATCAGCAACTTAAGCGCGTTATTTTTAAAAAGGGAATAATTTATTACCTTCAGTCATGTTATTTGAATCTATCACAGGTCAAACATCTTATATATATATATATATATATATACACACACACACAGGGTGTCCAGTGCTATCGGTGCCCATTGGCTATTTCCTCAACCTTTAGTCCCAGAGATATATTTCAAATTGCAAAAATGTTTTAAATTTTAAAATCTGTTATCTTAGAAACAGTTTAAATCAATAAATGCATTTTTGAAAGAAATACGAAATATAAATTTTTATACGGTCCCCCAGTCCTACCAGTTATATTTAGGAAAATCATCCTCATACAATTTCATGCAAAATAAAAAAAAAAATCATCCTTTTAGGACCAAAATTCCCAGAGTTATGAAGCATTAAACTTTGACTTAAGTCGCTTTTTCATGCATAAAATCGTCCCGTTTCAGGCAACCTTTAAGGGACCGTATAAATATTGAAATTCCATATTCAAAGTATTATGTTTCAATTGCATTTGCTGACAATGTCGAGAATGAAGCAAAGCTTTTTATTGAATAGTAATTCGTTTAGAAGAGTATTATAGTCAGGGCTCGACTAAGATCTTTTAGGGGTCTTTCTAAGATCCCTAAATAAGGTAACACATTATTGTTTAAGTCAATAAATGCATTTCTGTAAAAATTATGAAATTTAAATTTTTATACAGTAATAGACCAGTAATGAGACCAGATGCAGCGTACCTGCAGACGAAAATAAAAAATTACGCTCATTAAATCTAAAATAATAAAGGCATATAACACCTAAAAAATAACAGATGTGTATATAATTATTTTGTGTATAATCCCCATTTCTCAACACAAAAAGTGCTCTAACTTTAAGCAGCTATAAGTCTGTCAATTTTGGTCATAAAAGGATTATTTTTTATTTTATTTTGCATGCAATTGTATGAGGATGATTTTCCTAAATATAACTCGTAGGACCGGGGAACCGTATAAAAATTTATATTTCATATTTCTTTCAAAAATGCATTTATTGATTTAAAATGTTTCTAAGATAATAGATTTTAAAATTTAAAACATTTTTGCAATTGGAAGTATATCTCTGTGACTAACGGTTGAGGAAATAGCCATTGGGCATCGATAGCACTGGACACACTGTATATATATACGTACATACACACACACACACTGTTACAAAAAATATATGCACCCATAATAAATTAAGCTACAGCTGTCAAACTCTGTATGTATCGTTTGAAAAGATATGCAAATGATTAAAATTTGGGGGGCAAAAACATGTGTTAAGAAATGTAGGCAACAAGAAAATAATATTTTAGTAAGTGGCAAATCCTCCCCTGGCAGCTATACCAGCCAATATTCGGTGTGGCATAGAGTCAATTAAGTTGGTTTTGTCCCTTTGCCGAAGATTCTGCCACAAATGTAGTAACTGATTAGCTAATTCAGTGGTATTCTGAGAAGGCTGCAGTTACCAACTCAGCATCTCCCAAACATGCTCTATTGGTAGTTGGTTTGGGGACCGGCCATGGGAGGGTATTAAATTCTTGAAGATATTATTTAGAAAGTCTTACTGTATGTAGTCAGGCATTGTCTTCTTGGTAAAAGGAACTTGGGAAGCTTGATAACATAAGCAAAACAATCGGCTTTAGAATATTATTTCGACAAGCAAGCCATCATTGATTTTTAGCATAACTAGAGATTGGCTGTCCCACCAGATGTATTTCCACTGTCACACCATGTGTGATGGTCATGTGTTGCTTGATGACAAATGTGGGATTGCAATGCTGGTCAGTTCTTCTCTACACACATATGCGGTACCGGCCACTCACATGGCTGCTGTGAACCCTCGGGTCAGTTGAGTGGTCTAGGGTTTTCAACACATATGCGGTCATCATCAACACTGAGAGAGAAGTGGAATTCATCACTAAAGACACCATGCCTCCCAATGGACACTATCCAAGTTAAACGAGCTTGGCACCAATTCAGACGACTCTGCCTATGTTGAGGGGTCAACGGTAGGTGCCTTAATGACGTCGACACCTAATCCCACCTTTTGCCAGTCGCCCCTGAATCCCTTGATACAAAATGCATGGAGAATGCAAATGCCTTCAAATGGCTGATAGTGATGTTATTGGTGTGGACATGGCTTCTCTCTTGACTACATGATCCGTTCAAGCAGTTGTTGGGGCGGGTGATCAGGATCTCCTGGGTCCGTTGCAGACTACAGGACTGTTCAGGCTCACCTGACCCTTAAGATCCCCTTCAATGCCATAAATCGTAAAAATGAGCATCCTAAAAAGATTGTTATAAAAAGTCTGCCCTCAAACACCGATAGTGAAAAACGTAAATCTGCCCTTGTTAACGAAGGCTACAAAATAATTAGAATTTCACAGTTGCGAAATAGGAGAGACAGGATCCTTCCCCTCCCATTTTTCTGGTAGGCCTTGAGCCCACAAGAAGACTGGGTGAGGATCCACGAAAAGCATCCTCTGTATGGAAGTAAAAATTCAAACGTTTAAGGCTAAAGGATTTAAAATGTGTTATAATTGTCAGATGTTCAATCATCATAGTGATCAGTGCACCCTCCCCCCTCGTCTGAAATGTGGCGAAGGTCACCAGAGTAAAGAATGTGCTAAACCACGTGAAACACCTGCAAAATGTTGTAACTGCGGAGGGGACCACCCCGCAAATTTCAGGCATTGCCCTTAAAATCCCTGGAACCGTAAAAAGTTCCAGGCCCTAAAAAATACCCCTCAAAATTCTAAATCACCCCCCCCCCCCAATCTTTGCGAGGAAAACTTCCCCCCTTCCATCTAAAAGCATCCCCCCTGTTCAGGAAGTGCAGGCGAGTGCTGAGACTGTTTCAGGAAAAACTGAAGAGCGCCCTGCCCAGGCACAACCTGATACAGGTAAAATAGAAATTCCCCAGACCTCGAATACTTTCCTCGACTTCTTGAAATTTTTCAAGGAAGTCAAAAAGTATATCGACCGGAGCAATCTACAAAATATCTTAAACAAAGTTCTTCAAATTGTTACGACAGACCAGGACCCGATGCAGAAAGCCTTCTGCATCATTAAACTAATAGCTGAACTTAAAAAACCTCCCCCCCCCCCCCCAGAATTAAATCTTTTAATTTAGGGCCAGCATCAGGGAGGTCTCCTTTAGTCATCTCCAACACCACCTCTTCACTTTCTTCCACCAGTCCCTTTTCCGGACCCAGCTACCACCCGACGCCCCATCCACCTAGAGGCTGTCCCACGGACACACCAAATAGCACTCGGATTATGTCAAAGACTCTGGATCCTTCATCGAAGATATTGAAGATTACGATACCTTCGGTGTCGGGCACTTCACGAATGTATCGACCAGCGCACTGAAGCAATCTCCGTCTAAATTCGACAATTGTTATTAGTGCTGTCAAGTACGCCTCAATCGGAGCCAGATAAATTTGAAGTGGACTATATAAGCCTGATTTTCCAAAAAGTTGATAGTTTTTTCTACAGATTTTTAATTACCAAAAAACTGGGAAAAATGCCAAGAATTCAACACCTTTTAAATTAATTTCTGCTCTTTCAAATTTCAAATTAAGATCTCCAATCTTTTTGTTTAAGTGCAGTCAAATATATTTCGGGTCCAGTTCCAAAGTATTACTTTTTTACCAGATTTTTAATAAATAGATTGTCAAATTATCTAAGAAATCTTTGAAGTGGTTTACATATTCAATTTATCATTATTATTTTACAATTATTTGAGACATTTCATAAGGTCAAAATTCTCTGTCTCGCACATTCTCTGCTTCTTCCGAAAAGAAGTTGGTTCTTATTGCTTTTGACTTGAGTCTGGGTCATTCCCATTACAGCAAGGGGTATAAAGGTTTCAAAACATGATTTTGGAGTGCTGGGGAAAGTAGGAATTTAGTTCAATAATGGAAATTTTCGTCTGGTGGGGTGTTCTATTTTTCGGGTTTTGGCAGTATTCACACCATTAATTATTGGGACAAAGGAGCAGCAGTAGGGTTACAATTTTTACTTTTATTTTGACTGTTGGTGAAGGGGCAGCCAGGGGGAAAGGAGTGTAGCCAACTGCATAGGTGTAGAACTTGCTAAAAAAACTGGTTGCTATATTTAGTGATTGCTAATGGGCAAAGCCCACTGTTATGATTTCAAAATTTCATGTGTGTGAATTTTTGATTACTCTGTACTTACAAATGTAACTCACATTCTTAGTCTAAGATCTAAAAAAAATCTCAGAAACATTTTAAAATGTATTTTTTATTAAGTGCGATTGCAATTCCAAATTGGGACCTGTTGATCCCAGTTTCCATAGAACATGGATAGAGATTCAAAAGTACTCTAATACTCTAACATCAATTCTGTTGCAACATATATTATGCAGTTTTCATTAAGCATTATATCAGACATCTAAAGTTTTACTAGAACAATGTGTGAATCAAGCAATATATAAAAGTAATTTATACATTTGGCATGAAAGTATTAAAATCAAACATTTTTAAATCATTCATATCAACATACAACAAAAGCAACAAGAAAAGTATCACAGGAACTATATTTACAGAAGCTTACAAAAATAATGAGTACTTTAAAAGGATATGTGAAAATTGCATATTTAAAATGAGTATCACCATTATTATTAAATAACATACCTGCCAACTTAATTCCTTCAAGGTTTAATAATTTCTTTATTTCTTGCAAAAAAAATTTTTACATTTTTTTTTAAACGAGTGAAATGTAACATAGCGTGTGATTATATCTGAGGAACTTCCAACAGCAGCCATCTTTTTACATTCTAAGTTATTTTATCTAGCTAATGGCCACTCCTCTTATGGATCAGCTGCAGCAAAGCAGAGCTACATTGTTTTTTACATACCTAAACTCTTCTCATTTTGCTTCAAGTATTATTAACAATTGGGTTACTTGTGTGTTAATACTTATAACTAGAACCCAGACTTTGATGACATTTTTTTTTTCTTTTGCATCTTTGGGCATTTTTTAAAATTTGCTTTGGTCATTTTTTTTAAATAAAAGTTTCCTAAGAATTATACTTTCAAGTTGCAATACTCAAAATCAGGAATGCCAGACGAACAAACAAAAAACTTTAAAAAAGTATCTTTCTGGCAACTCTGCTCAAGACACTGTTTAGTGCTATCCAGTTTTAGAGAAAGTGAATGCCCACTTTTGAAAAGGACTGTGTGGAGGGCAGTAGACAAACAATTCATTAGACAAAACAATTCTTGTATTGCTGACATTACAAACCCTTTATGTAATACTTGACCAAACAGGTTACAACTGATTCTGACTTTTAAGGTGCAATCTTTCTCCTACATACATCATATTCAGTATAATTATGATATCCTTGCAACTTATTTGAGTACAGATATATAAATTATCTAATATTGAAGTTACTCAATTTATAATTTTGAAAAAATATAATACAAATTGTTTTAGGCTGATTTTCCCTTCAAATTTTAAGGACATTTTTAATTTTTTTGTTAATTTTTTTAAGGGCAATTTTTCAGAATTTTTAGGTCATCAACATCCAAGTCCTATTTATAAACCAAAATTTGGAAATTCCAGTTGTAACTACCAAGTTCAGATTTTCTACTAGGTGTTGAAAAAATATAAGCAATTATAAAGTCTGGAAACTATATACATTTTGCTCTTGAGTGTTTTAATAAAATTTAAATCCCTCATAATGGTTAGCTTTTGAATCCTATTCTGCTTATCATTTAACTTGTACTAATCAATTTTGTTGTTGAGACCCAGACCGTCCGACCTACCAGAAAGGTGTAAGGTAACCGTTTGGGCGGCCGTAAGCAATTTTGTTGTAATTTTTTAATAAGTACACTACTTCTCCCTCCGGCCACTCAACTACCTGCTGTAAGCCTTTGGGCCAGTCGAGTGGTCTGGGCCTTCAACATTCAACTCCTTCTCCCTGAAGAAAATAGGACTCTTAATATGAACATAAAGTGTGAAATTTCTGCACATCAAGAAATTAAATTGCAGGCTTAGATAATTTAATGTGCCATGGTGGAAACATGACAAAACACATTTCACAAAGTCTTCCTAATTTAAATATATTCAAAAACAAATAGTAAAAATACTGTATATTTTAATAAAAGAAACAAAAACATTGAGTGTATTAACTTAGCATATGTGATTAGAATACTTCTAATGACCTTGCATTGCATATGCAAGTGATCTTCTATTATAACTTTTAAAATATAAGATCATAAACTCAACAGAAAACTATCTACATAAGCTTACAATTTAATTTAATTGATGTTGCATACTGATATACGAAAAACCTTGATTTTCAAATAATTTTTTGTCTTTTTTTTCAATATTTTGTAAGTTCATTCAATTTAGTTGGCAGGTATGGAATGAGAACAAGACATTTGCTGTCATATTCATATTTAAAAGTCATTCAGTTATGAAAAATTTCAAAAATTTGTTAATTTTTCCCTTTTTATATGAACACTAGAAGGTATGCCCGTCATATAACGGGGTGCAAAAAGTTGCAAATTATTACCTCCCATCTGCCCACCGGCAATACTTGTTATCCTACTATACATGAGAGCTATGCACCTCTCCCAATTAATTTTATTATTTCCTATCAAAACATACATACTGTATCACCCCCTAACAAAATGTAATTCATTTACGACCCCCTAAAAAACGTATCTCTCCTATGAACAGTGAAACTCACTTAAATTTGAATAAAGTATATTAAATGAAAAATCCCTACAAAATGACAAAGATTATCAATAAAATTGAACATTTGTAAAATATTGAATTTTCATCAATTAGGTGTCACTTTTATTAATTTAGCGTAATTTTATCAATTTGGCAACATTTTTGTTAATTTGGTGATATTTTGATTAATTTAGTGACAAATTTATAAATGTCACCAAGTAGAATGGTCAGACTGATAAACAGACCCTACTGAAACATCATGTCATCGATTTGGCGTCATTTTTGTCAATTTAGCAACATTTTAAATAGCTGCCAAGTTAGTGATATCCTGCCAAATTCATCGCCAAGCATTACAGATGGAAGAATGGGTTATTCTTATACTGAATTTCACTGCTAATCAATTCAAATTTTTGTCGTTTGTTTCAGACTAAACTACTTTCAAAAGAACACTGAAACAGAATGAGCCTGTTTGTGTACTATTTATTCTAATACCTTGCCATAATTCTTTATAGTTCCTAGTCAATGTTATTCTTTGGAACCTACACATATAATCTCATAAAAATATAAAAACAATATATACATCTAGTGCTATAAAAAGCAATTTATACATTTGGCATGAAAGCGTTCACTACTTTTATACATTTAAAAATATTTATGTGAAGATATGAAGAAAATATTAAACAGCACACAACATAAAAATATTTACAAAAGCAATAATTTAATACAGTGTACATGACTGAAATTAAGTATGCATGTTGAAATACATATAATTTAAAACTTTGGCATAGAAAGATAACTATGCCAGGATTGCATGTGTACGCTATAAGCAGTTAAGTAGAGTAAGCAGTTGCTTACAGGTGGCCAGAAAGTTTCAATGGTTCAGTTGGCAACTCCATACATGCCAACCTTTGATCCATGCCCCACTGCTACAAGCTAGAGAGTGTAGTAATTTCACTTTTGGGTGCTATAGAGTAATTTCAACTGAATCTTGATTTGTTAGGTGTTTATATAGTAATTATGCTTTATTAATATCTTAGTAATGTCATATAGTAATTGTATGTGATACAATTATAATAGTGATAGTTATTATATCCTATAATAATATCGTATCACTATTCACTTTAACCACAGGGTAATAGAAAACGGAAAAGTATCTGCTTACACACACAGCTATCAAAGCAAAAGTATCTACAAACTCAAAGTACAGTTGAACAAAAATGAAAAGAATCTACACATAAATGCTATTGAAATAAATTTGCTACAAACTTTTAGAGTGCATAATAACAATAAAATTAAATAATTAATAGAAAAATTGCCAAGTAATTATTTATGAAATATAGGATCAAAATAAGCATGTTTTTATTGCATATGCATCAAAGAAAGGGTAATATTTGTATTTCACATTAAAAATATGTGCAAAATATAGTTAGAATTTGGAAAATGTCTGCATTACGGAGTGTGTTTATTGACTCATTTGTTGAATACACACTTTAATCAACACTAAACTTTGTAGATCAATTTATTTACACAAAATCTTGGTTGGTATTTATTAAGATGATTGGTTGAAAAAAAAAATGTTGCAGAAAACAATGCTTTATAAGAAGTTTGCAATTTCGGAAGGCAAGTTCATAATTTTGATGAATAATATATAATACTGAGGATAAATTAAAAAAAACTTTTAGAATCTGTTAAATTTCTGATAATTGATGACGGATATTGATTATTAGCAATGGTAGGATGAGAAGTGATTTTGATACTTCAGTTTGATTTTATAATTTGTTTAGTATAACTGTTTTGAATATAATTAAATTTATTCATAAATGCATTTTTCGATTTAATTAAATTATAATAAATCTGTTTATTTTTTATTAATGTTTAAAAAATTTACAAAAAGCCAATAAAAATCATAAAACATACAATATGGACACGTTTATGATCAATATTAGGTAGAAGGATCCACGGCTGTCCAGGGAATTTATGACTATCAAATTTTATTGATTTAAAATATAGCAAATTTAACTATTTATGAGACAGTTAGCTATTTTGTCTTTATGCAGCAGTCAAAAAGATGTCTGTATAAACAGCATAATTGAGTGCAAATTAATACAAAGCAAAAGTCAATTCAACATAATTTATAGGTACATGCTGATAAAATTTATGACAAATAAATAGGAATAAGTACATTTCTTTCTAACAACCAAATGCCAAAGCTAAGCATGTATACTGTTTTTCATGTATATTGTGACTTTTGGATGTTGAACCATTGATGATGTACCATTGAATTAATGGATGAAAGAATTCAGTTTTAGCTTCATGACTGTTCGGATGCTTGCCCTTTCTTAGTGAGTAACATATACTTGATACGAGTCCAAGGGAAATGATGGAATTGCTATATGAATTGTTTGTTGCTTGAATATATACCCTATCTAGGGTAGAAATCCTTTTCAGTGATCACTGAATCACATTAAATATCTGAAATTTTGATCACTGTCATAGATATCATGATAGATATGCTATGTATATAATCAATAAGTTAATGTTATCACCATCTACTAGTATTTGTAATTATGTACAACTATTATTAATATCAAACCTTTCCTAGGTATGCTTTTGTAAAAAGGACAGCACAAAGTGCCTATGGGTAAATAGGGGTATAAATTTTACACTGTGTGTAAGCATTTATTTGGAGCACACACTTCATCATTTCTTCAAAGACTATCAAGTTGATTTAATTTACATTATATTGTTACATTGTTAAAAAAAATTAATAGCTATATTATTCACTTATAAAATTATTAACGAATTTCACATAGATAAGATGATTTAATCTAATTATGCAACTATTCAAATTATTTTAATAGCATGCATTCCTCTTCACAACTGTCTGGCCACATTAATACATTATCCACCTTAGAAGGCATACGTTTCTAAGCAACAGCTAGACATATATATTAAGAACATACAAATAACACAAAAATGACATATCTTCTTGCATTTCAATGTACAATATGTTTAAATTTATCATGACTACTGCAAAGTTTTATAAACTGTATTATAGGCACCTGCTTTTAAATATGCTGTGCATTAGTCCTATTGAAAAATGTCTGTGGAGTTACATTCTTATGGTAATATTATGTCATCAGCTGGAGAATTTTTTAGCTCATCACAATAATGCATGCCAACCATACAATGGCCAAGGGTACAATCCACAGTGTTATCACGTCTAAAGATTATCATATTCCAAATTAAGAAAAGTTCCATTTTCATTATTAGATATGGATATGTTAATTTTTTATTTGACAAAGCAAGTATTTACAGTCATTGTCAAAACAAGGGAGACACCTTAAATATTTTATGTTCTGATCACACGATCAACACCATTCAACTTTCATTTTTAATTGCCTAAAGGGATCTATTTTTCTGACTATGGTTTGCTCGGACCACTCTGAATAAGCATTGTTTTTTGTGCACTTATTGATTAATCACATAAAAGGACCTCTAGTAACATTCTGCAATAAAAAATACTTTGTTAATAATAGCATAAAATGTTGATTAAAAGTATCAACTGGTTTTAAAGGCAAAAAACAGCTCGGTTCTTCAGGATATAAAGAAATTAAAAAAGCAAGACCCTTGTCTGTCTACAGATTTATTCTTGTCCTATCTGATGCTGTTGTTTTGTCTCTCTATCCTGAATAAAGAGGTTGTTTTTGTATTTGAAATCAGTTGATAGTCATAGCCAACATTTTATGCTATTAACAAAGTATTTTTATTGCAGATTAATTTAAACAGTAATATGAGCAAATATTTATATTTTTATACTCTGGAAACAAGTTCTGTGTTTTTGAATAGAAAATATTTTAATAGTCAGCAACAGAAGTTTTTAATCCCCTGAATTTATTTTGTTTCGAAGTTTCAATTCCATCACACTGAGAATAGTCCTAATGAATGAATGATCTCTTTGCTTAAAAATGTGTAGTTTGATGAGTCAAGATAAATGATAGCAGATGCTGAAATAAAATAATATTATAACATCAATTTTACAGCATCTTAATGTACATATTTTAAAACATCTAAGTAAAAAATTTTGTTGAGTTTGAAATAGGGGCAAGTTTTTGAAATTTAAATTTATAAAACTTCCCACATAAAAAAATTACAGTCCGAATTCAATAAAATCTAATATATTTAGAGTAAAAATGCATAGATTACAATTCTGTAACAAAATTGTTATTCTATAATTTACATTTTTCATGACATCTGATTAAAAAAATGAGTTTAAAAAAATTTTAATACAGCATTTGAAAAAGCAATGCATTCTATATATTACACTATAAGAAAGTGAAAATACAATGTAAGGTATTTGGATAATGGTAGTTATCTCATTCTTCAGTTTTTATGATTTCTACAACTTGAACATCAATAACAGAAATGGGTTTAATAAGAGTAAAATTAAGTAGTTTGTTATATCATTACCATCCACAGTGTGAAATGACATCTATTTTAGTTAAATTTATAAACCCGAAAAAACACACAAGGCACTAAAACACATAAATATGAAAGCTGCAATTGCTTAAAGATTAACTAACATTTGCACACATTTAGAACTAGCTTAAACTAAAACATTAATAATTCATACATTGTCAAGAAAAAAATATGAATAAATTTAAGAACATTTACACGTTGTTAGTTATTATTAAATCAATCATTTTTACCTGGAAAAAATACAGAAATTGAAAGGAAGCAACAATTTTGAATTAAGCACATTGGTAGAATTGTACCATACAATTACACCCAAATGTATATAAAGGCTATTAAGAAAAGTCATGAACCATACCAATAACTCAAGAAGTATTAGAGTTATATATTTTTTTATGCAGGTATATTGGAATTGCTTATGGCTACACAAAAAGACAATTATAGTGGGACTGACTCTCTTTTTAAGTGGGGTATAGGGGATATATCACTTTTTGTTAGAGATAGAGGAAAAAATTAAATATAAAATTGTAGAGCATTGCAAAATTAATAGTAAGCACTTTGTCCCGCCACAAAAAATGGAAAATAACTAATGATTTTAAAAGAAACAGTTTTATTAATATGTATGCAACAGTGTGAATGTAAAAACATTGGAAAAATGGAGCAATACCTTATTACATGTGTACAACCATGCATCATTTTGATGAATATTATGTTTATTATTTTGTGTATAATAAAATCAATTCAGACGCATTGTTTAAATGTTTGATTTGTGGGGGAGGAGAATTAGACGGTATACATTTCTTTTCAGTGGGTGCGGTAGCCCATTGGTTAGCGCGCTGGAGTTGCACTCGATAGGCCCGGGTTCGATTCCAGCCGCTGCCAAAACTGTCGCCGTGTTCATGCGGAGTACGATCACGTTAAACATGTGGGTCTGAAAGTCCTTCCGAGAGGTTGGTGGTAGGGGAAGGAGGGTACGGTCCCTGTGGATACCTCCCCCACTGGGTTCCGGTCAAAATTGGGTGGCACTTCCCGACCGTCCAAACAGTTACCTTACACCTTTCTGGTAGGTCGAACGGTCTGGGTTTCAACAACAACAACATTTCTTTTCAGTGTTTCTTTCTATTTTTTTGGAGGGGGATAAAAATGCTTTGTAATTACTAATTTTGCAATGCTTTACAACTTTGTAATTGACTTTTTTCATATCTCTAATAAAAAGCAAGATAGCCCCTCCAGTACCCTACAGAAAAAGGGAGCCAGTCCTCTAAAATTGTCTTATTCTATAGCACCATTGGTGTTTCTTACACATTTGCATAAAAAACATGATAATTTTAATGATGCTTCTTGAATTATTAGCCCGGTCCATGACTTTCCTTGACACTTTATATATGCAAAGCTACTTGATAAGCAAGAAACATTTTAATAGAACAACAACAGTAAAGCAACAAGGTACATTGTCATCTATATATGTAGCGCCTGTATCTGTGGTGTATATTCCCAAAAATTTCACTTAATCTGAGTATTTTGTAATATCAAAACTCCTTGCTCCAAGTAAGAAAGTTCATAAAACACAAAACCCGCTTATAAGGGGCATTTTCAAAAATATGGAAGACACTTCCATTGCAGATACCAGCTTCCATAGACTGGTTTTATGCTTATTATGTGTACATCAGAATGGGGTAGCCAATATCTACAATGGCAGCCGATATATACAATTATAATTTAGCTCAGGCCACACATGAGCTAAATTGTAGATGAATTTTATGCTGGTCATATGGGAAAACTGAAATTGTCAGTTCATACAGAAGCTCATAAAAATTGTGACTTATAGCAAGTTTATTGCTGCTATTGTAGATACCAGCTATTTCATGCTGATGAGCACATAATAAGCACAAAACCGGTAAATGGATGTTGGTATCAGCAATGAAAGTGTCTTCCATGAGTAAGAAAATGCTTATTTACCCATCTTTTTATCCCTCTTGGACCAATTTTGTGTTTTTTACCACTCTTCAGCAAAGGGCAATGAGATAATACAGGAAGTGATTTCTGCCCTAGAGCAGGGTAATATTATGATACAATCAACTCTTTCTTGCATTGCTTTTAAAAAGGACAAAATATACTTTACTGTTATTCTGAGCATTATGGTTTTGTTAGTGAGGAGCAACAGAACAATATAAAATGAAAAAGTATCTGCATACACATTGACCACAGTAAAAATAATTCAACATAAACATTGAGTGAAAACATAAACATTGAGTGAAAACATCTGTTCCAGCAAGAGGCATAATAGAATTCCAGTCAGAAAAACTATATTTGTAAATATTGGGTTTAAAGCAACAATTTTCAGAGTTCATATCTTTGGAACTTTTTACACCAAATGCAGAATAAATGAGCAAAATTTCAACATGTGAAGAAAAAGTTCTGAAAATGATTTATCAAATAGAAGGGTTAGAATGCACTGTTGAATAATTTTTCCCCTTTTGCTTTCTTTTTACTCCATTTCAAAAAAGAAGAAAGGTGGAAGGGAATGTAAATTCTCATTTTTGATTTTGTATTATTTTTTTTTTCAGTTTATTTTGGAAAGGGTTAGAAAATGTTAAATTAAAGAAAAAATAATAAAAAGAACAATGTAATAATTTTTTTTTTACTTAAAATTCAGCTAATTTGATGAAAAATATCAGTATATGTATGTACATACATGTTCCACAGCTCTGGTAGATGGAGTTACATAATAATTCCCTACTCTGTGATTGGTAGAAAATCAATATTTCGAAAGCTTTTGCTAAAAATTTCTGGCATTGTTGCTTGAAAGAGTTTTATAAACGTTGCTCATTATTTTTTTAGACCTCAAAATAATGAGCAGCTAATATTGAAACCAGGCAAAGTGTGGTGGAAAAATTATAAAAAGCAGGATGGTGGAGTTGGTGTTAATAAAGATATACAAACTCCTAAATAAAACTATTTAAAAATAAGTTCATTTTGGAATATTTAATTTTTTTAATAGTTTTTTAAAATAAATTTTAAGCAATAAATTAAAAAAAAAATATGCAATATTTACAAATTAAAAAACTATTGATGAGAAGTAGGAGTCGGACAGAAGAAAAAAAGAGGAGTCAGAGTTGAAGGTTTGAGGTACCAACTTCACAGCCCTGATAAAAGAAAGCATTTTCAATTCATGATTATTGGCATCACCCTGTTACAAGGCAGAAGTCACTTCACTTTTGCCCTTATTAAGTTGGCTCATTAAGTTTATACAGCAGCTTTAAACTATAAATTACATAAGAAAATACAGTTTTAGTCTTATGTTGTTGTTGTTGAGACCCAGACCGTCCGACCTACCAGAAAGGTGTAAGGTAACTGTATGGACGGCCGGGAAGTGCCACCCAATTTAGACCGGAACCCAGTGGGGGAGGCATCCACAGGGACCGTACCCTCCTTCCCCTACCACCAACCTCTCGGAAGGACTTACGGACCCACATGTTTAACGTGATCGTACTCCGCATGAACACGGCGGCATTTGTGGTAGCGTGCAAATCTAGCGCGCAAACCACGGGGATACCGCACCCGAGATGGCCAACAGCACGCGGTGTTCCGAGGTGGTCACCCACCAAGTACTAACCGCGCCCGATGCTGCTTGACTTCGGTGATCTAACGAGAACCGGTGTTTTCAGCACGATACGGCCGTTGGCCCCTAGTCTTATGTTGTGTCTTATTTCACCAAAAACCTGCAAATAGGAAGAAAAAAAATTACAATGATTTTCTTTAATTGTAAATAAGTGAATTTGAAAAATTTTGCCAAACCTATTTATTTTTTGTTCAGCTGTGAATATGCGAATGCCAAGTAACTGGAAGTAAACACATTACCTGTTACATTATTGTCCTCTTTTTCACTTCCAGTACTAAATTATTATGCCAAACAACTATATAATCTACTTAATTTGAGGCAATGCACACACACTACTGTGCTGCTTAGCTTGGGTAATAGCTTTGGAATTTTTGTTAAAATTTCCTGTATTCTTTTTGGGGTGCACAACAGATTGTTTTTCAGAAGAAGCATATTCAGGAGATTTCGAAGTCCAATGTTTAGTCTCAAAAGAAGTGCTGGCAGAATTTAAACTTCCATTGAAATTTTCCTGTCTTGATGCATACAAAGAATAAGCCAGATTATTTAGAATTTGAAATGAAATTTCACCCTTTCTTTTCTGCTGATTGGCACAGATACTTGTTTCAGAATTCTTCGAGGTGGCCGAGGGAGGATCAGATTTATTATACACACTATTCATCTTCGGTCGTGCACATATTTTAGAATCATCCGATTTTGATGAATATTTACTGGTATTTTCAATCATATCAGTAACTTTAAGATAATCTGTCCTGGATACATGACTAATCTTGTCTATATTTCGTAGTTTTCTATGTTGGCTGTTATCATTGCCGTCGCCATTTCCATTTACATCTGGAACGGAAATAACACCAGTTTTTAACTGATTTGTTTTTATTTTTGCACCACTTATCTTAGGCTTTTTAGTGGTATTAGTGGATACCAGGCTTGTTGATATAGATCTCTCTTGAGCTCTAATGTCATATGAATTGTGGATGGGTAAAAATGGAAACAGTTCTGAACTTGACTTTGACCTCTCGGACAATTCAGATGGGTTTTCTGACGCTTGACTGTCTGGACTGTAATGAAAAGTAAAGTAAAATGATCTTTAAAAAATATGAAATATATATTCTACGCAAGCATTTAGTTTACTTTTTTCTAGTCTGATATACTGCTAATTTAATTAATTTATTTTATTTACACAGTTATGGCAAAAATTTTCCTCCAGCTACATGCTTTAATTTTTCTATGTTAACTCACTGAATAAAATATTATGACTTGAGTTTTTTATTGCTTTTTTTTGCCATGCAAAGGTTTTGAAAAGAGTGTTTTTTTTTAATACGATAAACTAATTATAAATATTTCTAAAAATGATCAAAACAAAATAAGGGTGATTGATAGAATATCCCCCCCCTCCCCACAGCTTCTTTGGCGTGAAGCACTGGGCTACAATTCTATTCCGTTTTCATCACCAATCTGGTAGCCCAAGACTTTCTGACATCCAATCAACACACGGCTTTATCGAATTCTGCATTTTAATAGGAAATAGGTATTTCATCAGATCTTTTTCAATCAGATTTGTTGAGTATTTTTGCTGAGCATCTATCTTTCATTTTCATTAAACATTTCGCACGTAATTTTCGTATACACTTATTTAATATTTTCTGTAGATTTAATTGGATTGCAGATTAAATTTTCAAATGATGTCTGGTATGCGGCAAATGGATTTGTGTACATGTTTTAGAAAACATGCTCTGGTGGGAAATATTAGAAAATGTGTTCCGGTGGGGAATGCATGTGTATGTGTGGATGTAAGTGAAAATGTGAATATAAGTGCATTTACATAAAGGTTAGTTCTTTTTTTTTTATTCATCCCATGTTTTGAAATTGTCTTTCGTATTTTTCCGTGTTTTTAAAATGGTTCTCCTAAGTATTGTTTTTTCTTAAATTTCGTTAGAGTTCAATCTTTTATCTAAGTATTGTTTTTCCTTTAATTCTATTAAGTACAATCTTTTTCTAAGTATTGTTTTTTTTAAAATTTTATTAAAGAACAATCTTTTTTCTAAGTATCGTTTTTACTTAAATTTCGTTAAAGTCCAAGTATTTTTCTAAGTATTGTTTTTCCTTAAATTTCGTTAAAGTACAATCTTTTTTCTGAGTATAATTTTTTCTTGAATTTTGTTAAAGTCCAATCATTTTTCTAAGTATCGTTTTTCCTTAAATTTTGTTAAAATCCAATCGTTTTTTTAAATTTCGTATTTTTTCAAAGTATTGCTATTTTTTAATTTTGTTAAAGTACAATATTTTTTCTAAGTATCGTTTTTTTTTAAATTTTGTTAAAATCCGATCGTCCTTCTAATAAATTTCTTTAAAGTCCTTTAAAAATTTTCGAAGTTTTGAGTTATAAGATTTTGAAATTGATTTAAAATCAGAAAATATTTTAAGTATCATGTGTTTCAATGTTTTCTAAAATTTTAAAAGTTTTTTATTCTGCAATTACAAGCGCAAGTTATGCAATATTTTTAGAATGCACAAAGATCTTATTTTCTAATCTTTTCATGAGTGTTATTCACTTTTATTCAAATTGAATTCCACTATCATTTACATTTAAAATTCTAGTTCATAAAACTGTAGAATATGTCACTTTGGTAGGCAGAGCCTATTTTAAAACAAGGGAATATAAGTCACTTTATTGGAGAGGAGTTAATTTTAAAACACGGAGAAGCACGTCAATTTGGCGTACTTTTGTACTTAGAAAAAACCCAATTGGGGGCTATTCTATCGATCTACCTAAAATAAAACATACTGCAAGTTAGCTTATTAAAGTTTTCAAATCAGTGCAAAAATTCCACTTATCAGCATCTATACTTGGTAACAGTAGGAAAAATTACAAAAGGTAAATGACCTAGAGCTGTAGCACTTTTATTTGTAGGCTAACCATTTAATCCCCACTTTGCATGTTCTCAATGGCTAGTGGTCAATAAATATGACACCTACACACTTATTCAAAGTTATTGATAACCAGTTTTAATTGTTGGCAGTGAAAGGATATCAAATTGTGTATTTATTGTTTTTAAGAGACAAAAGTGGTGAAGTGATGTAAGTTTTTTTTTTAAATAACTTTGTATCATCACACCTAATACAAATTTTTAAAATTTTTAATTATTTCATTGATCTTGAAGCTGACTCAAGGACAAGTCTTTAAGGAGTACCTAGGTCAACTCTAGAACTGCCATTAATTTCCTGTCTAAAAAAGTGTTTGTGGAATCAGAGAAATAATTTTATGTAAATAGATATCCAAAGAGGATCGAAAGGGTGCATGAGGGGTAAAATTAGAATAAGTTCCAGTTCAAATTTCCACAAGTCACAGAATTTGGAATAAAAGAGATAAACTCCTCAAAAGAAATAAAAGGGGATATAGATGCTGAGATGAATTAAATGAGACCAAAACACTGAGAATCTGGTTCGAGTGGAAATGCTCGATCATTTTAAAAAGTGTTTTTGAATTTTTATTCCTTTGCATTGTCCCTTCCAGTACAAATTTTAAAAATATGTGATCTTTTCATTAATCGGGAAGCTGAGACGGATCGAATGAGACCAAATTGCATAATTCTATCTAGAGTGAAAGTGCTTGGTAATTAAGCAAAGTGGTTTTGAATTTTTTTAAACTATTCCTTTAAATCATCATCTCTAATTCAAATTTATGAAATTTTTCCTTTCATCTTGAAGCTGAGATGGATTGAATGACACCAATACCAAGATTGTAGCTATAGTGGAAGTACTTAACAATTTTGATACATCACTCACTCACTCACTTAGTTTAGTACATATTATATAGATTACTAGTAAGTACCTGTAAAATATCATGGGAAAATTTTTATTCACTGAAAGTTAATAAATGTAAAAGATCTTTAAGTTTTATTCTTTTACATCAAAAATATCTTCAAAAAAATATTTTTAGTATAAATGTGATATAGTATTATAATTGGTAAAAGAACTCAAATTTATCTGATTAAATCGGAATAAGAGTGACTTGGTTATCTGATATTCTTTTTTCAAGTGACTGGAGAATAATGGTGAAAGTGCTACATGTCGGTTAGGCTTAATTGTATGCTTACGGAGAATCTTCAGTGAGCATATGGAACTTTTACTATGGTTTAAGATTTAATTAATCATCTAAAAGTTATAAAATAAGACAAAGTATTGTGTATAAAGTGTTAATATTGCGAAAAGGTATTTTAAAATAACATAATATCTTACTTTATTAAGAGCAAATAACGCAAACAAGCCAAATCGCCAAACATGTGCATATGCTTGTTGCTAATTGGCAAATGATAATAATATGCATAAATTACTCACACTTGAAATTATGTTGTTTGATAATATGCTTGCTTTCATTCGTCAAACAATAATAGCGTGAGTAAATTACTCACACTTGAAATTATGTTGTTTGATTTGTAGATTAACATGGGAGAATTGAAACATATGATGAAAACATTGATGTCTTAATATATTTAATTGTTTTAGATAACACACTTTAATTAATCACATTTTGATTTACACTGTTTTAACAATGAAGATTTTTATCCAGACATATACAGTGGTGCTAAAAAAATTGCATCAAACACATATTTCCATGACTTTGATAAAAGTGATATTTAAAGTGTTTAACTTGACTTGCAAACTTATAGACTTAACTTGAAACTTATATTACTTCTAACCTTTTACTTGACTAGTTACAATTTATTTGGCAATTTTGTGAGTAAAAAAGACTTCCTTAAAGCAAATGCACCACTTTTCTTTCAGGGTGTTAATTGAATAAACTTTGCACTGTTTTACTGTCAACACTCACAGCATTAAATAACGTTTTATTGACATGCAGTCACTCTTATACCGGAAAAGGGTATGATGTAATCACCACCTAACATTACATCACATCATTGCTCTTTATCTGATGTAATACATTAAAAATTTGATCCTATAATCGTGTTTGCTATGCTACATTAAACATTTATTTTCAAAATATTGAATTTTTTTTAGCACCACTGCAAATAAATATATATGGTGGTTTACAAGAAAGGATGCTATATCAGCTAACTTTTAAAGTCAAAGATGTGCATAATGAATACTCCTCTGGCTATGAAAATGTAAGGAATAACAAGATTGATAAATTTTAGAAAGCTGTCAGAAATTTTGAAATTGAGTTTAGGGCCTTGTAAAGATAGTTTTTCAAGCTAATTCTTAAAATAAGACAGCATGTTTTTATGATAATTACAATGCATCTTACAAATTGTGCATTATTAATGAAGCTAGAACAGAAAAAAAAAACAGCTTACAAGTTTTTGGGTTAATAGTCAGGTTGGTTGATTTAAACCCCATTGGTTTAAACATTGGATTGAACCATGATTTTTTTAAACCATAGTTTTCATTTTTTTAAATAAAAAATCTGTTTTTTTCCAATCCTAGTTGATTAATTAATAATAAAATTAATATAAATTGATAAATTAATTTTTCAGAATTCACAACATGCACAGCATAATGAAAATGTTTCCAGTATTTGAGAAGTATGCAGCTACTTAAATCCACTAAGAACTAAAAAGGGTACATGTCAGTATAATGAATACATATATCGTTATCTTAGAAATAAAATTATCGACAATAAGACCCAATTCTTGTAAACCATCACATATTTTACTGATAAATAGTAACTAAAAAATTGTTTATACATTATTTAGCAACTATAATTTGTGACATAAACATGCTAAGGTTAAGCAACTGCATGGCAACACATTAAGGTTTAAAAATAAATTTATTATTATATCAATTTTAAATTTTATAATAATAAATTTTAAAACATAAGAAAAATAAAATGAGAAACAAAGAAAAGCAAAACTTCAACAGTAGCAAATAGACCAAGAAACACAGTTCTAGATAGTTGACAATTATAAAATTTCATTACAATTACTGAGAACATGCAACTATTCTCACCTTTTAGAATTATCTTGTAAAATAAGCAAGATGTATCTTCTAATATAATCATTCAAAAGCAGTTCTGTCACACAGGGTCTCTCTTCTGGGTTTTGATTGAGCATAGAAGATATAATATCAAACAATTCCGAAGAATATATGTTGGGAATGGAAGGCAGCTGAAATAAATAAAAATATTTAAATTTTAAATTAAAATGCAGTAGGACTCATTATAGCATGGTTTGCTTTACAGACAAATACAAAAATTTTGTATTCAATGTAGCTATTTATTTAACTTTTCTGATTACTATTACAGCAAAAATGTGTTTACCTACTAAACACATTTTGAATACTTCTGAGAAAATATTCATCTATGTGTGCACAAAATAATATAAGAATGGTGTTTCACAATGAAATTTCATGTTTACATAAGCTGCTTGGAGACAGCAGTGCGGACCTGGCCTACCTCTCGGTTTACAGGTTTAGTTCCGCACCCCTGAGGACTTACGGACCCACATGTTTAGCATGATTGTACTCCACGTGAACACAGCGGCAGTTTTTCTTTTTCCAGTGGAGGAATCGAACACGGGTCTACTGAGTGCAATTCTCGCGCGCTGACCAGTGAGCTACCGCACCCACACTGCTTTTGAAGACCAGCATTGTCACTTAAAAAAAAAAAGAAAAAAAAAAGCTTTAAGATGTATTCAGTATGCTCATGTAATAGCTGTAGCCCATGTAGGCTGAGGCTGACAGTGCTCCCTGTAGTGTCTATAATTGCCTATATCTATAATACTCACATGATCTAAATCTAAAAATCTTCTGTTTGCTGTAAATACTCAGAATACCTCTACATTGGAGTTAGAAACATACTTCAAAGACATTATCATGGTTACTAAAGAATGAACAGAACTTTTTCAAATGAAGTACAGAAGGTAAAAAGAAATCTGCTTTGAAATTATACTTTCCATTTTTAAAAAGTTGCCAAGCATCACCTAATTCACCTAATGAAGACAGAAACATATTTTTTGCAGAGAAGAAAATCTTTAAAGTTGATGGTTGTTTCCTTATTTTAACCTATTTTCCTTATTTTAACATGTTTTAATTTCTTGATGTTGGAAATTAAATATGCATTTTGTCTTAAAACATTAAAAATTCATTTTTTTCTAAAAATATAAACAAAAGATCGAGAAATCATGTTATGGATTCTGATCAAAGCTCATCTAAATGTGCATTGAAGATTAATCTTCATATTTTAGGATGATGTTAAAGTTGAAACTATGTGATAATTGTTCTGATTACAACAAATGGATAGATTGATATGAAAATTGCTCAAAATTCAACTTCATTAAATGAAAATAGAAAGCTAAAGCAATTTTTGTTAAAAATCACTCTAAAATGTCTCTGGCCTTGTTTGGTATATCACTTGGATTTCAAGTTATGGTATGCACACACTGACATTGTCTTTAATTGAAGATACATTATGTGTAAAGGTAGAACTAGATAGAATTATGTGTGATTTGATTAAAATTCAAATTATTTTAAATTTGATATTTCCATTGCATTATTGGGAAAAACACAGAATACCCCTGGAACAAAGGTAATAGTAGTCCAGGGGGGGTGTCAGAGATCAAAAGACCAGAATGCCGCTGTTCTAGCTGTTCTGACAGTATTCTAGAGGGTGGACGTTATCGCTATTCATGATATCACTGAGTTAGAAGGAGAAGTACCAGTTTCTCCAAGTAGTATTCAGTTCTATGAGAAAACATAGACTGCAACAGTCGTTGTTTTAATATAATTTGTAGTTCTATCGTAAAAGTGAAGTTTAAGTGTAAATTTGAGTATTATAGATGTATATATATATTAGTATTTTCATGCATATAAAGTGTAATTTTGATTAATCGTTGTATATAAATTGTGTTTTGTGAGAGCAAAAATGCATAACTGTGTGGTTGCTTTGTGTTCAAATTATTATAAGAAGTCAAAGGGATCTATCAGTTTTCATAGATTTCCAAAAGATCCTACACTCCAAAAATCATGGGTTATGAAGTGCAAAAGAGAGGATAAAATAACCATCACAAATGCAACTGTTTGTTCGAGTCATCAGATTTTGAAGAAAATTTTTGGGCTAAATTTTTGAATTTGAAGCCAGTTAAAAGATTAAAACAAGGAATTGTTCCTCATCTTAATCTGTCATCATCTGTAAATAATCAAAGTGTAAAAAGTGAATGATCAGTAAGATTAAAAGAACGGAAAATAGAAGCAGAAACTATGATGAAGAAAATACTTAGAACAGACTGTTGTTGTTGTTGAGACCCAGACCATTCGACCAACTAGGAAGGTGTAAGGTAACTGTTTGCATGGCTGGGAAGAGCCACCCAATTTAGACCGGAACCCAGTGGGGGAGGCATACACAGGGACTCCTTTCCCTACCTGGACCTCCTTCTCCTACCATCAACCTCTCGGAAGGACTATGGACCCAGATGTTTAATGTGATTGCACTCCGCGTGAACACGGTGTCAGTTTTGGCAGCGGAGGGAATCGAACCTAGGCATACCAAGTGCAATTCCCGTGCGCTAACAAGTGCAATTCCCGTGCGCTAACCACTGGGCTACCGCGCTCCTTAGAACAGACTGTGTAGTTCCTGTAATTGAAGTTTCTGAATATAAAATTTCTGGAATAGCTCAATAAATGGTGATGGAAACGAGAGTATCGTTTATAAAAATGGTGAAACTACTGAAGAAAATCAAACTATGAATGGCTTGAAACCTGATGATCATATTAAATATATATAAAGGATTTAAATGAAGAGATAAATTTTCTAAAAAATGAAAATATGCAGTCAAAAGAAAAAGTGAGAGCTCTAGAGAATGATACAAATTTACAAAAAGAAAATCAAAAATATAACGCAAAATATATCAAGGCATTAGTGCTTCAAATTAAGCAATTGAAAAATCACTGTTTGCATGCCGAACAAAGCAAAGTTAAATATGAGCGGAGTGAGGTTATTAATGAATTATCGCCTCATTTTTTAATGAAGGACAAATATGCAGAATCCTTAGAAAGAATAAAAATTTGCCGTGGACGGACTCTGACATATCAGCTGCTTTAGCATTACGATGTGTGTCAAAAAAAGCTTATGTATTTTTAAAGGAGAAAATGAATTGGCCTTTTCCTTCAATTTCATCCTTAAAATCTTGGACCAAAAACTTTACATGCAATCCTGGAATTAAAAAAAAAAGTTTTTGGGATATTAAAAGAAAAAGCTCAAACTATGGATGAGTTTTCCAGATGTTCAGTTATATTGATGGACAAAATGAATATTGATGCAAAAATGTGTCACTATATGAGAGATTATCAAGTTTTAGGACCACACACAACTGTCCAAGTTGCAATGCTAAGAGAGCTGTTTAGGCCATGGACATAACCCATTTATTTCGATTTCAACCAGTGCATGACAGTCGATCTGCTAAATGAGCTCATTTTAAAATCTGAGGAAAATGGTTATGAAATCATGGCAGTAGTATTCGACATGGGAGGTGGTAATCAAGGACTGTGGAGAGATCTCAGTATATCCGAAGCAAACACAACCTTTAAAAATACTTTTAACCCCCAAAAATATATAGCTATATTTGCAGATGTGCCACATCTTCTGAAACTTTTGCGCAATCATCTATTGGACCAAGTGCTTCATTCTCTCTACTGGAGAAAATGTTTGTAAAACTCTATTAGAAGTGATTATAAAATTGAATGAAAGCGAAATAAATATTGCCCACAAATTATCATATAGGCATATAAATGTTAAAGGAAATGGCTTTACATTTACTACACTTTTCACGATATATTTCAGCTTTTATTATAAATAATATATGTATTATAATATTTTAATGATAGCCCTATGCATGTATGAGTGCGATCATTTAATTTCATTCTTTTAAAATTTTATTAAGAATGATCTTATCTCCTTTTCGTATTATAAACGTGAACTTTCTAAACTTTATACACGTATCTCTATGTTCCCTATTCTTGACTTCTAACTCAGTGACGTTATGCACCAAGTTGCTCTCCCGGTCGAAAAGCAACCCCCCTTTCTCTGACCTACCTCTTGTTTAAAGTACCTTGATAGCAGTCTATGCAGGAAGATGATTGTCTGAACTGTACTATGTAAATGGTATTAAAATAGTATAACATGAATCAGAAAAATGCTACCGATTCATAGGTATGACTGACTGCTAGCCAACTTGAAAACTTTTAATATAATAATTTGTGAATAAAAGTTCATATATATATATACAGGGTGTCCCAAAAACATTGACCTCAGCTTTTATTCCTTAAATATTGATCTTAGACACATATAATAAATTACAAAAAAAGGAAATTGTAAAAAAGGAACAGAATTTTATAAAATCAATAAAAATATTCAGGGGATTAAATTTGAAGAAATATAAAATTTAAATTTTTATACGGCCCCCGTACAAAAACATTTCCAATGAGTAAAATGTGCCCCATACACTAATAAGGTAATATACAAAATTTCAGCATTTTAGCATAAAAAGTTCCAGCAATATGAAAAGACAAAAATGCTGATTTAAACCACTTTTCAATGCATCTACGTGGGTGCTCAGAGGGGAAAAATTTTGTCCGCAGATCGCGTTTCAGGAGTCATACACAAATTACGAAAGAAAACAATGATTACATAAATAAATAATAATTTTGCTATTTATTGGTACAAAAGTTACACAGTGTAGAAATAATAACTTTACACAAAGATTCTGAAGCTTGTTCAAAATGTTTTCTATCCATGCCAAAGATCCATTAAAGATAAGAGACAGATATTATTTGCCTATGATGCATTTCTGCATTGTGTCATTTGCACTCTTGCTGTAAACATTTACATTTTAATGTGTGATTAATCCCTCACCAACTTTGTTTAGACATATCTCTGGGACTTTTTATGATAAAATTCTGAAATTTTGTACATCACCTTATTAGTGTATGGGACACATTTTACTCATTGGAAATGTTTTTGTACAGGGGCCGTATAAAAATTTAAATTTCTTCAAATTTAATCCCCCGAAAATTTTTATCGATTTCATAAAATTCTTTACCTTTTTAATGCAACTTAAGGAATAAAAGCCGAGGTCAATGTTTCTGGGACACCCTGTATATATATATATACAGGCAGTACATGACATTTTCTACATTATGCAATGAATTTACTTCTTTCTCAGTGAAAATATGATGTACAAGATCCACGGCACCAAGATTTTGGGATTGTAGCAAATATGTAATTTTCCTTCACTGGTGTCTCCCACCTTATCATTCGTCTCTTTCGTTCACTTTTGTGATAATATCAAATTGCGAATGAAAATTCATCCAAATGCTTTGTCCGTCATATGTAGAGATTTTACTTTGCATACCGACAGCATATAAAAATCTGAATTAGCAACTAGCAATTTTCACTCGACAGCCAGCAAAAGTGTTGTGAACATGTAATTTTTCCCTCACTGGCATCTCCCATCTTGATTTTCATCTCTTTCGCAGACCAAATGACTCCATTGGAGTGTTTTCTCTAGAAGGCACCGGTACGGGATTTTAGTCTGTGAAAGAGACGAAAGACAAGATGGAGACGCCAGTGAGGGAAAATTACGCATTCGCGAAATTAGTGAATTAATATCACATAAATTGAAATTTTGAGCTTTTCACAACTTATTAGTCTAAACAGAATGATTTATTCATATTCACATGCAAAATCTTCATCAAAATTCAACTTGCATTTAATTAAAACCCCATGAAATAAATATCTACTGATGAATTCTTAGTCATCAAAATACAAAACTATTACAAAATGTAACTTCTCTCATAAATGGAATGAACTAGATTCATCAGAAGGGGGTTACAAGACTTTTTGCATAATAATACCTATGGAAAGTGAACTTATTTGATGATCATTGCTACTTTTCTTCAATTTTATGTAATTTTTGTAAAATTTATTTGAAAAACATGTAATATCTTGAGAATGTTCATGTTAGCATTTGAAAATTTGTATCATTGATTTTCTAATAAAAACTTACTTTTGAAATGATTATTTATATATAATTATTGAAAGTCTTGATTTTTTTAAAATATCCATTTGAATGTTGGGGGGATCTTCCAAACATTCAATTAGGTAAAACTAATAGAGTTCCAGCATTCATTGATTGTATTAATTGTATCAAATTACGAGATATTGGTTCCACAGACTCATGAAAGCACTCACACATATGCATAGGCATCACTTCAAAAACATTTAGTTCGAGTTCATATATGCTTAAAACATGCTCTTCTGTTGAAAACTTGAATTTAAATTTTCGATCTCATCACAATATTTTCCCTATGTAGGGATGCATTATCTATGTAGGGAAAGTATGAAGATTTATTATGAATGGACTCATCTCATCTGATCAATCTTCTGAAATAAATAACTCTCAAAATATGAATATTTTAACGCCTGACCAATGTAAAAAAATTATATGCCAAGTAAATGTACTAAATTTGCTAAAATTCTTCAGCATTTTTTTTTTCAGAAAAGTATTTAATTTCTTGTAAAATTAGAATGTTTTTACTAAAATGGGCCGCTGAAAGGAAAACAAAAAACCCTACATAGATGCTTATTTACAAAACAAATTGAAATTTATTATCTTCATAAAATTACAAACTAAATTATTAAGTCTATCTACACACAAGTAACCAAAAATCTATATATTTTTCTGATATAGAAATCCAGCATTTTATTACTATCTATGGTTAAAATTATAAAATAAAAACATATTTCTAAATTACCTTTCCTTTCATTACTTTTTGTAGCAAGGTGTGGATATCTCTTGCAACATATGGATGCCGCAATGTTGCCATTTCATAAGTGCAGCATCCTAAAGCCCATATGTCAGACTAGGGATTGAGAACATCAGTATTAAATAATATTAACCATTACTACTTTGAGATAGCACATAACTAGAAATTCTAAGAATTATCACATTTTATTTTCAAAAAGTCAGTTTTAAAAGTATGAAAGTTTCTACTCTGTTATGCCTTCACCACCCTTGGACTAGTTTTGTGCTTTTTCATACTTTTCAGCAATGAGTAGGTAATGGCATGAACAAATTTTATTTAAACAAAGGATTTTAAAATGCCCTGTATAGCAAGCTGGAAAAAATATTTCTAATTTTCTACCAGAAAAAAATTAGAATCTTTTGCTTAAAAGAGATTTTAGAACTCAGTCTTGCCATCACCTAAATGAAGAATGAAAAGTGTGAAATACATTTAAGAATGATGAATATATAATCAAGTAAACACTTTTTGTTCATTTGCATTACCCAGTTACCCAAGAGGAGTTGCGCTTAGTGAGTTTTATGTTGTTAGTAGAATGAACTAATATCCAGCAATGCCTGGATTTAAGATGCAAATTTCTCATTAAAATTCCACTGGAACTTGCAGTGAATTTTTGAAAATTAACAAATCCTTTAAAAATACACTCGTTTAGAACAAAAAATAAAAAACTATGTGTGACATCATGACTTCAAAGAATGCATTCCCTCTTCTTCATAAAAACCATTGACATTCCCAGTTATGACATCAGGAAGCAGGAACTTGTCTAACTCACTTTCTCTGATAGATGCCAAAACTGAAAATCACAACTTTTATTAACCACTGGAACTTGAAGTTTTGGAAAACCAACTGCTTTAAAAATACACTCATTTAGGATAATAAAAAAAAAAGTGACATATCAAGACTTCAAAGAATGTATTCCCCCTTCATAAAAATCATTCATGCCCCCAGTTATGGCATTACGAAGCAGTAACTTGTCCAGCTCACTTTCCCTAATAGATGTCAAAATTGAAATTCACTACTTTTATGGACCCACTTTAAAAATTCACATAAATTTCAGAAATGGAGTAATTAAAAAGATTATTAGAATGAAGATATCACTTTATTCATGTCAAAAATTAGAATTATGTGAATCAATTAGACATAGCACGAAATTAAAAATGAAATTGCATAAATTATGTATACTTCAATGAATTTCCAATTAAAAGAAAAAATGGAATTGTCTTATGGATTCAGATTAAAGCTTATTGGAAAGATTATTTATCGGTTTTTTAATAGTGCCAAGATGTGTCTTTGACAATGTGTGAAAATTGCACTTTAACATACAATAACTAAACAACAAATTTAAATTAAAAAAAATCACTCCAAGGTGTCTGAGTCTGACTTGAAGTATCACTGTATTGAATTTCAGAGTTGTAGGTTGCTTAGCTTTTCCATTATCCGACCAACAGAATAAAAGATGAGCAGATATTTTCTTGTATTAAGTATGATAAATCACAAAAGAAATTAAGTATATTATAATGAAAGTAAAATGAAACATTTTAAAACTCTAATAAATTTTTTAAATTCATAGTTGCAGAACTCGCATGCAGGCAGCATTCTCACAGCTTTGAATCCCACCCCCATTGTAGCAACCACCATCAGTGGACTGATTTTACACTTTTTAGAATTCTTTAGCACCAATTAATTGATGATTCCACTGACAGCAAGCAGACATGTTACATGCCACAATTTTGTGTACATCTGTATTCACCAATGAAGTCAAGTCAGCAATACCGCATAGCCACTAACAAATTTATAGAAGATTTAGCTTAAGACTATGTGAGGCTACATTAACAAGTTTACAGATGCAGAATTATAAATTGTAGTAAGTTTTATTGCTGCCAATGTAGCTATTAGCTATTTGTTGCTGAAGAGCATTAGAAAGTACAAAACTGGTTCCACCAATGCTGATTGCTGAACTGGGTGCTTGATTCTGGACATGGAGAACATTTTCTATCAGTGGGCTTGATGATCATGAACTTAACAATTACAACCCCTACAGCGTCCGATTCGCCCGCTGGTACAGAGTAGCAAATAAAACAGCCGAGAAAAGAATACCCCTGCACTCAAGTGGCAAAAGGTCCCCCAAACGCACTAGGCAACATTTATTTGCATCTTGAAAAAAGAATAATTGAACAGAATATTTGGTTATACAAACAGTTTTTTACAGGAGCTTTCAGAATAAATTAAATGAAGACAAGTATGTCCAATAAATATTTGTCAAATTATATATAAATTTGATAAATGTTTATCAAATCATATATAAATTTGAAAATCATATATAAATTCCCCTGAAAGCTAGCAAGTGGGAAGATTAACAAATTTTAACATTCGTGTGTACCATGTTTACATCATTATTTACAAAGGATAAGAAATATAAATATACCTTTTGACTAAAAGCTGCACCAGCACAAATTTCAGGGCTGATGTAATAGGGTGTCTCAATTAAAGTGGCAGTCATTTCATGCGTAGTACTTAATACTTTTGAAATACCAAGGTCACCAACTTTAATGATTTGATTCTTTGTTAAAAATATATTTCTAGTCTTCAAATTGCGATGAAGAATATTTTTATCATGAAGATACTGTAAAAGTAAATTCAAAATCATGAATAACATATAGTTCATACATCAAACACAGTATGTTTACAGTCCATAAATATATAAACAACTGCAACAGTAAAATATATTAAAATAGAGTAGCATATACATATTTGAAGTATGCTATGTGTGTTATATGGAATGTGGACACATAATTAAAAAAAATAAATGCCAAATATACTTCAACTTTTATATTTATCAAAACACTCAAAATATGTCTGTATGAGGTAAGATGAGTCATCAGTCATGCATGGTGCAAGTCATAAGAAAAGAGAATAAAATTTTTACAGGAATGTTAGTGTGGAACATATAATAATAATAATAATAGACATTTTAAAAAATTTCAAAAGTCATTTTTTAAAAATCTGCCAACTGACCTGATAACTTTGAAGAATGATTATCCAGATAATGTCTAGACATAAGGTGGGTTAAATTTAGAGATTTTCAAATTTCACTTATTTTAAAGATACAATTTAGCCTTTTTAAACAAGCAATTACTTAATTAAGTATTCTGTGAAAAAATCTCTTGAGTTGAATAACAATTACTATAATCCCAATTATTACCCTCCCCCTGTTTTTCGGCTGATCCTGAAGTTATTGCCACCTCTTGGAAGCTAAGAGCTGAAATTGATTTTCCATTCCTCAATCCACCTAACAATAAGAATTTAGTCCCCTCGTCCTAATTGAAGCGATTCTTCTCCCCTAAACTATGCTTTCATCTATTTCAGCTCCTATTGGGACTACCATCTACGGTATCCACTATTTAGGGCATAACCACTTAACGGTCTATGCACCTGCATAACATGCATGTATATTTTGTTTTTGCTTTAAAAAATGATTGTTAAAAAAGTGAACATGATAAAATAGTGACAGCTAGTAATTTTTTTAATTTCTATGTTTCACAAGTAGTTATGACATAAAACTTATACTGAAATATTTCCTGGATTCTGCCTCTGCCTGAAAACAGTTATATTAAAATATGTTGGTAGTTCAGGGAATATTTTGCAAAGAAGAGTCTTTTCAAATTATTTTCTTTATATATTACATTCATGCATTTAAATGACAAGGCTTTAATACATAAGTAATCTGCTTTTTATTATGTCAAAACAATGAATGTCAAATATGTATGTATTTTATGTCCAACTTTTCAATAGTATACAGGGTGTCCCAAAAACATTGACCTCGGCTTTTATTCCTTAAATATTGATCTTAGACATACATAATAAATTACAAAGTTGCGTAAAAAAAAGGTACAGAATTTTATGAAATCAATTAAAATTTTCAAGCGAATTAAATTTTAAGAAAGACAAAATTTAAATTTTTATATGGCCCCCATACTTTGTAATTTATTATATATGTCTAAGATCAATATTTAAGGAATAAAAGCAGAGGTCAATATTTTGGGGACACCCTGTATAGCCAATGGTTATTAATAACAATGAATAAAATTGTTTATGTACATTGAATGATTAGGATATGTTCTATTTTGCCACTTGGTTGTGTGATTAGATCATGATAAGAAATATGACACATTAGTTAGTTCTATGATGAAAAGTTTTGATTTGCTATGGACAAAATGACCACACATTAATTACTCTGGGAAGTGACCGATCACTAGATAGGGTTCATACTTAAACGTGAAAATCAAATACCCCAAATTTTCTAGAAGAATTTTAGCAAACCTCTGGTCTGGATCACAGCATTTTAGGGTATATCATTCTTTTATTTTGGTGAAATATATTAAAATTCAGTAACTGGTAAAATATTTATTAGCGAAAATTAGCTAATTTGATAACTAAGAATTCAAATTTTAAAAATCAAAATTTTGGTTTCAATGGCAACAGGGGAAAGAATAAAAAAAAGTTTGAACAGTATCTGCAAGAACAGTATCTGTTTGAACAGTATCTTTTCCAGTATCTGCAAAATATTTTTTTTATTTTTTAAAGAAAAAATTAATTATTTCATGAATTTTCTCAAAGTTTTTGAGCTGAATTTGATTTTCCAGGGGAGTACAGATTTTCACTGTTCTCTCTGAGTTGATTGGTCAGTATAAATAAAAATGCCCTTAGTACACATGACGATACATTACGACTTAACACACAGGTCCACTGATATTTCAGAAACACATAAAATGAAAAAGTTAGTTAGGGCAAACTGGAAGTTTGCCCTAACTAACTTTAACTGCTGTAAACTGGAAGTTTGCAGCTATTTTCTAACATTTATGCGTATGGAAACTATACGAACATTTACATGTACACAGATAGTTTTTATTGTTATAACTTACCTTTAAAGCTAAGCAGATCTGTACAAACCAATTAATAATTAACTTTTCTTCAAAATGTATTCCACTTTGAGTTCTAATATAAGTATACAAATCACCACATTCACAATAGCTCATAACAATAAAAAGGCATCCTGCACTATTATGAAAGGAGTCAAGATACGTTACAATATTAGGATGTTTTATAGTAGATAGTAGTTTTGCTTCCAAATGAGCAGCTCGCTGTTCTCTCTTTAAAGCTTGGTGTAAATCAATTCTTTTCAGAATATGCTGAAATAAAATTATTCAATTGTAGTTACTAAAAGAAATTAAATATAAATTAAATACAATAAACTTTATTATATTATTAAATAAACATTTCCATTATAATAAAATTACATTAAATATCTTGGAATCATACACATAGTGCAGCAACTATAATTGATGGAACATTTAATTATCAGCAATCTTCTTTTTTTTCAATGCTACAACTTGCTGCAGGGCCCGAAAGCCCATCATCTCCTATTCAAAGCAGAAGTCTGCCAGCTCCAGGCTCCAAGTGTCTGTAGGTCCTTTATGACATACACTGGGCAGAGATAGAAGAGGTTATCCTCTTCTGATTGTGAACTTTGGAATGAAATTAGAAAATAATTTTTCACTTTAAAAAGAGGTTTCACTGATTAATCTGTGCAGAAGATATAAAACACAGACAGGAGTTAAGGCCATTATAAACAGCCTTCTCCAGAAGGAAATGGTTTAACAACTTTGAAAATGAAGCACATTTATGTTGGATTATATTAGATATTATGTTTTTATGCTAATAACATTGTTTTTAAGTTTATACATAGTAAATATTCCCTTTTAATGAAAGGCCATTATGAGCAGCCTATTTCATAAAAGAATGAATTAATGATTTGAATATGATGTTCGACTATAAAATACAATAAACTTTATTATATTATTAAATAAACATTTTGATTTTAAGATATAATGCAAATAGGAAATTTATATAATATTGACTTTAAAATATGTTAATCAAATATGTTAAACTTGCCTTTTTATTTAAACTTCTAAACTGAAGTCTGTAGTAACAAATTGAACTTTAAAATATTAAAATAACTATCTATTTATGTTTATGTTGTTAGTCTAAGTTGAATCAATCATTTTGTAAAGCAAGTACTTTGTTAAGTTATTGGATAATTTATTTATTATGTTTTGTAGTACAACAATGTTTGTTGACTTTTGTAATCTTCAGTCAGAACGAGTCTCGACAGGGCAAGTCTGGTGGTTGCTCGTTTGTTCTGTTTTTCTCAGCCTGCAGCCTTCTTTGTCTTTCTCTGTGTTGCAGGTCTGACTTGAAGATGTGGGTTGTGATTTGGCAGCCGGAGTTTCTTCCCCTGGCACTCGATTGGGTGGTGTGTTGACTGGCTCAGGATTGTTGTCGTGACGACTCATCCTCTCCCGTATACCTTAGGGTGGGTCGAGTTATTCCTTCTGATCTCCTCCTAGATCTCTTTGGTTTGAGAAAAGTCCTGGCCCGAGATACAGGCCACCAAAGATGGGTCCTCGGGTGCCATTTCTCACTTGCGATTTTCGGAAAAATTTTAAAAAGCTCCATCTCTGAAACGGTTCAAGATATTTTGTTGTGGTTTTCTTTATTTGAAAGATAATATGTTTCCGATTAAAATGATATCCTCCATTTGGAAATATGTATCCAAGTTCTCTTGTTGTAACCTTCTGAATTTTTTTCTTGAAAAATCAAAAATGATTTTTTTTTCAAAAATGCCAATCCCAAAAATTTTGATTTTTTGATACCATATTTTGTACCATATTTGATTTATTGATACCATATTTGATTTTTTACCATAAAGTACTACATTCCACAACACACCATGCAACCAACCATACATGTTACTAAATTAAAGAAAAACTCGCCAAATGGATAAAAATAATGCTAAATCAATGAAAATGACGACTCATTGACGAAAATTCAATATCTTGGAAAGTATATCTACTATAAAAATAATCTATTTTTTTTTTACTGTAAAAGCAGTAAATTTATTGCATTATATAAGGAAAGTCATGTGTTGCCCACATCAGATTTTTTTTGTTGTGTTGTTGTGTGTGTAAAAATGCATTAAAGACATGCATATCATATAAAAATTAAAGATAGCACATGTTAATAGATAAAATAATGTAGAAGCAGAAAATTTACATAGAAATAATGATCGTTCTCTGATGATCACAATGTGGAAATAGTCATTTGTGCAATTTGGATATTTACACATGTTTTTCTTTGAAAAGTTTTGGATTTCATTAAACCAGGTACTGTGTTTTGATTTAAGCATGGCTTCTGCTTTGTTTTAGAGGGTAATTTAAAGTTTAATTTCTTGACTGTATTCAATTTTATGATTTTCATGTTATGTCCATGTAGTTGTTGTACAAACAGCCATTGCTACGTGAGATGTAAAAGTATTATTTTTTTTAAATTTCTTTAAAGTACAATCTTTTTTCTAAGTATTGTTTTTTTAAATATCTTTAAATACAAACTTTTTTCTAAGTATCATTTTTTTAAAAATTTCTTTAAAGTACCATCTTTCTTCTAAGTATCGTTTTTTTTTAAATTTCTTTAAAGTACAAACTTTTTTCTAAGTATCGTTTTTTTTTAATTTCTTTAAATACAAACTTTTTTCTAAGTATCATTTTTTTTAAAATTTCTTTAAAGTACCATCTTTTTTCTAAATATCGTTTTTTAAAATTTCTTTAAAGTACAAACTTTTTTCTAAGTATCGTTTTTTAAAATTTCTTTAAAGAACAAACTTTTTCCCAAGTATCGTTTCTTAAAATTTTATTAAAGTGTAATCTTTTTGCTAAGAATTGTTCTTTTGAAATTTCGTTAAAGTACAATCGTTTTTCTAAGTATCAACTTTTCTTAATACTTTAACATTATTTTATACTTATTTATGTATTAGCTTTTTATGCATTTTTAATTATATATGTTTATATTTGTTACATGCACAAAGCCTAAGATGATGACGTCCGTTAGGACTTTTCAAACACCGTACGCGTTGGCGCCATTCTTGGCGGTAAACAAAAATGGTGGATTTTGCCAAATTCTTTATAACAAATCTGTTCGAAATTATAAATAATTCTATTAGAATATTCAATACATAGATTTAAATCCAGGAAGCTAACCTTAGCATTAATAGAAGGTTTATTATTCAACAGTTCCAGGTTATCCAGATAAAAATCAATTTTGATATTATTTAGATTTGTTTTATAACTATGCAGATTAGATCATCTACTTAGCGATAAATTTGAAAACAAGTTGATATAAATGTACATTCATATTGATAAAGGTCACCAAAATACTACTACTACAACTGCCTTGGGGGACACTTGAGACTTGTAAATATAATTGATTTCCCTGAAAAATATAGTTATTAGTGAAGAAGTTTTTGATTTTTATATGGTCGGCATGTTTGGTACCATATGCATTATACAGAGATAAAATACTATTATAAAGAACTTGAATATTAATGCTATTAAAAAGATATTTAAAATCAAAGGTTTGGAAGCCTATGATTGCAATTTATCAATTAATTATTGACTATTATCTAGAATATAATTAGATTGAGAATATTGAAGGCTGTCATTTAGTACTTTCAAGCAATTGAGTAATACTTTACTAGCTGATATACATGTGTGTGTGTATGCAATAACCTGTATGATGTAACAATCCTAAATAGCAACTTGCTAAAAAATACAGTTTTTTTTCATTTTATCAAAAAAAAAAAAAGAAAAGAAAAGAAAAGATAGAACATTATTTAGTTAATTGATTAGTGTTAATAAATATTATTAAATGTGTCTTTTTTTGTTTAAAATTAGTTTCAGACTGTAAGCAGTTAAGCTCAATCAGTATTTGTCCCACTTCAGGATAAAAAAGATCACATTATACAAACTGAAAGCAAAAATATTAATGGTATTTTGCTGTTATTGTTTAATAATACTCCTTTGTTTTATTTTTAGAGAATATAACTGGAAAATTCTGAATACTTTCAATCTAAAAAAAAAAATTAAATATTTTCTATAATAATAATAAAATGTATTTGTTAGTCACTTTAGGTATCATATGCAATACTATTGAAGATTTATTTCAAACCTTATGCCTACAAAAGAATTGTCAGCAAAAACTTATGAATGCTACTGCACATCTCGCCATAATACTACAAATGTACTCCTTGTTAACAGAAAATTGGCTCATTGTAAAATGCAATAATAGTCCTGTGTATAATACGAAAAAGTATGGAAGTTATAAACATACAATTTAAATATATTGCAGTATTATTTGATCATTGATGAAAGGAGATTCAACATCTACTGGAAAATCCTAACCAAATGCATGAGAAAGTGATGAAATTATTGTTTCGTTATTTATAATTTTCATCAAAATCTATCTTATATAAACAATTTTGAACATTATATTAAGCCTATATACTACAGTACAATATGTGGAAATGTGACTGAACATCTTGCATCATTATTTCCGGCAAATTGTTTCTACACTCAATATAAACATGACATTGAATAAATTATCAAAATGAAATATTTAAACTGAACATAGAAGAAAATTATAGACAAGGTCATTTACTTTTCTCCTTGTTTTAGAGCATTTCACCAGCCATATTTCTCCGTAACTACCATGCCCAATTTGCTTGATAAACTGGTAATTTTCCATGAGAATCATGCATTTTGAAACATTTCCAAATCAAATTTTTATGATTTAGATACATTTATAGTAAATAAGTATCTTAAGCACTACAAACTAGCAAGTCTTTAAATCGTAAACGAAATAGGAAAAATTAGTTTAAGAAAAATTCAAGTAATAAATAAATGTGGTTTCAAATTTATTTATTGATTATATTGTACTTTGAAGAGAGTTTGGAATTAATTATTACAGTATTGCTATAAATTTTTGTCGCAAAACTATCAAAATCCCATCGTTTGTTTACCGCAACATCTGTAATTGTTGTTGCCACTTTTAAGCTAAACTTTCTACATTTGTTTTTGATTTTTATTTATTTATTTTTTAATTTTTCATGCAGCAACTACAAAAACTCTTAATTTTAGAAACAATATAAATTCATTATTTAATTGGAAAATTATAGAGTACGTAATATATAAGTAATGCAAGTCGCAAACATTGAGCCATGGAGGAAAACGGAAGGAACCATGCTGAGAATACGGCAAATGAGGTGACGCTGAAAATTGTTGGCAAAGACGTTATAAAATTATATTTATGTAAACTCAATTTCGAAGAAGTAAATTATTAGTGCAATTCAAATTATAGTTCAAACATTGAGCAAATTCTATTGAAGATATTTTTTTTAATTTTGTGGCTGCTATTTTATGGAAACGATATGACGAACTGTATATGCTGCTAAATTTATATTTGCACATGTTGCAATTACAACAGTTACCTTACTCCTTTCTGGTAGGTCGGACGGTCTGGGTCTCAACAACAACAACATGTTGAAATTACAAGTTTCTTCAAGCTTTATACTTTATTAAATTGCATTTTATGTTTTCATTATTTCTTAGCTAAATAAACGAATTTATTCCCTTCGTTCGACATATTTGACGAGCTCACTTTTGGTTCCCAGAGAGTTGTAAAAAGTTCAAACTCGGCATACAGTTTCATCTCGTGGGATATTTTCATCTATAAAATGTTCAAGTTATTGTATTACGGTATATACTTACTTCATGATCTTCCGAATTTAATGTCTTCAGATGAAATGTTCTCTTGGTTCTAAAGCGTCGCGCGTAATTTACAGGTTCGTTCTCGGTTTCCGTGTCACGTAGAACTGAAACTCAAAACACAGTTTCATCTATAAAATTTTCTCGTCATTACGTTACGTCATTTACTCACATCATCTTTTATGAGCTGATTCCCGGTTCTCAGAGCATGTAGAGAGCTGAAACCTTGCATACAGTTTCATCTAGCTGAACATTTTCATCTATAAAATATTTGCGTTTTTACGCTAGATCGTTACGTTATTTACATACTTCATGACTATATATTTTCCCTTTTCGTGCAAGATGAAATGCTCTCTTGGTTCTAACGAGTCGATCCAGGTATAATACTACACAGAAAAAAAAGTTTTTAATGCCCCCCCCCCCCTCTTAAACAATAGTGAGAAGTAGATACCCTTACGCAGCACGGAAAGTAGAAAATAAATTTTAATTACACAGAAAATCGAATCAAACATATGGTGTAGGCAGATTTAAATCAAAACAAGACATTTTAAACCTTATCAACAAAACTAGATATTATGCAAAATTGTTGATGGGATGAAGGTGTAGGCAGATAAAATACTTTCGACAATTTTGCATAATATCAATTTTAGATAAGGATAGGATTTATATTGATTTGAATTGAATTTGCATATCCTTAATTTTCTTTCGACAATTTTCCATAATATCAATTTTGGATAATAAGATTTATGTTGAGTTGAGTCTGTGTATCTCTGGTTAAATTTCGTGCGAGATTAAAATTTATTTTCTACTTTTCCGTGCGCCACTAATGTGAAGGGAGGACATTGTAAAACCTGCTTTTTTCTCATTTATTTTATACCCCAAGGGTTCATATAAACAAAGAAACACAAGATCAAAATTTGTCAGAGATCCCATATTTCTACAGGTGACCTAGCCCCATGTTCTAAAATAGCACACAGTGTGTGACAAATTTACATAATGCTACCGACATATCTTTTAATTTATTGGAAATGTAACTAATTAATTTGCTTTTATCAGCTTTTTATTCTAAGATTGACAACAGTGCTATTTTGACTTGAAGACTTTTTAGCCAAGATTATTCGGGTGTCCAGTGAGCAAAATATCTCCCGGTGACACAAATCCTGTTATGTTTAATCAAAAAATAAATCTATAGGATGTAATGCCTTTATTTGTACATAGTTGTTGATAGTTGAATGTCACATTCAGTAAAAATAAGTGAAGTATCTTTTTACCTTCCAGCTTGCTCTCTGGTCCACTCATTGAAATTATAGAGCTCCTGACAAATTTTCATCCGGGGCCCCTTCCTTGACTGAACTGATACAATTATCAATCATCATACTTCCTCGGACATGTTTCCCTTGACCTAGACTCATATCATTGTCGATCTAGTCAGGTGGAATTTTTCAGCAGAAAAGTGTGTCAATTTTTTAGACCCGTTTTATAGGTTATTGCTGAACAACAGTACTTAGAAAAAGTTCTGTTTTGGAATTGCGGAGAGGGCTACGGTACGACATGACTACTCTAAAGGCGATCAGATTTTCTGTTGGCTAATAAAAACATTTGGCTCAGTTGGATAATAAAACAGTTGGTTGCATTGGATCAGTTCATTTAAGTCTTCTTAAAATTGAAAAATATGTCTATAAATTTTGCGGTAATCTGTAAATATATGTCTATGTGTAATCTATAAGTTATACTTTTAACGTGTTCAGTTCGTAACTGAATATTAAAAAAAATTTGATGTGGGCAACACATGACTTTCCTTATATAATGCAATGAATTTACTACTTTTACAGTTAAAAAATAGGTTTTTCTTACAGTAGATACTTATATTCTTTCTAAGATATCGAATTTTCGACGATTAGTCGTCATTTTCATTGATTTAGAGTCATGTTTATCCATTTGGCGAGATTTTCGTTAATTTGGCAACATTAAAAAAGTCGCCAAATTGGTGACATTTCGCCAAATTCGTCGTCAAAATCTCGTCAAGCGTTATGGATGAAGAAATAAGTTATTCTTATAGCAGATAAATGACTATCGGCGTTCAAATACAAAAGTATTACTTAAAGTATCTTTTTTTATCTATCGTTAATGGAACGAGCTAGATCCACGAGAATGATGTCACCAAATTTATCGCATGGTATTACATATGAAAAGTGAACATGTTTCTCAACAGTTAATATTTATTTTTAATTTATGGAATTTTTTGATAAATTTGCTTAAAAAAAGTGCAATATCTCGAGAACAGTTCATACTAGCGTTCTAAAGTTTATGTCAATCGTTTTCTAAGGAAAAATTACATAAGAAATGTCTATTTACGTAACTTTATTAAAGGTTCTGATTTTTTGATGATTTTTTCAAAGTTTCACTCGAAAATTTAGGGGGTTCTGTACATTCGATTACGTTTAAAAACAATAGTCTTCCAGTATTCACGGATTGTGATTTTTGTACCAAATTTCATTCGAATCGCTCCATTCGTTCGTGAGATATCGTGTCCACAGACTCACTGATACACACACACACACAGACATCCCCTCAAAAATGTTTGATTCGTGATCAAGGATGCTTGAAACGTGCTTTCCCTTCGAAAACTCGAATTCGAATTTTCGACCCCGTCACAATACTTTCCTTATACATTATGTATATAAGGAAAATAATAATAATACTAAATTTAGTATATTCTAACTAATTGTAATATTGTAACTAATTTTAGCAATTTCAGATTTGGATTCATAATGGTCGGATTGGTAGACATGAGTTTCTTAACCCTCGGGGTTGCATTAGGTGCTCTAACATGCTGACATTGCGCTTTTAGAGAGATAACCAACAAAATCGCAGCCTTTCGTGCTCTACGCCCGTTCAAGTACACCACGTCATGTATGAGAAACAGGAACCGACAGACATTAACTTCCGCCCACCCTCCCATAGGTTCTTTATAGCCATGGACACATACAAGTCATACACCCTCGCATTCAATATTACTATTTCTTATAACTTCTTATCAAAACATACATTCTATACAAACCCCTAATATAGCGCAGTGGATTTACCCTTCCCTAGATCCTCTAACAAACCAATTTATCAAGTTTAACACCTCAAACATTTTATCTCAAGTTTTCAATTTCTACCATGGAAGAGACTAACTCTCTAACTTTATGGGTCATACAATTCAGCTTCAAGCAATCTATCTATAAACAAAGTTTTCATTAACTGCATTGTTTGAAACGTGAATTTGAAGATAATGCAGGAAGCAAGTCTCTCATCTTTATGGTTTAAATATTTATATTATAAATTTTTAATGTGGGTTGTCGACTCAATATCGACTTTTCTATTCAGCTCAGCTGAGTCATTTCTTAACTCTATCAGCTGAATACAGTTTTTAACACTTTCCAACATAGTTGAAAAGTGTTTATGACTTTGGTCATTCTGTCTGTCTGTCCGTTTGCACAACAACTTCCGTAAAAATGACTTTATTAAAATGAAATTTTAATATGTTGTTGAGACGGTCTGTGGGACATATGGGAATAAAAATGAATAATATCATCCAATTAGTTTCGGATTGAACCCGGGGTGAATAGTGAAATACATGGAACCCTATGGGACTTAACCTTTCAAAAAAATTTTAAGCGAAGTTAAAATTTACATATTGCGTCGAAAATTTTAGGAAATATTCAAATTATCGTATAAAATATGGAAATTTTTTTTCTCAAAATATGTTAGTTTTTTAAAATTAAATATTGAAATAACGAATGATATAAAGAGATCACGTGACTCATAGCAAAATAAAATAGGGCATCCATTTTTTTTCCGTGTGTAAAGATCGTGATATTTAAGGATCTTTTAAATTTATATTTAGTGTTGCATCCGTTATAAAACCGCTTTACTGTTGCGTATTATCTGTATATCTAAATTCTGTGGAAACGCAATTACAATATTTTTTATTTTAAATGATCACTAATCTTTGATTATTTCTACAACGAAGCCTAATTTTAACTATGCAGAATGTACACAAGTCAAGCGATTGTAAGTTGAGTTGTATAAGAATTGCTGATTTTTTTTCATTCAAAATTATTTAGCTCTGGAGATCGGAAATATAAGTGATAAGAATGAAATATTCATTAATTTTACATAAATAGGCAGACGATTTATATTTCAATTTACATTTCAGTTTTAAGTTTTCATGTATAATAAATTACTGTAGTACTGAAATAATTTAAAAAACATCACCGCTGAATATATCACATTTTAGAGATGTTTAAATATAATTGCACTTTCGTTGGAAGTGTTTCATAATCAATGCTTTATTCATGATTGATCTTTCTTGTTCTTTTATGCAATGGCATTACGTTGTGGCAAAGCTTTCGGCCTGAGATTATAAACACAAAATAACAAAAAATCCAAACTTGGAGAGGCTACTTCTCATGATCCAATGGTTAATTTGGAAAACGGATTTCACATTTGGATTTAGCATGGTCAAATTAGCATTGATACGAACTTGTAAAATATCCTGGAGTTTCATTCCCCCTCTCAGTTTCGTCTCGTTTAAAGACTAGAGGGAGAAAACACCCGTAAAAACATGTTTAAAGTACCTTGCGTAAAGACAGGCTTTCCTATAACGTGCATCTAGGGTTTCCGTATACTGAAGTTCGGGAGAGAGGGGTTGCCAGAATTGGCGATTTATCGCCAATTTGGTGACATTTCGAAGCTTCAAGAAACACCTCGAAATAAACGTTATTCTACGTGATATGAGAGATTTCCAGAAGTTTTTATAAAAGGAGTCATCACTCAGTTGGAGAGCAGTTGATGTGATACAAGCTACATTGAGTTAACTTTTCGTCTATGTTTTGAGAACAGTAGTGGCTGTTTTGTAAAATGAAATACGTCAATGTTTTAAGAATAGTATCGATTGTTTAGTGAAATCAGCGGAGCATTTAAGTGCTGTTTTACTGCATATTGTACCTGTTTACACTGTACTTCTGAATAAACGTGTTAGTTATAAAGAAATTTAGACTCATTCTTGTATCTTGAGCGCAACCCACGATTCCAGAGAATACGTTGTATGCAAAAGTTGTATACATGAGTTTTTTCAGCCTTGGGGTTGCATCCGGTACTCCGACATACTGACACTGCGCTTTTAGAGAGGTGATCAGTTCAATTCTTTGTTGAAAAAGTTGCTAACAATTGAAATAATACCTTTTCTTGCGATATTGTCATTTTCAACATAAATGAGAGAGCATTGTCTGTACATTTTTTGGAAAGATCTTCTCCCTGATATCTTGCCAAAGTCTGAATTCAAAGATGCAGTGCTAGACGACGTCTCCTGTGTTCTCACCACAGAAGCTTTTCAGCCCTGGGGTTGCATCCGGTGCTCTGACATACTGCCACTGCGCTTTTAGAGAGGTGATCAATTCAATTCTTTGTTGAGAAAGTTGCTCACAATTGAAATACTACATTTTCTTGTGATATTGTCATTTACAATATTAATGAATGAGCATTGTCTGTAATTTTTGGAAAGATCATCTCATTGATATCTTGCTAAAGTCTGAATCCAAAGATGCAGTGCTAGACGACGTCTCCTGTGTTCTCACCACAGAAGCTTTTCAGCCCTGGGGTTGCATCGGCACTCTGACATACTGCCACTGCGCTTTTAGAGAGGTGATCAATTCAATTCTTTGTTGAGAAAGTTACTCACAATTGAAACCTCCCTTTTCTACTACATTTTCTTGTGATATTGTCATTTACAATATTAATGAATGAGCAGTGTCTGTAATTTTTTGGAAAGATCATCTCCCTGATATCTTGCTAAAGTCTGTATCCAAAGATGCAGTGCTAGACGACGTCTCCTGTGTTCTCACCACAGAAGCTTTTCAGCCCTGGGGTTGCATCCGGTGCTCTAACATACTGCCACTGCGCTTTTAGAGAGGTGATCAATTCAATTCTTTGTTGAGAAAGTTGCTCACAATTGAAATACTACATTTTCTTGTGATATTGTCATTTACAATATTAATGAATGAGCATTGTCTGTAATTTTTGGAAAGATCATCTCATTGATATCTTGCTAAAGTCTGAATCCAAAGATGCAGTGCTAGACGACGTCTCCTGTGTTCTCACCACAGAAGCTTTTCAGCCCTGGGGTTGCATCGGCACTCTGACATACTGCCACTGCGCTTTTAGAGAGGTGATCAATTCAATTCTTTGTTGAGAAAGTTACTCACAATTGAAACCTCCCTTTTCTACTACATTTTCTTGTGATATTGTCATTTACAATATTAATGAATGAGCATTGTCTGTAATTTTTTGGAAAGATCATCTCCCTGATATCTTGCTAAAGTCTGTATCCAAAGATGCAGTGCTAGACGACGTCTCCTGTGTTCTCACCACAGAAGCTTTTCAGCCCTGGGGTTGCATCGGCACTCTGACATACTGCCACTGCGCTTTTAGAGAGGTGATCAATTCAATTCTTTGTTGAGAAAGTTACTCACAATTGAAACCTCCCTTTTCTACTACATTTTCTTGTGATATTGTCATTTACAATATTAATGAATGAGCATTGTCTGTAATTTTTTGGAAAGATCATCTCCCTGATATCTTGCTAAAGTCTGAATCCAAAGATGCAGTGCTAGACGACGTCTCCTGTGTTCTCACTACAGAAGCTTTTCAGCCCTGGGGTTGCATCCGGTACTCTGACATACTGACACTGCTCTTTTAGAGAGGTGATCAATTCAATTCTTTGTTGAGAAAGTTGCTCACAATTGAAATAATATCCTTTTTTGTGATATTATCATTTGCAATATTAATGAGTGAGCATTGTCTATCATTTTCTGGAAAGATCATCTCCCTGATATCTTGCTAAAGTCTGTATCCAAAGATGCAGTGCTAGACGACGTCTCCTGTGTTCTCACTACAGAAGCTTTTCAGCCCTGGGGTTGCATCCGGTACTCTGACATACTGACACTGCTCTTTTAGAGAGGTGATCAATTCAATTCTTTGTTGAGAAAGTTGCTCACAATTGAAATAATATCCTTTTTTGTGATATTGTCATTTACAATATTAATGAATGAGCATTGTCTGTAATTTTTTGGAAAGATCATCTCCCTGATATCTTGCTAAAGTCTGAATCCAAAGATGCAGTGCTAGACGACGTCTCCTGTGTTCTCACTACAGAAGCTTTTCAGCCCTGGGGTTGCATCCGGTACTCTGACATACTGACACTGCTCTTTTAGAGAGGTGATCAATTCAAATCTTTGTTGAGAATGTTGCTCACAATTGAAATAATATCCTTTTTTGTGATATTATCATTTGCAATATTAATGAGTGAGCATTGTCTATCATTTTCTGGAAAGATCTTCTCCCTGATATCTTACCAAAGTCTGAATTCAAAGATGCAGTGCTAGTTCTCATCACAGAAACTTGACTCGTGGAAGAACCTATGTTGGTAGTGTTGTCCGTCATGTCCAGTCAATGTCTGCTCAATATAGGAATTCCAATTCTTGTTCTTTGTGGCCAGAACAAGACTTGTAGACGTATCTACTTTTAACTACAAATACTTGTAGACGTATCTACCTTTTTGTGATTATTAAACATATTCTGCTATAATTTCGTTATTTCTTTAATAATTAGAGTCTTTAGTTGTCGCTTGGTCAAAGGGAAGTTGTTTTTGATATCTTCCATCTGTAATGCTTCTTTTGCACTCTTATCCACTATTCCATTGGGCGTGTATCCTATATGGGCTTTAATGCAGTGGAATTGTATTTTTCCGTTATGTTAAAAAAAATCTGAAGTGGACAACATATGACTTTCTTAATATAAAGCTATGAATTTAATCCTTTTACAGTCAAGAAATAATGTATAAGATCCACAGTACTGTGTTTTTAACGTTGAATTGTACATTTGGCGATTTTCCGGATGACAGCATGTAATACTATTCCAAAGTACTCAATTAACTTATATTTCACACAACCCTAAATCAACATTTATCATTATTGATAGCATCCTCAATAAGCGAAATAGTCCATATATTAAAATATTTTAATAATTAATTAATCAATTAGCCGTCATTTTCATTATTTTAGCGTTATTTTTGCAATTTCGACGAAATTTTCGTCAATCTGCGGTGAAATAACGCCAAGTTGGCGATACTTTACTAGATTATTCCGCAAGTTTTCCAAATACATCACCAAGTCTTATAGACAAACGGAGAGAAGAGCATTTTTTACTTTCCCTGCTATACATGGTAATGTATAGGGAAAGTATTGGAATCATGCCGAAAATCGCAACTCGAGTTTTCGACGGATCTACACGTTTCGAGACCTCTAGAATACGGAAAATCCATTTTTAGCGTGACGTCTGTGTGTGTGTCTGTGTGTCTGTTTGTGCAGATTTTGTATCCACTCTAACTAAAAAACTAATGGACCGAATTTCACAAAATTTGGTAGGTAAGTCACTTGTGAGCGAGTCTGGTGCTGATTAGTTTTGGGTACGATTCGGAATAAAAGAACCCGCCCTGTTTTGGCCCGCAAAAGCTTGAAGGCCTGAAATGGCCCGCAAAAGCTTGTATCCACTCTAACTGAAAAACTACTGGACCGAATTTCACAAAACTCGGTAGATGAATCCCTTGTGGGTTACCCTGGTGCTGATTGGATTTTAGTACGATTCGGAAAAAAATAACCTGCCTTTTTCTGCAAAATGGCCCGCAAAAATCGTCAAAATCTAAACTAAAGAACTAGGTATACTCAAATATATCCATTAAATGCTCGTTTAATACGTAATTTTTAACGACAAAAATAATTAGACCAACCCCATTACACTAGGCCTAGCCATTCTCGAGATATTTTAGTTTTCCGTATTTTCTCTACGCCACCTTTGAAAATAAGTCCGGTTACCGAATGAGAACGAAAATTGAATTAAAAGGGAAATAAATTTAATTAAAATAAAGAGAACGTTAATATAAGTCTACAGGGAAAGTTATGTGCTGCCCACATCAGATTTTTATATACTAGAATGTATGCCCGTCATATGACGGAAATCAAAATTTGCGAAACGTTACTTTCCATTTAACGTTATAGTTTTTAATCAATTTGGCGACATTTTCGTCACTTTGGCAACCTTTAAAAAAGTCGCCAAGTTGGTGACGTCTCGCTAAATTTTTCACCAAGCGTTACGGACTGAGAAATGACTTATTCTTATAGTCTATTCTCATGTTCTTTTCAAGATATTTAATTAGTCGTCATTTCATTGATTCAGCGTCCGTTTCATCAATTTGGAGAATTTTTATCAATTGGGTGACATTTTCGTCAATTTGGCAGTATTTAAAAAGTCACCAAGTTCGACATATTCAGAAAAATTTGTCAACAAAATTTTATCTAAATGTTACGGACGGAAAAATAAGTTATTTTTATAGTACTTGTAGATTCTTATATTCTTTCCAAGATATTAAATTTCCGTTAATTAGTCGTCATTTTAATTGATTTAAAGTCATTTTTATCAATTTGGCAGCATTTTGTTAATTTGGCAATATTAAAAAAAGTTGCCAAGTTGGTGACTTTCCGCCAAATTCGTCGTCAAAATCTAACCAAGAGTTATGGACGGAGAAATAAGTTATTCTTCTACGAGATAAATGACTATTGGCATCCAACTACAAAAGTATCACCCAAAGTATCTTTTCTCGTGAATGGAACGAGCTAGATCCACGAGAATGATGTCACCAAATTTATCGCATGATATGAAAAGTGAACATCTTTCACAATAGTCAATATACTTTTTATTTTATGTGATTTTTTGATAAATATGTTTGAAAAGTGTTGAAGACCCAGGCCGACCGGCTCGTCAGCAAGGACATGAGCAACCGATAAGTCGGCCGAGTGTTTGAAAAGTGTGTAATATCTCGAGAAAGGTTCATGCTAACGTTTTAAAGTTTATGTCAATCGTTTTCTAATGAAAAATTACATAAGAAATGACAATTTGCGTAACTTTATGAAAGGTATTGATTTTTTGATGATTTTTTTCAAAATTCACTAGAAAATTTAGTGGGGGTTCTGGACACTGGAGTGCGTATAAAAACCATAAGCTTCCAGTATTTACGGATTGTAATTTTTTGACCAAATTTCGTTTAACTCCATTCGTTCGTCTGATATCTTTTCCACAGACTTATTGACACACACAAACACACACATACTCACACATACACACGCAGACATCATCTCAGAAACGTTTGATTCTTGTACAGGCATGCTTGAAGCATGCTCTCCCGTCGAAAATTCGAATACGAATTTTCGACTTCCGTTACAGTATTTTCCTTATACATTATACAATGTATATAAGGAAAGTAATAAGCATTTTAGTATCCTCTTTCGTCTTATATTACTTTATATAGGATGGCCTGTATCGCCATCCGCGGTAGTCTTACAACCTACTGATCAGATGGTGTATATCGCTCAGTGTATAGGTGTATCATGTTGCAATAAATATCACTTATTGTTCGTTGCTGTCGCTCTCTTTTTTTGCCGATTTTCATCATTTTCTGCCCACTCGTTCTTTGTGTCTTAAGTTAAACTTACCAACTCTTAGGAGTGTTCAAAGTACTCCCCTCCAACATCAATGCACTTTGTAGCCGAATTTTCTAAAGATTAAATGCTTCAAGCCATCCATTTTGTGGAATAGATGAAAAACATGCTTTTATAGCCTTATCAATCTCATCTTCGGAATGAAAACGACGCCCACGCAAATTTTTTTTAGATTAAGAAATAGCCAAAAGTCACACATAGCAAGATCAGGAGAATAGGGTGGATGTTATATCACTTTGATGTTTCTTGTTCTAGAAATTCGACTGTCATTCTTGCTGAATGAGAAGATGCATTGTCATGATGAAGCATGAATCCCTTAACATTCACTTCCTGAAGAATTCCTGGAAGACACTTAGTGGTGTACCAGTTAGCTGTAACTGTCTTTTGTCCCTCTGGCTTTATGGCTTTGACCAGACTTGTACGTCTGAAGAACACGTCCTACATTACTTTTTTCATTGCTTGTTGTCTTTTCATCATTGTTGGTTTGGGGTCATCTTCAAAGACATGTTGGAATGCCAAAAAACGGTATGTACGTTTCATCATCAGTTATGATTTTAGAAGTAATGCGGTGTCCATTATCATTAAGCAATTTTAGGGTTTCTTTACTGATTCTGACACGCTCCACTTTTTGGTGCTCTGTTAAATTATGGGGGAACCAACGATGAACTAATTTTTTATATGCAGTTCTTCATAAATAATTTTATGTATAGCTGCGGATCCAATGTTAGGTTCCTTCTGTATCATTTGGTAGGTACAGCGATTATCAGCGATTAACATTTTCCGAATAGCCGATACATTTTCTGGGACTACAGCTGACAAAGGTTTTCCTGTGTGTTTTTCATCCAGGAGAGAATTCCGACCTCTTCTAAACTCTGTAAATCTAATTTTGCCATAAATTATCGTCTGCGGACATAAAAAAGTTCAAATTATACATCCGACCAATAATTCTTCCGACTAATCATCTTAATACAGTGGCACGGGATGGTGCATCATTTCCATATGCTAATTGTAGATGAAGACAGTCTTCTTGATTTAGCCCCACTTTAAAATCATAGAAAATCATAGTTCGATAATGCTTTCGCTTCCACTCCATTTTCTTTTCTTTCAAAATTTATTCTACGATAGCTAAATTCTAATTTTGCCATAAATTATCGTCTGCGGACATAAAAGAGTTCAAATTTATACATCCGACCAATAATTCTTTTCCAGCTCATAAAACGCCCCTGTCTCCAAAATTTCAGTGTGACCCTCGTAGTACTTCCTCCTTTTCTGAAGCCATACTGCCTATCACATAATAGTTGCTTACTTTCCGAGTGGTATATCAGCCTACTTTTCATGAGTTTGTTGAGGATTTTTCCAAATACAGGAATAGGTAAATAGGCCTATAAGAATCTGTAGTTTTATTTTTCCACCCTTTGGAATGAGTTCGATTATTGCTATTTTCCAGTATCTTGGAAAAATACTATATGTTTATATATCAACTATTAAAAATGTTTAAAATCCGTTGTTTATTTGCGCCATAATGATTTCTAAATGCGAACCTATTTTCTCCAGATGCCTTGTTAGCATCCATTTCATGTAGCACTTTGTTTAATTTATACACAGATATACATAATATACATAATTCACTCAATATAAAATAAATATGGGGTGTTTTTAAATATTTATTACTAGCCGCCTTTGGCGACCAGCCTGTTCGCTACCCTTGAAAATTCTGACCGTGGCAAACTCGTTGGCGCGACCTACCAGAAAGGTGTAAGGTAACTGCTTGGAAGGCCAGGAAGTGCCACACAATTTAGACCGGAACCCAATGGGGGAGGCATCCAAAGAGACCGTACCCTCCTTCCCCTACCACAAACCTCTCGGAAGGACTTGCAGTCCCACACGTTTAACGTGATCGTACTCCGCGTGAACACGGCTGCAGTTTTGGCAATGGCGGGAATCGAACCCGGGCCTACCGAGTGAAATTCCCGCGCGCTAACCACTGGGCTACCGTGCCATCCGCGACAATCTCCATAACTTTATTTTTATTCGGCAATTTTGGGAATCGAACCCGGGCCTACCAAGTGCAAATCCCGCGCACTAACCACTGGGGTACTTCACCCTCCGCGATATTCTTCATAACTTTCTTTTTATTCACCCAATTTAGACCGGAACCAAGTGGGAGAAGCATCCACAGGGACCGTACCCTTCTTCCCCTACCACCAACCTCTCGGAAGGACTTACAGACCCACATGTTTAACGTGATCGTACTCCGCGTAAACACGGCGGCAATTTTGGGAATCGAACCCGGGCCTACCGAGTGCAATTTCCGCGCGCTAACCATTGGGCTACTTTGCCCTACGCGACAATCTCCATAACTTTCTTTTTATTCTTCCAATTTAGACCGTACCCTCCTTCCCCTACCACCAACTTCTCGGAAGGACTCACGGACCCACATGTTTAACGTGATCGTACTCCGCGTAAACACGGCGGCAATTTTGGGAATCGAACCCGGGCCTACTGAGTGCAATTCCCGCGCGCTAACCACTGGGCTTCTTCGCCCCCAGCGACTATCTCCATAACATTCCTTTTATTTACCCAATTTAGAACGGAACCCAGTGGGAGAGGCATCCACAGGGACCGTACCCTCCTTCCCCTACCACCAACCTCTCGGAAGGACTTCCGGACCCACATGTTTAACGTGATCGTACTCCGCGTAAACACGGCGGCAATTTTGGGAATCGAACCCGGGCCTACTGAGTGCAATTCCCGCGCGCTAACCACTGGGCTTCTTCGCCCCCAGCGACTATCTCCATAACATTCCTTTTATTTACCCAATTTAGAACGGAACCCAGTGGGAGAGGCATCCACAGGGACCGTACCCTCCTTCCCCTACCACCAACCTCTCGGAAGGACTTCCGGACCCACATGTTTATCGTGATCGTACTCCGCGTGAACACGGCCCTGTGAGGGAGGCAATTCCTGAGCGCTAACCACTGGGCTGCCTCGCCCTCCGCAACTTTCTTTATATTCACCCAATTTAGACGGGAACCCTGTGAAGGAGGCATCCACAGGGACCGTACCCTCCTTCCCCTACCACCAACCTCTCGGAAGGACTTACGGGCCCACATGTTTAACGTGATCGTATTCCGCGTGAACACTTCGGCAGTTTTGGCAGTGGCGGGAATCGTACCCGGCCCTACCGCTAACTTCCCGCGCGCTAATTTACAATTTAAAATGACCATATGCTCTCTAAGCTCTTAATTCCATCATCCTCATTCCATTGTTCCATCATTTAAAATATCCATAAAATTTAAATATCCATCGTTCCATCATTTAAAATATCCATAAAATTAAAATATCCATCGTTCCATCATTTAAAATATCCATAAAATTAAAATATCCATTTAAAAAATCCATATCGTTCCATCATTTAAAATATAAATATAATAATTTCTACAGTGCATATGTTAAGCTCTTATTTCATTTAAAATCGGAAGCGCGGGAAACGGAAAGTAAAAACTAATTCGGTTTCTTATTGTCCCACCCATCGCTATGCATATACAGAACCGTGACGTCACCTCCACCTTGACGTCCCCACCCACCACCTTCCCTCTTTCAGCGGGGGAGAATGAAGCGGCACGCCGAGCGGAACGTCGAGAAATTCAAATTCGGAAACTTTTAAAATCCCGATCCTGTGGGCAATACGGAATATTTCCTGACCAGATTAGACTTGTAAGAATGCCAGATGTTTGACCTTTCTAAAAATGTAAATTATTAGTCGAAATTATGAGTACTTTTTACTATGCGAGAATTTAAAAACCAAAAATCGTTTTTTTGAGTCAAAAGTGACTTTTGCTTTAAAATCATAAAAAAATATTAGAATTTATCTTTGAGATTTGAAATTGATATATTTTTACTCGAAATTCCCTGCTCTTTCCGATGGTGTCATTTGTTTTTTTCTACGATGTCTGGATCGTGGAGAAAAAAGGGCAAAAAGGGCAAAAAACGGTCGAAATCGCATAAAACATTAAATAAATAAAAAAATAATTAAAATTTTAAAAATCGGTTTTCACGTGTCCCCTTCCCTCCCCCCCGGGTCTCCGATTGCCAAATTTCGTAGCTCTCCGACGCGCGGTCGCGAAACGTATAGTGTATAAGACAGACAGACACACACACACACAGACATTGCCTTTTATTATATAGATTTTAGTGGGCAGGGTCACAGGTAAGATGTTCGAATTGTCGAATTAACATGAAAATCCAAGTTTACTGAGGTTGAAATATTAAGACTTGAAATTTGGTGCAGAGGTAGATCTTATGATGAAATCAACATGGATTATTAGTGTTTTCAAATATTTATTGTTCTAGAGTGTGTTATAGGCAAAAATGTTCGTATTATCGAGTAAACTGGAAGCTCTAGGTTTAATGAGTGCTTGAAATTTACGTCAAAGATGGATCATGTGATTAAATCTATATAGATAATAGCCATTTTCAAATATTTTTTATTCTAGGAGGGTGTCACATGCAAAAGCATTCGAATTGCCGATAAAACGTGACTGTGACAATCCACATTTATTGATTAAAATATGGAATAAAGATATAACATATAATGAAATCCTATCTGTATTAGTCCGGCTGACGCTGGATAATTGATTCTAGTATGTTTATAACAAAAAGATGAATATAATTATCAATAAAAGTGATGTTTACATATTTTTTACTTTTCCTATATACATAGTATAATGTAAAGGGGAAGTATTGTGACGGAGTCGAAAATTCGAATTCGAGTTTTCGACAGAAGAGCACGTTTCAAGCAGCCCTGAACTCGAATAGTACGGTTTTAAGGTGATCTCGCATGATGATGTAGTGATATCTCACGAATGATGGGTAGTTTCGAACGGAATTTGGTACAAAAATTACAGTCACTGAATACTGGAAGCCTATTGATTTTAAACATAATCGAATTTTGGCAAATTTTCAAATGAAATTTTGAAAGAATCTCCGAAAGAAAAATCAGTACCTTCAAAAATGCTACCTAAATAACGATTTCTTATATAATGCTTTTATTAGAAACGGTTGACACAAACTTTAGATCGTTCTCGAAATATTGTACTGTTTCAAATAAGTTTATCAGAAACATAACATAAAATTAAAAAATGTATTAACTATATTGTGAAATGTGGTCACTTTTCATATGTATTATAATGCGATAAATTTGTTTACACCATTCTCGTGGATCAAGTTCGTTCCAGTCATGAGAGGCGATACTTTGGGTAATAGTTTTGTATTTTGACGTCTAATAATTCACCAACAGTCATTTATATATAAGAAATGTTCTTCTCCCCGTCTATCTCTAACGCTTGGCTATAAAATAGGCGAACTTGGCGACTCATTTAGCGAAATATTGCTAATTGGCGATATTTCGCCCTAGATTGATAAAAATACCATTAAAATTTTAAAAATGATGCTAAATTTACGAAAATGATACTAAATTGATGAATTATTTATTAAAATATTTCAATAATATGGACTATATTGCTTAGTGCGAATTCTATCAGTATTGATATAATTGTCAATTTATCAATAGTGATAGTTGTATAAAATGTAAGTTAATTGGGTACTTTAAAATGGTTTTGCATGTTGTCATTCAGAAAAAAGCGCCCTATGTACAATTTAATATTCAAAACATTGTGCCGTAGATCTTATACATCTTTTTTTCACTGTTAAATAAATAAATTCATTGCATTATACAGGGAAAGTCCTGTGTTGTCCAGATGGTATTTTTTTATATTTGTATTGTGAGTTTTCTGAGTCTATTCTAGATTAGAAATAATACTAATTTTAAGAATATATCAGATAATATTTTTTCTCATAGGAACTGATATATTTTCGAGATAGCGTTATCATCAATGAATTTTCATCGTCCTTTGAAATATGATTCATTGATTACAATCTAAATGTCAAAGCTGAGTGAACGGCAAACAACACATGTTATTCAATTTTATTATCTCTCATCAGATCTCTATCACCGATAATAAAGAACAATTTAAAAGCTATTAAGGCATGCTTAATTTTATTATTAATTCTGTTCAATATATTCTAATCATTTATAATTTTCTTTTTCTTCCGCAATCAACAGGGTTTTTGTCTTAATTGTCTAATACAGGTGATATTTTCATCTATGGAGGTTAAAAATAGATCAGTACAATCTATGAGATCTGCGATCTTCTAATCCTATGTGATATGGTGTATTCTATTAAAGTTCCTAATATATTTTTATTCTACACTTTTTCCATGCACTTTTCATTACAGCCAGTATCAGGATGAAACAAGAAAGACCAATCATGCATAAAGCATTGATTATGAAACACTTTCCAACTTAAATGCAATTTTATTTAAACATCTCTAAAATGCGATACATTCAGAGCTGATATATTTTAAATTATCACAGTACTATAGTAATTTTTATATTTGAAAACTTAAAACTTCATCGAAAAAACTGAATTTTATTTAAATGACGTCATTGAAATATAAATAGTCTGGCTCTCTATGTAAAAGCAATGAATCTTTCATTCATATCATTCTTATTCCAGACTCCAGAGCTAAGCAATTTTGCTTGAAAAAATTCAGTAATTCTTATACAACTCATCTTATAATCTCTTGTTTACATTCTGCATCCATTAAAATTAGGCTTCGTTGCAGAAATAATCAATTTTTCATGATCATTTAAACTAAAAAATAATGTAATTGAGTTGGCACAGAATATAGATGCACAGAAAATACGCAAAAAGTAAAGCGGCTTCAGGACGGATGCAACACTAAATATAAATTTAAAGAATTTTAAAAATTACTATTTCTACACTGGGAAAAAAAGATGGATGCCATATTTTATTTTGAAGTGACTCACGTGATCTCTTCATATAATATGGGTGTAATTATTATTTTAATTTTTATTAAAAAAACATATTTTGCTAACATTTTTTTATATATTTTATGAGATAATTTGAATATTTTCTAAAATTTTCGAAGCAATTTGTGAATTTTAACTTTGTTAAAGAAATGTTTGAAAAATTAGTTCCTATAGGGGTTCAATGTATTTCACTTTTTCAACCCAGTTTCAATCCAAAACTAATTGGGCGACATTATTCATTTATATTCTCATATGTCCCACAGACCGTTTCAACAACATACTAAAATTTTACTTTGATAAAGTCATTTTTACGGCAGTTATCGTGCGAACGGACACAGACAGACAGAATGAACAAAGTCATAAACACTTTTCAACTATGATGGAAAGTGTTAAAGAAATGTATCTTTTGATGAGTTTTCGTTTGCCATTTTTTTCAATGTTTAAACATTTTTAAAAATAGAAGTTGGCAGCAGTTCAGATCAGCCGATAGATACGTTGCATTTCAGCTGATATGTGATAAGGTATACTATATTAACATACCTTCTAAGAAATTTTAATATCATAATAAAATTCGAATTATATGTTTTCTCGTATTGACGATATTACTATTATTGTTTGAGGAGTTATTGTTCATCATGCGAAATAATATTGTGCGAATTTTGAATTTCTAATAATTTATACTCTAATTATGGAAATAAAAGAGGAACATTAAACCTTCCCCTTTTTTAATACAATTAATCAACACACAGAATTTCATAGCAGTACAATCATTCCTTCTTGGGGTATTCTGTCCACATTTCACAGGCATGCAGACTATAGAACGGTTCAGGCTTAGTCTATGGCTCTAAGCTAATAATACAAGGCTCACGCATAGACCCACTGGCTAGGTATGGCGTAATGTCTATAAAAAGTATTTTGCGCGTACTAAATTTTGATAATTTCGGATGTTTTGTCATGTTATAAATAAATAAATATGCAGAATATCTAAAAAATTGTTGTTTATATCAGATGTGAGGTAAGAAATTAATTAACATCTTTTTACGGAATCATGAGACTGTTATACAATCAACTTATGACTGTGGTCACATCTGATAAATCAACAGTTGCGGCTGCGGCAGGCTAAGATTTGGGATTCTGTGTCTACCAGACAAGAGTAAGGTCTAAAATTTCGATTGGTGCAGACCTTTAATACAGACATAATGCACGGACAGACATTTGCAGCGCATTTTGGTAGACAATTCACAAACGATGGGTTGGCCATATTATGATTTTAGTGTCAAAGGTGACATATGGTATCTAGAGCTACAGTTCGTATAGAAAACGTCTTTTTAATATGAATATGATTTTTTTCTACTGAATATCTGTGAAATAAATAAAATATGTTGATATTTAATAAATATTCTTTTGTATGGAGTTTATGAAACATTAACTAGGGATAACAAATTATAAAAAATCAAGAAAACCTATGATATAGACAAAAGGAAATATTCCCCAAATATGCATACAATTATAAGTTGACAGTCTGTGTGTTATTTTATCTCACGAGTTTTTAAGCTTTTGTTTGTGGAAAATATCTCATCATTTATTTCTAATTGCTCTATTGTCAATACCAATTACAATGGCAATTGCAAGCCATGAAGTCAATTCATTATGCATTCAACGGAATGAATATCAACAATGTTGCCTTCATAATATTCGCAATTGTTTAGTTTTCTAACCACTTCCTCAATCTTAATCTACATTTGAGTCTAAGACCAAGATGTCTACCCCAATTTGTAATTCTAATACTATCCAATCGCACACTTGCCATTGTTTTAATCTTCGCGCAGTGGCAACAGCATTTTAAGCCCATCATTTGACAACATCGCGCTTTATCTGGCGCGAAAAAGATCATTCTGCGTGAGAGCTTGGGTGGCGAAGGGGCGCGAAGTGTCATCAATAAAAAGATGTTCGAGGAGACAAGACAAAAAGCCAGTCGTTCGAAAAGATGGCCGATGTCACTGTCACCAGAACAACATACCATGAGGATAAGCATGCCTTCTGGAACGGACGTGATCAAAATCATAACGGACCCTTCATGAAAAAAGAATGTAGGGTCATTATAAGGTGAGAAGAAAGTTTGGATAGGTATGATTGCGCTTAATAAGAGGTTGCCGTATCGCACTGCTTTCATGATCGTGCAGACTGTCATTTGTGTATGATACATATGCAAGAGTTCCTGCATTTTGCGCCGTTTGTATGCCCCGAAGTTGCGACTAAATGCACGGAATGGCACTAATGGGGATTTATATCCAAGATTTTATTCCGTGCTGGCTTTTGCCGTCAGTTAGATGCATTTATATTTAGGTTTACTATATTTCTGAGAATGCATTTTACGGCCTTAATGAGATGTTTAATTTATCGTAAAAGGCGTTCCCGTCTGATGTTGATGAGATTGAGATTTATGCACAAGAAGCGATGAAATTCTCGGGCTCTTTTGCTGATGATTCTAAAATGTTCACAAAGATCTGTCTCAGAAATAAAAGTTTTCGCTATAAAGATTCGAATATTTTCTTCATAGAATGGTATTCTGCATCGAAAGCTGGTATTTATTATCTCAGAGTTGGGAATGTCCCTTTAGACGAGTTCTGTGAGTATGAGCTTGAAAAGTGCATCCCGAGCTTAAGCTTTATGAACTTCGACGCCGTCTGTGTGGTAAGACGGAATTTGTCGGTCTCCATTCAGATTAGCAAAATTGCTGTATATAACAAATATGCCATTGCAGGTATAGCCTATTCCATAATACTAAACATCTGATGTGGGCAGCACATGACTATTTCTACAGACTCAAATTAATTTTCTCTTTATTTTTTTCATAATTTATTAAATTGAGTTTAATTGCACAAAATAACACGTATAATTATTTGAAATGAAGCCGAATTTGCATTTTTAATTCAATTTTTGTTTTCATTTGATAATGGGATGTATTTTCAAAGGCACTGTGTTGAGACCCAGACCGTCCGACCTACCAGAAAGGTGTAAGGTAACCGTTTGGACGGCCGGAAAGTGCCACCCAATTTTGACCGGAACCCAGTGGGGGAAGCATCCACAGGGACCGTACCCTCCTTCCCCTATCACCAACCTCTCGGAAGGACTTACGGACCCACATGTTTAACGTGATCGTACTCCGCATGAACACGGCGGCAGTTGTGGCAGCGTGCAAATCCAGCGCGCAAACCACCGGGCTACCGTACCCGAAATGTGCCAACAGCGCGCGGTGTTCCCAGGTAGTCACCCACCCAAGTACTAACCGCGCCCGATGCTACTTGACTTCGGTAATCTAACGAGAACAGGTGTTTTCAGCACGGTAGGGCCGTTGGCATCAAAGGCACTGTGTGAAGAGCCTTATTGCCCCAACCGGAAATCGAATCCTGAATCTCAGAACTGGCCAGCCAATGCTCTACCGTTGAGCTATTGGGACGAATTACAAGCTCTTATTGTCGAACCAACGGTCCTACCGTGCTCGTTACTGAGGTCAACACAGGTTCTCGTTAGATCACCGAAGTCAAGCAGCATCGGGCGCGGTTAGTACTTGGGTGGGTGACCACCTGGGAGCACCGCGTGCTGTTGGCATATTTCAGGCGCGGTAGCCCGGTGGTTTGCACGCTGCCACAGCTGCCGCCGTGGTCATGCGGAGTACGATCACGTTAAACATGTGGGTCCGTTAGCCCTTCCGAAAGGTTGGTGGTAGGGGAAGGAGGGTACGGTCCCCGTGGATGCCTCCCCCACTGGGTTCCGGTCTAAATTGGGTGGTACTTCCCGGCCGTCCAAACGGTTACCTTACACCTTTCTGGTAGGTCGGACGGTCTGGGTCTCAACAACAACAAGCTCTTATTGTCGAAGTGGACTCTTCATTCTCTACCCTCTAATGTCTGATTGGTGGGCAACTGAGAGTCTGACTGACCTCCTTCTGATATTTTTATCTCAAGTTAGCCTCCTGCTGTTACTATTTTTACCCAGGGTAATATCCGCGTGGTCGTTATTGTCTCAATTTGAAATCGGCTCTCAGAGTCCACTGAATCCGTACTAGTTGTACTAGGGTCACTTTCAGACCTTCAACATTTTTGCATTAACCTACAGGGTTGATTTGTTCGTGCGTCATTGTAAAGAGCCTTGCTGCCCTAACCAGGAATCGAACCCTGGATCTGCCAACTGGCTAGCCGACGCTCTACCGTTGAGCTACTGGGACGAAATTACAAGCTCTTATTGTCGAAGTGGGCTCTGTGACTGTCGAAAAAATGCAAAAGAAAAAAACTAAAATATCTCGAGAACGGTTAGCCTAGAGTAATGGGATTGGTCTTATTCTTTTCATAGGCAAAAATTAAGTATAAAACAAGCATTTAATGGATACATTTGAGCATATATAGTCTTTAATTTTAGATTTCGACAATTTTTTCGGGCCATTTCGTAAAAAGAGACTTGTTCCTTTTCCCGAATCGTAACAAAATCTAATCAGCACCATTGTAACGTACAAGTGACTTACCAACTAAATTTTATGAAATATGGTCAATTAGTTTTTAAGTTAAAGTGGATATATATATTGCACAGACGGACAGACATACAGACAGAGACACGCACAGGCAGAGATACAAGGATACACACACACACACACAAACAGGCAGACGTTAAACTAAAAATAGTGTTTTCTAGTTCTAGAGTGCTCGAAACATGTAAATTTGTCGAAAGCTTGAGTTGTGATTTTCGACTCGATTCCAATACTTTCCCTATGCATTACCATGCATTGCAGGGAAAGGAAAAATTTGTGAGCCTCGAATTAAACATTGGCGATATTACAGTTAATTTGTCGCAATATTTGTTAAATTTATCCTCGAATTTGTCTTAAAACATGACAGAGAGATAATCATATTAACTTTTCTTATGTACAAACATTTTATGTACATTTAAAAGTACATTTCATCAGCAATTGATTGACATTGACACCATTTTTAACACTTTACAACATAGTTGAAAAGTGTTTATGACTTTGTTCATTCTGTCTGTCTGTCTGTCCGTTAGCACGATAACTGCCGTAAAAATGACTTTATCAAAAGGAAATTTTAGTATGTTTTTCAGACGGTCTGTGAGACCTATGGGAATATAAATAAATAATATCACCCAATTAGTTTTTTATGGAACCCGGGTTGAAAAAATGAAATACATTGAACCCTATGGGACTTAATTTTTCAAACATTTTTTAAGCAAATTTAAAATTCACAAATTGCTTCGAAATTTTTAGAAAATATTCACATTATCCCATAAAATGTATATAAAAAATGTCAGTAAAATATGTTAAGCAGTTTTTTAATTAAAAATTATTTAATATAGGGAAAAAAACAAATTTAATTAAATTCTGACTTTGGGATATCCTCCAGAAAGAAAAAAGAAATATACTGTATAATAAATATCTTTCCAAAAGTTTAATCATTTTGTATATGAGAGAGGTTTCACATTTTAAAATAAATTTGGTAGATAACAATTTTTCAATTTTTTTTTAAATTTTATATAACTCTTCATGATATACTTATTTGATGGCATTTTTAATGCACTTTCCTACGTCCTAGAGAGTTAAAATTTGGTTCACAGCTTAAATTTGTTGAGCATTTTATTCTACAAAAATTTGGTGGATCTTTAAATATAGATCATACATTGTTTTCGAAATGGCCTGCAAATAATCCCCGTTCACTTCTATAAATCATTGTTGTAATATTGCTAAAAATTCTGATGTGGACAGCACATGTCTTTCCCTGCAGACTCAAATTCACGTTCTCTTTATTTCTTCAATAATAATTTGAGTTTATCTCCACAAAATAACAGCCATAAGTATTTTAAATGACATTGAATTTGCACGTTAAACTTAAATTTGGTTCTCATTTGATAGCTGGACTTATTGTCAAAGGTGGCTTAGCGAAAACGCGAAAAAAATTGAATATCTCAAGAACGGCTGGTTTTAGAGTAATGGGGTAAGTCTTATTCTTTTTGTTGTCAAAAATCACGTATAAAATAGGAATTTAATTGATATAATTGAGCACACGTAGTCCTTTATTTTTATATTTAACGATTTTTACAGGCCATTTCGCAAAAATAGCCCGTTCCTTTTTCCAGAATCGTACTAGAATAATCTACAAATGATTTATGTACCAAATTTTGTTAAATGTGGTATATAAATCACTTGTAGGTCATTGAAATATTATACTCCAAATTTTGTTAAATTTGTTCCGTTAGTTTTCAGCTAGAGTGGATAAAGGCAATTTCTGCCGGCCATTTCGCAAAGAAGGCAGATTCTTTTATTATGAATCGTACTATAATCTAATGAACATCAGGATTTCCCACAAAAAACATACCTACCAAATTTTATGAAATTCGGTCCATTAGTTTTTCAATTAGAGTGGATGTAATATCCTCGCAGACACACAGAAACATACACAAATACACTCTTACACACACAGACGTCTTCCTAAAAATAGTTTTTTCGTGTTTTAGAAGTCCCAAAACGTGTAGATCCTTCGAAAATTCGAGTTCCGATCTTCGGCACGATTCCAATACTTTGAATACATACACACGCACACACACACATATATTATTTGCGTATCTGTGTATTATCTGTGTATCTAAATTCCGTGCCTATGCAATTACAATAGTTGTGATTTTAAATGATCCCTAAACTTTTATTATTTCTTCAATGAAGCCTAATTTTAACTTATGCAGAATGCAAATATCTGAAGCGATTGTAAGGTGAGTTACATAAGAATTGCTGAATTTTTTTCACACAAAATTATTTAGCTCTGGAGTCTGGAATACAAGTTAAATGAATGAAATATTCATTGATTTTGCATAAATAATCAGATGATTTATATTTCGATATAGTTTTAAATATTTAAGTATAATAAATTACTGTAGTACTGTGATAATGTAAAAGATATCACCACTGAATGTATCACATTTTAAAAATTTCTAAATGAAATTGCATTTCAGTTGGAAAGTGTTTCACAATCAATGTTTATGCATGATTGATCTTTCTTGTTTAAGATTTATTACGAATCGTTTTAGAGATATTACAAAAAGAATTATTTTCATGAACAAACATTTTATATACATTTAAAAGTACATTTCATCAGCAATTGATTGACATTGACACCATTTTTTAAGATTTATTACGAATCGTTTTTGAGATATTACAAAGAGAATTATTTTCACCACAGAGAGCGTGGTATTTCCCGAAATAATTCAGTGACCAGAATTAAATTTGCCATGATTAATTAGTTCATCCGTCTGACACCAAAACCTGCTAATTTTGTCCGAGATTTTATCGAAAACTCCAAAATTTTTATCACTTATCACTTTCCACGAAATTAAAGAATACGCTATATGTTGCTCACACTACATTTTTTTTAACACTTAACAACATAGTTGAAAAGTGTTTATGACTTTGTTCATTCATTCTGTCTGTCTGTCCGTTAGCACGATAACTGCCGTAAAAATGACTTAATCAAAATGAAATTTTAGTATGTTGTTCAGACGATTTGTGGGACCTATGGGAATATAAATGAATAATATCACCCAATTAGTTTTGAATTGAACCCGGGTTGAAAAAATGAAACATATTGAACCCTACGGGACCTAATTTTTCAAACATTTTTTAAGCGAATTTAAAATTCACAAATTGCTTCGAAAGTTTTAGAAAATATTCAAATTATCCCATAAAATATATAAAAAAAATTTCAGTCAAATATGTTAAGTAGTTTTTTAAATAAAAATTATTTTATATAGTGAGAAAAACAAGTTTAATTTAATTCTGACTCTTGCTATATCCTCCAGAAAGAAAAAAGAGATATATTTTATAATAAATATCTTTCCAAGAATTTAATTGTTTTTTTTATCATTCCCATGAGTAAATTACTTTCAAAAATCATAACCAAGTTGGCCATATAGTACAAAAGATAGAATCGATACCGTTATAAGTAGAAATGGATGAATAACACTTTTCTCGTATTTGAGGATTCTAATCAGGCTGTGTAGAGTTAGTCAGTTTGTCGCCAATGTTAATTTGACGCAAATGAGCGCTATTTTGTAAAAATGTTAAGATATTAAATAAAATAGTTCTTCACTTCTGCTGGACTGTCAAATTGTGGGCTGCAATTAGAAATAATTTTGCCATCCGCAAACCCAGCAAACTTTTAATATAACGAGAAATTTATATATTTTAATTTTCTACAATTTCTGAATGAAATTCTAGCACAAATTAAAAATGTTTATGTTTAAGTGGGATTTTTGACAAGGGGAGGCGTGTTGGTATGCATTTAATTAGTATTCCTATTTTTAAAATGTTTGTAAAATGTATTTAAACTTTGAATGTTATTAAATTTTTTTGCTTAAATTCTGTGCATGTACATACTGAAACAACGCAATTACAATCTATTTGAGTTTAAATGATTATCCAACTTTGGTTATTTCTACAACGAAGCCTAATTTTCACTTATGGAGAATGTAAATACCAAAAGATGTAGAATGAGTTGTATAAGAATTGCTGCATTTCTTTAACGCAAAATTATTTAGCTCATGTAGTCTGCAATATGGCTGATATGAATGAAACATTCATTGATTTTACACAGAGAATCAGACGATTTTTTCGATGAAGTTTTAAGCATAAATTACTTGTTCCTCCATGGTTTTAAGTTTTTAAATAAAATAAATTATTATAGTATTGTGCTGAATGAAAGGAATGGAAAAATATTTATGAATGAAATGCTGCTTTTATATAGGGGCGATTTATATTTCGATGACGTCATTTGAATAAAGTTCATTTGTTTTCTATGAAGTTTTCAAATATAATAAATTATTGAAGTATTATGGTAATTTTAAAAATATTACTGAGGAATGTATCGCATTTTAGAGATGTTTAAATAAAATTGAATTGAAGTTGAAATGTGTTTCATAATCAATGCTTTATGCATGACTGATCTTTCTTGTTTTCATTAAGTTCGCTATCAAATGTTTTTCATGTCACCTATAATTACTCTAAATTAATTATTCCTAAATGTTTACTTTCTCTTCAATACTAATAATAATGCATACGGAAAGTATTGGGATCGTGTGGAAATCGTATCTCGAGTTTTCGACAAATCTACACATCTCATGCACTCTAGAACAACAACAACAACAAAAACATTTTTAGCTTGACGACTGTGTGTTTGTCTGTCTGTTTGCGCAGTGTGTGCATCCGCTTTTGCTGAAAAATTATTTGACCAAATTTCACAAAATTTGGTAGATAAGTTACTCTGGTGCTGATTAGATTTGATAAAATTTGAAAGAAAAACATAACCTTCCTTTCTTTGCGAAATGGTCCGTGATCCGTCAAAATTTGTATATATCTACTTTAGTTAAAAACTATAGTGGATCAAATTTCGCGAAATTTGGTAGAAGTCACTTGGGAGATAGCCTGGTGTTGATTAGATTTTGATACAATTCGAAAAGAAAGAACCTGCCATTTTTGCGAAATGGTCCGCAAAATTTGTCAAAATATAAAATAAAAGACTACGCAAACAAACATTGTGTACATATTACTTGCCCTACATATATAGTATAATGCATAGAAAAAGTATTGTGCCGGGGTCGAAAATTCGATTTCGAGTTTTCGATGGGAAAGCACGTTTTACGCATTCATGAACTCGAATTGAACATTGAGGTAATGTCTCTGTCTCTTTCTTTTTCTGGTATGTGTGGGCCCTTTCTTTCTCATGTTTGTATTTATAGTCACAAGCCGAAGACGTTGCCACAACTTGATGCAATTGCGTGGTTATGAGATTTTAATGCCTGAAAAAACTAAAAGTAAAACTGCATTCAGTTCATGGAGATAGAGATGAGATCATCCCTTTACCCCATGATTCAGCAGAATAGGACAGTTAATATTGAGAGGTTATCCCAATTTAAAAATTCAGAATATGAATGTTTGAACCATGGGGTAAGAGATAGTTAGTCCTTTTATCTATCTCTATGGTATATGACCAGAAATTAAAAATTTGAAAAAAAAAATGTTTGAGTTATTAAACATGATAATTCATCGCCAAGTGTTACATATTCGGTAATGATTATTTTTATGCAATTTTATTTATATACATATATTTGAAAATCGTACAATATCTCGAAAACGGTTCAAACTAGAGTTCTAATGTTCTTGTCATTCGTTTCAGAAAAGAAAATACGTATAATATGTTTATTTATTTGACATTATTGAATGTTCTGATTTTGTTATGTGATTCTTTCAAAAATACATTCGAAAATTTGACAGTCTTCGGAACACTTGATTGCGTTTAAAATCAATAGGACTCCAGTATTCACGGATAGTAATAATCGTACCAAATTTCATTCGAAACCCTCAATTCGTTCGTGAAATATCCATCCGCACGCGCGCGCGCGCACACACACCACACACACCCAAAACACCACCACCATCCTCACTACCACTACCTTCCCCACCATCACCACCATTACCACCACAAAAACATTTGATTTGATTTCAGGGATGCTCTTTTGTCGAAAATTCGAATTCGAATTCTCGACCCGACAATATATTTCATATACACGCATTATTATGTATGTAGGGAAAGCAAAAAGTTGCAAATTACACTGTTTTGGCAAACTTTTGCAAAATTTGAGGAACCTCAGTTCGTCGCGGAGTTCTAGTTGAGAATCAATGCTTTAGGAACTCAATTGAGAAACTTATTTGAGAAGCAACCGGTGCTGCAGGCAGCCTTGACCTGAAAGAAGTGCTGGAATTATGAATTTGTGTTATAGGTCAAGGGCTAAGTACATCACGTGAAACAATCTCCAAGCAGCACCTTCATTGCATAACCTTTCGTTTAATGTCATGAGCAGTAGCGACCTTCCATATAGGTGCACTAGGATTGCGCCAAAAGCAATAAAGTTTAGGGGTCGGCGAATTGCTTGACGGGAAAGGTTTTGAACAATAAATTAAATAAATTTGAGACAGAAATATCTGAAGTGTGACGCTCCAAATTACTTTTTACACATATTCATATGGTGCAAAAATCTTTTGGCTTGGCGGAGAATCGAACCAGCAATCTCTGGCTGGACAAAAGACGAAGTAGATCATATTTTCTCCTAGGGAAAGTATTATGATGGGGTCAAAAATCAGACTCTTGGATTTGAATGGATCTATACATGTTTTGAACATATCTGATTACGAAGCAGACATTTTTAATGATGTCTGTTGCGTATCTGTTTGTGGGTGCAATATATAAAGAACAAAAGCAATAAAATGAATGAAATTTGGTACGATTATTTTAAACAATGGCCTATTGATTTTCACCTCAATTTTCAAACATTTTTTTTTTCGAAAGTTGAATATTCGGTATACGTATCACAAAATTCCGTATCACATAAATAGCTATTTAATATGCAACCTTTTTACTTTCCTTATATACATAATGTATAAGGAAAGTATTGTGACGGGGTCGAAAATTCGAATTCGAGTTTTCGACGGGAGAGCACGTTTCAAGCATCCCTGATCACGAATCAAACATTTTTGAAGTGATGTCTGTGTGTGTGTATGTGTGTGTGTGTGTGTGTGTGTGTGTGTGTGTGTGTGTGTGTGTGTGTGTGTGTGTGTGTGTGAAAGTATGTGTGTGTGTGTGTGTGTGTCAGTGAGTCTGTGGAGACGATAACTGACGAAGGAATGGACCGATTCGAACCAAATTTGGTACAAAAATCACAATCCGTAAACACTGGAAGCTTATTGTTTTTATACGTGATCGAATGTTCAGAACCCCCCTAAATTTTCGAATGAAATTTTGAAAAAATCGTTAAAAAATCAAAACCGCTAATAAAGTTACGCAAATAGACATTTCCTATGTAATTTTTCATTAGAAAACGATTGGCATAAATTTCAGAACGCTAACATGAACCGTTCTCGAGATATTGTACATTTTTCAAAAAAATTATGAAAAAGTCACATAAAAAAAAAAAAAAATTCCTATTGAGGAACATGTTCACTTTTCATATGTAATACCATGCGATAAATTAAGTGACATCATTCTCGTGGATCTAGCTCGTTCCATTCATGAAAAAATATACTTTGAATAATACTTTTGTATTAGAACGCCAATAGTCATTTATCTGCTGTAAGAATAACTTTTCTCTTAGTGCATAACTCTTGGCGAGATTTTGGCGACGAATTTGGCGGAATATCGCCAACTTGGCGACTTTTTTGAAATGTTGCCAAATTAATGAAAATCTCGCCAAATGGATAAAAATGATGCTAAATCAATGAAAATGACGACTAATTGTCGAAAATTCAATATCTTGGAAAGAATATTAGTATCTACTATAAGAAAATCCTATTACTTTCCTTATATACATAATGTATAAGGAAAGTATTGTGACGGGGTCGAAAATTCGAATTCGAGTTTTCGACGGGAGAGTACGTTTCAAGCATCCCTGATCACGAATCAAACATTTTTGAAGTGATGTCTGTGTGTGTGTGTGTGTGTGTGTGAGAGTCTGTGAAGACGATAACTGACAAACGAATGGACCGATTCGATCCAAATTTGGTACAAAAATCACAATCCGTAAACACTGGAAGCCTATTGTTTTTATACACAATCGAATGTTAAGAACACCCCTAAATTTTAAAATGAAATTTGGAAAAAATAGTCAAAAAATCAAAACCACTAATAAAGTTACACATATAGACATTTCTTATGTAATTTTTCATTAGAAAACGATTGACATAAATTTTAGAACGCTAACATGAACCGTTCTCGAGATATTGCACATTTTTCAAAAAAATTATCAGAAAGTCATATAAAATAAAAAAAAAATATTTCCTCTTGAGAGACATGTTCACTTTTCAGTAATACCATGCGATATATTGGATGACATCATTCTCGTGGATCTAGCTCGTTCCATTCATAAAAAAAGATACTTTGAGTAATACTTTTGTATTTGAACGCCAATATTCATTTATCTGCTGTAAGAATAACTTATTTCTTTGTCCATTATGCTTGGCGAGATTTTAGCGACGAATTTTAGCGGAATGTCGCCAACTTGGCGACTTTTTGAAATGTTGACAAATTAACGAAAATCTCGCCAAATGGATAAAAATGACGCTAAATCAATGAAATGACGACTAATTGTCGAAAATTCAATATCTTGGAAAGAATATTAGTATCTACTATAAGAAAAACCTATTTATTTTACTGTAAAAGTGGTAAATTCATTACGTTATATAAGGAAAGTCATGTGTTGCCCACATCAGATTTTTTTTAATGCCATCATTTATAAGACGCTAACATAAAATGTTTCATATTTTTGATCTAAAATAAACATCATAAAATTGATATAAAATAAACTTGCTATTATTAAAAGAGTGAACTCTATAGGAATAAATTTAACCCGAAATGAGTGACCATCATTATTTATAAGTCATCATAAATAGTTCTCTAGATGTTGAATTTTTTTTTCTACATTGAGTGCCATGTCTCTCGAATAAATTGAGCAAATCGGATAAAATTTGGTATCATTTTTCCAATCAATAAATGCCAGAAGCCTTCAATTACTGGTGATCTCATACCAGGGAAACACCTTCAATTTTTCAAAAATTGAAAAAAGAAATATAGAAACAGGATATATGTTATTATTAAATGTGTTGCAAAACAGCTAGCGAATGTTATAACTTATAGGACGATAGCATGTGCTATTCTCGAGTTATTGTACGTTTCTCATCTAAGGCGGAGAAAATATAGAAAATAAAATCTGATGTGGGCAACACATGACCTTCCTTATATAATGCAATGAATTTACTACTTTTACAGTTAAAAAATGGGTTTTTCTTATAATAGATACTTATATTCTTTCCAAGATATTGAATTTTCGACAATTAGTCGTCATTTTCATTGATTTAACGTCATTTTTATCTATTTGGCTAGATTTTCGATAATTTGGCAACATTTCAAAACGTCGCCAAGTTGGCAACATTTCGTCAAATTCGTCGCCAAAATATCGCCAAGCGTTATGGATGGAGAAATAAGTTATTATTATAGCAGATAAGTGACCATTGGCGTTCAAATACAAATATATTACTCAAAGTACCTTTTCTCATGAATGGAACGAGCTAGATCCACGAGAATGATGTCACCCAATTTATCGCATGATATTACATATGAAAAGTGAGCATGTTTCTCAACAGTTAATATATTTTTTTTTAATTTATGGGATTTTTTGATAAATTTATTTGAAAAATGTGCAATACCTCGAGAACGGTTCATGCTAGCGTTCTAAAGTTTATGTCAATCGTTTTCTAAGCAGAAAGAAATGTCTATTTGCGTAACTTTATTAAAGGTTTTGATTTTTAGATGATTTTTTCAAAATTTCACTCGAAAATTTAGGGGGGTTCTGAACATTCGATTACGTTTAAAAATAATAGGCTTCCAGTATTCACGGATTGTGATTTTTGTACCAAATTTCATTCGAAAAGCTCCATTCGTTCGTGAGATATCGTCTCCACTGACTCACTGACACACACACACACACACACACACACACACACACACACACACACACACACACACACACACACACACACACACACACATACTTTCACACACACACACACACACAGACAGAGAGAGACATCACCTCAAAAATGTTTGATTCGTGATCAGGGATGCTTGAAACCTGCTCTCCCGTCGAAAACTCGAATTCGAATTTTCGACCCCGTCACAATACTTTCCTTATACATTATGCATATAAGGAAAGTAATAGGTGTACTACACTATCCTCCAAAATTAAGCACGGAACAATAATGAATTTTTACTTTCCGTGTACTTACTTTAAGTCGTGTTTTCGACGGGAGAGCAGGTTTCAAGCATCCCTGATCACGAATCAAACATTTTTGAAGTGATGTCTGTGTGTGTGTGTGTGAAAGTATGTGTGTGTGCCTGTGTGTGTGTGTGTGCGTGTGTGTGTGAAAGTATGTGTGTGTGTGTGTGTGTGTGTGTGTGTGTGTGTGTGTGTGTGTGTGTGTGTGTGTGTGTGTGTGTGTGTGCCAGTGAGTCTGTGGAGACGATAACTGACGAACGAGTGGACCGATTCGAACAAAATTTGGTACAAAAATCACAAACCGTAAACACTGGAAGCCTATTGTTTTTATACGCAATCGAATGTTCGGAATCCCCCTAAATTTTCGAGTGAAAAAATCATCAAAATATCATAATCGCTAATAAAGTTACGCAAATAGGCATTTCTTATGTAATTTTTTATTAGAAAACGATTGACATAAACTTTAGAACGTTAACATGAACCGTTCTCGAGATATTGCACATTAAAAAAAATAACAAAATTTATATAAAAAAAAAAAAAAAATTCCTATTGCGAAACATGTTCACTTTTCATATGTAATACCATGCGATAAATTGGGTGACATCATTCTCGTGGATCTACCTCGTTCCATTCATGAAAAAATATACTTTGAGTAATACATTTGTATTTGAACGCCAATAGTCATTTATCTGCTGTAAGAATAACTTATTTCTCCGTCCATAACGCTTGGCGAGATTTTGGCGACGAATTTAGCGGAATGTCGCCAACTTGGCGACATTTTTAATTGTTGCCAAATTAACAAAAATCTCGCCAAATTGATAAAAAAGACGCTAAATCAATGAAAATGACGACTAATTCAAGAAAATTCTATATCTTAGAAAGAATATAAGTATCTACTATAAGAATAACATTTTTTTAATTGTAAAAGTAGTAAATTCATTGCATTATATAAGGAAAGTCATGTATTGCCCACATCAGATTTTTTCTAATATGCTAATACATAGCCAAAATACACAGAATAATGCTTCGTCGTATCCTCTGAGATCGTGGGTGTACTGTCAGGATACATGATTGACTAAAAATTTCTGGATAACTAATACGTTTATTTACAGACACAGCGTAAACAGAAACAATATACAGCAAATAGCCCGATAACTATCTCATAATATCACTAAAAAACTGTCAGGTGCAATGAAACAGCAATTAAATGCTCAGTTAATTTCATGAAACAGCGGATACTATCTTGAAAACATTGATTTATCTCACAATTTAATTTAGCTCGTATCACATCCATTGCCCCAACTGAGTGGCGCCGACTTTCATGTACTTTCCTTTAAAACTTCCAGAAGGGGATCGTATCGCCTAGAATATTCGTTATTTCGTTAAAGTTCGAGAAGTCACAAAAGCCGTCAGTCAGATTGGCGATAAATCGCCAAATCTGGAAACCCTGCTTCGACAGTACGGATATGGCAACCCTACACTCATGTCATAAGAATGGCTGTAAAAGGTTTGTAAAGGCTTGTAAAGGTTTCTTTTTCTTTCTAGTTCTCAAAGGAGACTTCTGAACGCATTTTACATTTTCTTAACAATAATTTTTTCGAAAATGATTTAATAAGCCACTCTTTACAACCAAAGGGGGTCAAACTACAAATCTGGAAGCTACTTTGTTCTGTGCAGCTTTTAATATAATATTGGGTTTTATACTAGGACTACTATATAGTTGTATTTTTTATTATTTATAAATAAATAATTTAATAATAAAGCAATTTCATTTAAACATCTCTAAAATTCGATACATTCATCGTTGATATATTTTAAATTATCACAGTACTACAATAATTTATTATATTTCAAAATTTAAAACTTTATCCAAAAAAAAAATGAACTTTATTCAAATAATGTCATCGAAATATAAATCGTCTGGCTCTTTATGTAAAAGCAATGAGTATTTCATTCATATCATTTTTTCCAGACTCCAGAGCAAAATAATTTTGCATGAAAAAAATTCACCAATTCTTATACAACTCATCTTACAATCGCTTGTTTACATTCTGAATCCATTAAAATTAGACTTTGTTGTAGAAATAATCAAAGGTTGATGATCATTTAAACTCGAAAATATTGTAATTGGGTTGGCACAGAATATAGATACACAGAAAGTACGCAAAGTGGTTTTAGGATGGATGCAACACTAAATACACATTTAAAAGAACTTTAAAAATCACGATTTTTACATGGTGAAAAAAGATGGATACTATATTTTATTTTGAAGTGGGTCACGCGTCCCTTCAAATAATATGGGCTTAATTATTATGTTAAGTTTTATTTAAAAAACTACCGAACAAATTTTGCTGGAATTTATATATATATATATATATATATATATATATATATATATATATATATATATATATATATATGCTGTATGGGATAATTTAAATATTTCCTAAAATCTTCAAAGCAATTTGTGAATTTTAACTTCGCTTAAAAAATGTTTGAAAAATTATGTCCCAAAGGGTTCAACATATTTCAGTTTTTCAACCCGGGTTCAATCAGAAACCAGTTGGGTGATATTATTCATTTATATTCCCATAGGTTCCACAGACCGTCTGAACAACATACTAAAATTTCATTTTGATAAAGTCATTTTTACGGCAGTTATCGTGCTAACGGACAGACAGACAGACAGACAGACAAACAGAATGAACAAAGTCAAAAACACTTTTCAACTATGTTGAAAAGTGTTAAAAATAGTTCTGTAGTAACGTAGTTTATCAATAAATATCTATAAAAGTGCCCTGAATAAAATAATTGAAATGCGTTTTCCGTTTTTTCCGGCATTTGTAGCACGTTTCTCGATTTTGGACGATTGTTTTAATAAATAATATTTTTAAGTGGGGGCGGGGGGGGACTTAGGCTAACATAAACTAAAACTTCTACTTTGTATAAAATAAGCATTATGTAATCTGGAAATTTTACTTCTATCAACATTCAATATTTGGCTCTTTTTAAAAAGAATCATTTATATGGAGTGGTTTACCGATTCTTAGGAATTTTTTCAAGTTCTAAAAAATTTTTACAACGTTTTCAGGAAATTTATGGTGTGAATTTTCCCGCTACTTTGACTGGAATAGTTTTCCCAGATATATGTCTGTTGCTATGGCAACGGAGGAGATTGGATGGATGTATAGGGAAGTTCATGCGGAGCTGGATCAGCTGTCTTCTTGGGCTTATTTATTCATTTGGTTTAAAGGAAAGGTGTGTTTGGTCCGCGTAGAAGCTTTTTTTTAAAAAAAAAAAAACATTGGAAGTTAATTACATTTTAAAAAAATTGGCAGTTAATTAAATTGTGTATATAATCATATTTATTATTTTTGTATTGAATTATTATTATTTTTAAAAATTATTATTTTTTTTAATTATTTTAATTATTATTAAAATATTTTTAAAATTATTATCTGCCATAGCAGGTAAGCACTGAAGCGCAGTAGGCTGAGGGAGCACAATCAGGGGCGAATTACTTTCATCGCTACGAGCAGTGGTGTTTTGCTAAAAAAAATGGACCGGAATGCTCGTCTCTGCCCTTTTTACATTTGCAAAAATAATTAAATCAAAGATTAAAATATTTGTTCAGCATTTATTTATAAGTATTAAATAAAAAATTCAAAAGTAGAAAACAAAGGCAAAAAAATAATAAAAATCAGAAAAGTAAAGAGCGAACACAAAAACTCCAAAATAATATAATGTATACGGTTCATTAGAAGCATAGAAATTCCCAGAGAGGACCGTTCACGTATTCTTGTGAGAATGTTTGTCTTGATTGTCGGTGAATAAAAATTTGCGTAATTTTAACGGTTGGCGTGTAGTTTAAAAACAATACACTTGTCATATGTTCGACTAGACCATAAGCGATTTTCTTCTGCGATATTAAATTAATACAGCTGTAGACACGCTCGCATTTAGAAGAAATGCAAGCTATAATTTTGTCCAAATCTAAAGCACTCCGCTACGCCCACTACTATTTCTATCTCCTCTTTGATTATGCCAACGCTTTACACAATAATATTTAATACATTTCGATTATGACATTTGAAAAACGTTCTGGAACACGTTCCGAATCTACAGAGTACCGAAATAAAATAGAACAAGTGTAGAACCACTTGTTCTATTTTATTGATTCCATTATTGCTATTACTATATATATATATATATATATAATAGCTTGAAAGTCCAATGATAGAATAGAGAGAAATTGCAACTCAAAAATTCTAACTTTATATAAAACTTACAAAAAAAGAAAAAAAAAAAAAGAAGTATTAAATAGCGAATCTTCAATCAAATGAAAACAAAACAAGAAAGATCAATCATGCATAAAGCATTGATTATGAAACACTTTCCAACTTCAATGCAATTTCATTTAAACATCTCTAAAATGCTCTACATTCCTCGGTAATATTTTAAAAATTATCACAATACTACATTAATTTATTATATTTGAAAACTTAAAAGTCCATCGAGAAAAATGAACTTCAATCAAATGACGTCAATTAAATATAAATCGTCTGGCTCCTCGGTAATGTTTCTAACATTATCATAATACTGCAATAATTTATTATATTTGAAAACTTCATCAAAAACAACTGAAATTTATTCAAATGACGCCATTGAAATATAACACGCCTGGCTCTCTCTATAAAAGCAGCATTTCATTCATATACATTTTCCCATTCATTTCATTCATCACAATACTGCAATAATTTATTTTATTTAAAAATTAAGACCATGGAGCTACAAGTATTTAAACTCTATGCTTAAAAATTCATCGAAAAAAATCGTCCTTCTCTGTGTAAAATCAATGAATATTTCATTCATATCAGCTATGCAGACTCCATGAGCTAAATAATTTTGCGTTAAAGAAATTTGAGACAAGATGGATGCCATATTTCATTTTGAAGTGGGTCATGTGATCTCTTCATATAATGGTCACCTGATCGCTTCATATAAGAGCGCTTCATATAAGAGGTGTAATTATTATTTTAATTTTTATTTAAAAAACTACTGAATATATTTTGCTGAAATTTTTTTTATATATTTTATGGGATAGTTTGAATATTACATAAAATTTTCGAAGCAATTTGTGAATAAATCCGCTTAAAAAATTTTTGAAAAATTATGTCCCATAGGGTTTAATGTATTTTATTTTTTCAACCCGTGTTCAATCCATAACTATAATTGGGTGATATTATTAATTTATATTCCCATAGGTCCCACAGACCGTCTGAACAACATACAAAAATTTCATTTTGATTAAGTCATTTTTACGGCAGTTATCGTGCTAACGGACAGACAGACAGACAGACAGACTGAACAAAGTCATAAACACTTTTCAACTTTGTGGTAAAGTGTTAAAAAAATGCAAATTTCGAGTCATCAAGCTAAAAATAATTAACAAATATCAATGGTATGGAATCGATAATAGAAAAACAAATAAAATCCAAGCATTAATGCTATACACGTGGACAAGGACTAGGCCTAAATAAGTGAATTGTTCATTTCGACAAAACCCTTCATCGGGTTCAAATATTTTGTTAACATGAACACAAAATATGTGTATTTCTGAAGAAATAGATAGATTATATCTATAAACTATTTCTACTTGGTCAACATACATAAAGATGAAAAAATAAAGGAAACTAGAACCTGGGAAAAACTCTGCATATGTTCGAACCATGAATGTGCATATGTCCGAACCATTAGAACCCAGAATGAAGAGACCAGTGTTGCCATTCGCAAAGGATAAAAGAAAAGATCTACTGTTGCGAATCGTATGAAATAAATAATAGTAATGCGAAAAAACATAAAAGGTGATATTATATAGTAAGAGCTAAAAACTAGTGGGCCTTATAATAGTAAGGCTAATGTTTAAGTGGATGTAAATAAAAAGTATTATATATAAATGAAGTTACTATTAGTATAATATTAATTTTTTGGATTTAAATCTAATTATTGAACCTAATAATGGAAGAGTTACTAAGTTATGTGATAAAAAATATTATTTTAATTTCAATATTAATAGAATATTACCATTTAATTCCTGCAAATCGATTTAATTGTTTAGAAATATTATCCTTAATCAACTTTTTAGAATTTATAGATTATCAGATGAAAAATTTCATGCTGTGCATATAAATAATCTAAAAATTAGCAACAAATTATACAAATATCTAGCATATTTAGCAAATGGTATCGTTAAAAAGTTTGGATTAGCTGAATATTCATGAATTCTCTTCTTTGTATCTTATATTGGCCAGACATCAACATTCTCTTGATTTAACATTACATTGTATTTACATCCCCTTAAATATTAGCCTCACTGTTTTCGATTATAGGCCCCATTAATTTGTAGCTCTTACTGTAGAATATCACTTTTTATTGCCTTTTCGCATTACTGTTATTTGTTTCACAGGATTGGCAACAGTGGATCTCTACTTCTGAACTTTGCGATTGGCAACACTGGTCTCTTCATTTTGGGCTCCAATGGTTAGCACATATGCAGTGTTTTTTTTATTCCAGGTATTCTTGGTTCCTTTATAGTTTTGCTATCTTTATGTGTGTTGTCCAAGTTATTAGAGTTTATGGATATTGTTTATCTCTAATATCAGAAACACACATTTTGTGTTCATTTTGATTAAATACTTGGACCTGACAAAGAGTTTTTTCAAAATGAACAATTCATTTATCTGGGCCTAGTGCTTATCCCCCTGTATAGCTTTAATGTTTGGGTTTTATTTGTTTTTCAATTATCAATTCCATTTCACTGTTATTTGTTGATTATCTTTAGCTTGATGACTAGAAATTTGCATTTTTTCCCCATTTGATTGATGACTCTCTATTTAATACTTCTTTTTATATGTAGGCATTTTTTAAGTTAGGATTTTTGAGTTGAAATTTCTCACTATTCTATCATTGGATTTTCAAACTATTATTATATATATATATATATAATATATATATATATATATATATATATATATATATATATATATATATATATATATAATGATTTTATGCTAATTAATAAAAATAAGTTTTTTTAATTAGCATAAAATCTTGTTTTGTACTACAGAAGGTGTGCGTTACTGCACGTTAAGAAATACTCCTGTTCTTAGGAAAATATATTTAATTAATATTAAAATTAAAATTAAGAGTTCTTAAAGGGAGAATACCTCTACAAATCTTACATCTACATACTGTTTGGCTTTTTGCCTAAAATATTTAACTTCCCTTGTTCTATTTCGTTTTAAGATGCACTTAATGCATATGGAATTTTGCACATATTGCTGTCAAAAGGAATATTCGCTGTATATTCGATATTTTACATCAATATTAGTTTTAAGTATTTCTCTCATTTCTACCGTACGTGAAAACACACATTTCGAAAATTACGCCATTCTTTCTGCCATGGCCCGAACTGCGACCTCCGAATACGACTTCACTTTACTGATCACCCCTCAGCACGAAAGCGAAACGGCAAATCGAAACAGTAAAAAAAGAACAAGAACCGGACCCGTCAGAATTATTGTAAATGATGGCTTTTTTGCCATTAGAAGGAGGGACCCAACAGACTGATTCTTCAAATCGTCGACGAGACAAATTATACGGTTTTTTCGGCCTCTGCATCATGATTGGCCGGCAGATGTTCGAATTGGAACGACTGGCCAGGGTTCGATCACCACAGCAAGGTGAAAGGGGGAGGGGGGGAGGGAGCAGGGAGATAGTTCAGCAACCGGATACGAATGGCTGGCCTCCAAACGATCAAGATAAAAATTATTATATATACATTCATACCAACATTAATAAAAAGGATTTCGAGGGAGCGTTTGCATATTACGCAATACTGGTGCATTTAGAGAGAAGAATTGCAGGAACGAATTTATTTAAAAACGGACTAATCGCTCACAATGGGGGCCAACTTTAGAGGGAATCAATACCGCCAACAGAATTTTCGGGGCCCTATACAGCGAATGTGCGGGCAATGTGCCTATTTCACAAGGTATTGATATTTCTTTCATAAATTGCTTATGCGGCCCGGGATTCCAAGCCTCCCGGGCACCCTTTGGCTTCTCAATATTGATGGCCTTGAGACATTGAATTTCAAAGTACGTTATTCCATTTTAAATCATTACAAAACCCCACTCAATTATGCAAATCATTCTTTTGTCAAAAATCAGGGCTGTTTTTGACAATAGGTAAAGTAGGCAAATGCTGGGGCCCCATGGAGTTCTGGATGGTAGTCTTCTGAGTTCAATGTACTTTTTTTCTTACTATAAGAGCTTAATGGGGAGGCCTATAATTTACGTTTGACTACGAGCCGTTTACGGGGTCAAAGAGGCCCTGCCTAAAATTCAAAATGATAAAATGCAAAAATACTGGAATGGTTACAAAGAAATATCAACTTACATGGCCTCCCAGAAAGTGTATGCAGGAATCTCATTATAAGATTTTTGAAGGAAATATTATAAATTGAAGCTGAAAGTATTTCTGGCTGAAAGTCTCTTTAACCATGTCAGAATGGTGTTATTAAAAGCAGTGATTAAAGTTTCTGGGAGATTTAGTCTATAAAGGAGTTGAGGATTCTATATGGGATATGTATGGTAACAGTTGAACTGAGTTCGGGGCCACTTTTCAATGTAAGGTCCTCTGCTCGCTCCAGCTACTATAGTTCTCCTTTCGTGATCAACTTGAACCTAAATTGTGCTACTTCAATATTTATATGATTTTTTAATTTACTTCAAAATAAGTATTTCTGTTGCAAAGGAATCTCATTTTTTTGTTGGATTTGTGCAAGCAAAAGTAATTAATTGAAACGGTATCACAAAACGCAGGTGAAATTATGTGATATCTATGTGATGTCACATTTGCAGAATTATATCTACAGATACGTAGGCATTATTGAAGGGGAATTAAAAGGTTTTAATCAGGGTTTCTCTTAATCCACCCCCTATAAATTATAGATATTATTTGTATAAAAATCAATATTCGAATAAAAACATGTAACATTTTTTAAGCTTTCGTTCTAATGCTTAAAATTTTCTGAAATATATTTTAAATATATTTTATTTTCTAGTTGACCACATCTTATTGACACCAATGTATTGGTGCCATTGGTTGCTTTACGTTAACATACTTCACTTACATAGCATAGTTCAACCTGCCATTTTCCCGTATAGACTATAGGATAAGATGGGGCAGGATGGCCATCGTTTTTTGATTTTGCAATATTTTGATGCTACTAACCCTTTTACAATTATTATTACTGTTCTTATATACATAATGTATAAGGAAAGTATTGTAACGGGGTCGAAAATTCGAATTCGAGTTTTCGAGGCGAGTGTGCGTTTCAAGCATCCCTGATCATGAATCAAACATTTTTGAGCTGATGTCTGTGTGTGTGTGTGTGTGTGTATATGTGTATATATATATATATATATATATATATATATATATATATATGTGTGTGTGTGTGTGTGTCTGTGTGTGTGTGTATGTGTGTGTGTGTATGTGTGTGTGTGTGTGTGTGTGTGTGTCAGTGAGTCTGTGGAGACGATAACTGACGAACGAATGGACCGATTCGAACGAAATTTGGTACAAAAATCACAATCCGTAAACACTGGAAGCCTATTGTTTTTATACGCAATCGAATGTTCAAAACCCCTCTAAATTTTCGAGTGAAATTTTGAAAAAATCGTTAAAAATTCAAAACCGCTAATAAAGTTACGCAAATAGACATTTCTTATGTAATTTTTCATTAGAAAACGATTGACATAAATTTTTGAACGCTAACATGAACCGTTCTCGAGATATTGTACATTTTTCAAAAAAAATATCAAAAAGTTATATATAAAAAAAAACAATTTTCCTATTGAGAAACATGTTCACTTTTCATAAGTAATACCATGCGATAAATTGGGTGACATCATTCTCGTGGATCTAGCTCGTTCCATTCATGAAAAAATATAGAGTAATACTTTTGTATTTGAACGCCAATAGTCATTTATCTGCTGTAAGAATAACTTATTTCTCCGTCCATAACGCTTGGCTAGATTTTGGAGACGAATTTGGCGGAATGTCACCAACTTGGCGATATTTTTAAATGTTGCAAAATTAACAAAAATCTCGCCAAATTGATTAAAATGACGCTAAATCAATGAAAATGACGACTCATTGAAGAAAATTCAATATCTTGGAAAGAATATAAGTATCTACTACAAAAATAACATTTTTTTTAACTGTAAAAGTAGTAAATTCATTGCATTATATAAGGAAAGTCATGTGTTGTCCACATCAGATTTTTTTAATTTAACATTGTCACTAGATATTTCAAATTAGCAAACAGAAAAAATCTTCATTAAATGCAGTATAAATGAGCAGTATTTCAAACAAAATAAAAATGTAATTCTGAGTATTTATCCTGAGTGATATAGGGGGAGAACGAATTACGAAATAGAATTATTACAATAAATAAATATATTTTTCTGTTTCTAGGTTTAATTTTTTCATCTTGGGAGTAATTTACTGCGAAAAGTTTTCATATGCCGTATTTTCAAAGGAGACGTGCCGTAAATATGAAAAATAAAAAAAATCTCTAGAAGGGTTTGTCCTGGAGTTATGGGGTTAGTCTTATTATTTTCGTTGCTAAAAATTAAGCATAAAACAAGCATTTCATCGATACATTTCAGCATATGTTGTCTTTCATTTTATAATTTGATGATTTTTGTGGGCCATTTTGCAAAGCAGGTAAGTTCTTTTCTTCTGAATCATACCAAAATATAACCAGGACAGGGGTAATACATAAATGGTTTTTCTGCCAAATTTTGTAAAAATTTGGACAATTAGGTATTTGGTCTTCTAGTTAGTCTAATTTGTATTAGGGTTTTGGTCAATTAGGCATAATCTAAATTGGTCATCTAGAGTAGATTAATGTGAACTTTTTATTTTTTGTGTTCTGTAGATGAAAAACGGGATGCAGCTTCGTGTATCCGTCTGTCACCTCTCCTCTTATATTTTAAATCTGATCTGTTCGTTCGCGCCCCTGAAAAATTGGCTTGAAGATGCGGATTGGTGGTCTAATAAAAACAAACATAAAATTTAAAAAAAAAATTCTTAGGGAAGGGTGAGACAATAAGTTGGTCAAAATATAAAATGCATTTAAACAAATGGATCAGGATATTAAACAAAAGGAGTAGCATCATAGCACGGACATCATAGCATAGGGAAAAATATCATTTTTTTTTATACATTGGGGATGTGTGTTAAAATATAAAGTTTTCGGTTTTTTTCTTACTTTGGGAAAAATTAATGAAAGGAAAAACTAAAGTAATTTTCACAAATGCATCGCCCCAACCTGAATACAGGGAAAATAACAGAGGATAAGATGGGAGTAAAAGGGAGTAAAAATATATGACGTGGGGGGGGGGGGGATGTAAAAACAAAAGAAACTATAAAAATAAAATATTGATTAATTGGGGTATCAAAATGATCGAACATCGTGACTGATAGAAAAATATTTTCCCCCTAAATCATTGAGGGAGCTTGGCCAAAAAATGATAAAATATTTTCGTTTTTTTGTCAGTTTTGGAAAAGTGATGGTCAAAACACATCGGAACATTATTTAGAGATACATCATCTGACTCCCCCTCCCTCTCGAAAAAAGAAAGAAAAATAAATAAATAAAATATTAAGGACGCTTTAGGTTAATTTACAAAAAGAGTGCACAATGCAGGTGGAAAATAAACGCGTGAAAATACTCGCGCGGTAATACTGATATTATAATATATTATAATATAAAAAATTCGGGCGTTTTGAGACTAAGAGAAAATTATTAATTTTTTTCATGCTTTAATCACTGAGTGTAGGGAGCAATGAAAACGACTCATTTTTTTTTTCTACGTTTTTTGACATGTAATGTTTGAAAAACTTGAATCAATTTTCAGAGATACATCAACCGAAACCAAATAAGATGAAAATCAAACATTCAAGTTGATTAAGGGAAAGGAGGAGCAATAAAATTTGAGGATGGGGAAAATTCAAACAAACACATAAAGTACAGACTTGTAATAATAAATCCAGGTGCATTAAGACAAAAATAAAAATAACACATTTTTAATTTTTGCAGTTATTGGAGGAGGGAGCGGTTAAAATACCAATTTTTATTTTTTCTTCCTTAATTGTAGAAAAAGTAAAAGACCGAAAATATCTGATACATTTTTCAGAGATTCGTCAACACAGTCCAAATACAGGAGGGAGGAGGAGGGGGAAACTCGAAGATTTTTGATTGAAGGGGATAATAAAAGCTAGGGGGAGGTTGAGTTAGAATTAAAAACAATAAAAATTCTGGAGTAATGTATCAAAAAATCGGGCGCACAGAGACTGAGAGGAATATTTTAAATGTTTTATTTTTGCAATCAATAGGGGAAGGGAGGGCTGAAAAGATAAGACCAACTTTCGCTTCTTTTTAGTTGCAAGAAAAATAATAAACAAACAATTGAAATAATTTTCATAGACTTTAACCCAGCCAAATACTGGAAAATGTATACAGACGAGGGGGATACAAATATAAGGGGATAAAATCTATGAAAAATTTGAGTAGAGTTTTATAAAATAAGGATTATCCGAACTAAGAGAGAAATATCAAAATTTAGCATTTTTTGATGTAATATAAATCTGATCTTAATTGGTTAGGGCTGAATATCTGGCTGAAATTGAAGCGTTACAAAAAAGGAATACTCTTTGAGCAATTATGTCTCCGAACTCAGTAAATAGAAATTTGAAAAATTTTTATTTGTTTTGTCGGAAATATGGTTCTATATATGAATACATAAAAATAATTTGAATATTTTTATATTTTGAACTCTATTTTCGAAAAACAGGAATGTTCTTGTTCGGGTCATTTTTCGCCTTATTTTGCTTGCTTCTACTCAAAATATGTTTTAATCAATAAAAGACAGATATAAACAGTAAACGGCAAAACTTTTCAATAGGAAATCCAGTTTCCATATCAATTATTTGTTTTTACAAAGTTTTGCCACGTCAAGTGGCAAAACTTTGGCTAAAATTAAAAATACTGGCTATGAACTATAAGAAGAAATTTGTAGTCCTTTAAAAGCCTTACAAGGATGTAGAAAGCCCAGACCATCCTGCTCGTCCGAAGACTTAGAGCAGCAAATAGAATGGCCGGCCCCCCCCCCCCCTACAAGGATGTATAATTGGATTTCGCATAGGATCTTAGTTTTAGAAATAGAGTTGTTCTAATTTCGGTATTTTAATATTTTGAACTATTCCGAAAAGGTGGTTAAAATTTTGATATTTTAGTCAAATTTTGATATTTTAGCCACTGTCAATTTTTTAGTTACTGAGTGAGAAAGATGCTGCAGAACGCATTACATTTTCCTTCTTTCTCCTTAGTGAAAAAATCTGATGTGGGCAGCACATGACTTTCCCCGCAGACTTATATCAACGTTCTCTTTATTTTAATTAAATTTAATTCACTTTTAATTCAATTTTCGTTCTCAATTGGTAACTGGACTCATTTTCAAAGGTGGCGTAGAGAAAATACGAAAAACTAAAATATCTCAAGAACGGCTAGTCTTAGTGTAATGAGGTTGATTTTATTCTTTTCTTCATTAAAACTTACGTATAAAACAAGCATTTAATTGATATATTTGAGTATACGTAGTTTTTTATTTTAGATTTTGACGATTTTCACGGACCATTTCGCAAGAAAAGGCAGATTATTTCTTTTCGAATTGTACCAAAATCTAATCAGCACCAGGGTAACCCACAAGCGACTTATCTACCGAATTTTGTGAAATTCGGTCAATTAGTTTTCCAGCTAGCGTGAATACAGGCAACTTTTGAGGGCCATTTCGCAAACAAAGGCGGGTTCTTTTATCCCGAATTGTACTAAAAACTAATCAACACCAGGGTCACACCCAAGTGACTTAGCTATCAAATTTTATGAAATTCGATCCATTAGTTTTTGAGTTAGAGTAGATACATACATTGCACAGACAGACAGACATACAGACACACACACAGTCGTCACGTTAAAAGTAGTTTTTTCGTATTCTAGTGGTCTAGAAACTTGTAGATCTGTCGAAAATTCGAGTTGTGATTTTCGGTATGATTTCAATACTTTCACTTTACATTACCATGTATTGCAGGGAAAGTAAAAATGCTATGTTATAAGTTTGAAACGTTTGTTATTGCTTTACACAAATCAAAAATAACTTGAACACATATTAGGCATTTTGCAAACGTTTCTGTCACAAAAGCAATAAAATTAACATGAAAATTCCTATAACCCCCTTCTCTCCTAACTAAATATGCTCCATCTGAAAATTTCCTCATAAAGGATATTCCTCATAAAATCTGTTTATAACAACAACACTTTTTCAATTCAACGCTCACACATTTTAGATAAGAATTTTTATTTAATAAGGTAAGAATTTTCATTTTTATTTAAAAATTAATAAATTAATTGTTGTTTTATGAAAATAAATTTGCTTTTAATGTTATTAAAATATTTTGATAACGTTGAAAAAATTTTTAAGATATGGTTCAAATTAAAATAATAAATTTCCAGGGGGAGGTGCTTTGGCACCCCTTGACTCCCTTAAATACGTCCATTATAATATCCATGGCACACTGTTTTCAACGTTGAATTGTACATTTGGCGATTTTCCGAATAATAACATGTAAAACTACTTCGAAGTACCCAATTAACTTATATATCGTGCAACTCTAAATTCACAATTATCAATATTGATAACATATGCAATAAGTAATAAAGTCCATATATTAAAATATTTTAATGATTAATTCGTTGATTTGACGTTATTTCCGTTAATTCCGCGTCACTTTTGCAATTTAGACCATATTTTCATTAATCTGGGGCGACATATTGCCAAGTTGGCGACATTTTGATAAAGTAGTCGGCAAGTTCGCCAAATTGATCGCAAAGCATTACTAACAGAAGGAGAAAAGAGTTTTTCTGATATATAAATGATTATCGGCGAATTGTTGGTCTTAGAAATACAAAACTATTACGCAAATAGCTTCTCTTGTGAAAGGAACGAATTAGATCCACGAGAATGATTTTAATAAATTTGTCACATAATATTGCATGAAAAGTGGATATAATTCCCGATAATTAATATACTTTCAGTTTCATGTAATATTTTTGATAAATTTATTAGGGAAACGTTCAATATTTTGAGAACTGTTTATGCTAGCATTCTACAGTTTGAGTCATTCGTTTTTTAATGAAACAATTTTTTAATAATACACAAGAAATGATTATTTACGTAACATTACTTAAGGCTCTGAGATTTTAGTGATTTTTTCAAATTTTCATTCGGAAATTATGGAGTCTTCTAAGCATTCGATTGCGTTTAAAATCAATAGACTTCCAGTATTTACCAAGTGTAATATTTGTACCAAATTTCGTTTGAAATGGTCTATTCAATCGTGAGATATCACACGTACACACAGACGTGACTTTCTAAATGTTCGCTCCGAGTTCAGAGATGCTTGAAACGTAGTCTTCCGTCAAAAATTCGAACCTGAATTTTCGATTCCGTCACACTACTTTTCCTGTATAGGGAAATTAATAAAATAAAAACCCAAAAGCATTGAGGCGACTTTATAGCTGATAAAGATATTAATTGCATTTAAAACGTAGTAAACTAAAATTGTATTTAAAACATGTAACATATATATGAAAACAAGTATGCAAAAATTTTCATAGCGCATGTGTTGATGGAGTGGACAATCTCTTGGCCGGTCATTATGGGATGAAACTCCTGGTGAAATAATCAAATGACCATAATAAAATTTTGAGGATTTGAATTCTTTAAGCAACTCATTCGTGAAATTTGTGAACTGCGGGGAGTGTAATTTTATTTTCAGTTTTAGATTTAAACAAGAAAGATCAATCATGCATAAAACATTGATTATGAAACACTTTCCAACTGAAATGCAATTTTATTTAAACATCTCTAAAACGCGATACATTCAGCTCTGATATATTTTACATTATCACAGTACTATAATAATTTATTATATTTGAAAATTTAAAACTTCATCGAAAAACATGAACTTTATTTAAATGACGTCATCGAAATATAAATCGCCTGGCTCTCTATGTAAAAGCAATGAGTATTTCATTCATATCATTTTTATTCCAGACCCCGGAGCTAAATAATTTTGCGTGAAAAAAAATCAACAATTCTTACATAACTCATAATCACTTGCTTACATTTTGCATCCATTAAAATTAGGCTTCGTTGTAGAAATAATCAAAGTTTGATGATCATTTAAACTCAAAAATATTGCAATTGCATTCGCGCAAAATATAGATGCCCAGAAAACACTAAAAAATAAAGCGGTTTTAGGACGGATGCAACATTAAATATAAATTTAAAAGAACTTTAAAAATTAGGATTTTTGCACTTGGAAAAATAGATGGATGTCATATTTTATTTTGAAGTGTATCACGTGATCTTTTCATATAATATGGGTGTAATTATTATTTAAAAAACTACCAAACATATTTTGCTGAATTTCTTTTATATATTTTATGGGATAATTGAATATTTTCTAAAATTTTCGAAGCAATTTGTGAATTTCAACTTTGTTTAAAAATGTTTTAAAAATTAGATCCCATAGGGTTCAATGTATTTCACTTTTTCAATCCGGGTTCATTCCGAAACTAATTGGGTGATATTATTCATTTACACTTCATATGTCTCACAGACCGTCTCAACAACATACTAAAATTTCATTTTGATAAAGTCATTTTTACGGTAGTTATCGTGCGAACGAACAGATAGATATACAGAATGAACAAAGTCATAAACACTTTTCAACTATGTTGGAAAGTGTTAAAAATCCAACCTCTGTTGGATTGGAAGGAACTTGACTATATAAAAGAAAAAAAAATAGTAACATTGTTTCTCATTATAGACTTGAGTGAAACATCTTACCTTTCGCATATTTCGAACGGGAAAATATGTGTTGTGTGTGGAGATAGTACAAGCTACCTAGGTAAATGCTTCGATATTTTTTTGATTTTTTGAAACTTGTTTCAATTATTATTATAATTTTTTTTTATTATTATCATAGTTTCGATGGATTAATGGAATTCGGTCTATTTCGTTCGCATTGGACTACAAATGACGAAGTTATCGACGATGAACTGTTTGTATGTAACGTTTGCAGTCCCTCCCACTGGGAATACGTGAGGTCGATGCAAGCAATAATCGCATACTTGCGTATCTGCGTAGATGTCGATACACAGATCTAAAATTTTATTTTTTTCACACATTTTTACCAAAATTGGTTTTTAATGCAACTTAAAGGATATATACCAGAAGGAAATTTTTATATTTGGGTTTTGCATTGGACAGATAGTTTTACTCGCATCATGTCAACTGACGTGAATGTGACGTTCTTAGTCAATCTACAAAATTTGGAAAATCTCTGAAACTCGCCAAAAGTCGCCAAATTGACGATATTTTCACAAATACGTTGCAAGTTATCGAATTTGTTGCCAAGATCAAGCAACCCCAGGATATTCGTGGGTAACCAGCATTTGTTTACTTAGCCTATTGTCAAAATAGGCGTTGCCAACGAGTGTTGTATTCAGTTCAATATTCATTGAGTGTTTAAATCACTTGTATTAAGTTCAAAAACTTTTTTTGAAGGGGGAGAATGTAAGGTATCAAAAAACTCCTTGCATTGCCCTAATAATGCAGCAGGTAGCAAGCCTGGGTCTAATCAAGGAGCCTCTTGCTTGATCTTTGATTTCGGCCGAAGTGTTGCTTTGAATTTTAAATTCAATCTAATACTTTACAACTTTCTTCAGTTTTAAGTTGTTTATAAATGGTCAAAACGTTCACAAGGATTTTCAATGTCCTTGCTTGAAATCACTTAGCAAAAATCAGTTACATTGATAAATTCGGTTTTACTGCTAAAGTTTAAAATAGTTTTAATGCTAAAATACATGTAAAAAAATCTGATGTCGGCAGCACATGACTTTCCTTATACAACGTAATGAATTTACTACTTTTACAGTAAAAAAAATAGATTATTTTTATAGTAGATATTTATATTCTTTCCAAGATATTGAATTTTCGTCAATGAGTCGTCATTTTCATTGATTTAGCGTCATTTTTATCCATTTGGCGAGTTTTTCCTTAATTTAGCAACATTTAAAAAAGTCACCAAATTGGCGACATTCCACCAAATTTGTCACCAAAATCTCGCCAAGCGTTATGGACGGAGAAATAAATTATTCTTACAGCAGATAAATGACTATTGGCGTTCAAATACAAAAGTATTACTCAAAGTATCTTTTTTCATGAATGGAACGTGCTAAATCCACGATAATAATGTCACCAAACTTATCGCATGGTATTACATATGAAAACTGAACATGTTTCTCAATATTAAATATTTTTTTTTATTTTATATGACTTTTTGATAATTTTTTTGAAAAATGTGCAATATCTCGAGAACGGCCCATGCTAGTAGCGTCCTAAAAATTATGTCAATCGTTTTCTAATGAAAAATTACATAAGAAATGTCTATTTACGTAACTTTATTAGAGATTTTGATTTTTTGACGATTTTTTCAAAATTTCACTCGAAAATTTAGGGAGGTTCTGAACATTCGATTGCATATAAAAACAATAAGCTTCCAGTGTTTACGAATTGTAATTTTTGTACCAAATTTCGTTCGAATCGGTCCATTCGTTCGTCAGTTATCGTCTCCACAGCCTCACTGACACACACACACACACACACACACACATACACACACACGCACACATACACAGACATCACTTCAAAAATGTTCGTTTCGTGATCAGGGATGCTTGAAACGTGCTCTCCTGTCGAAGACTCGAATTCGAATTTTCGACCCCGTCACAATACTTTCCTTATACATTATTGTATATAAGGAAAGTAAAAAAGTTAAAATATATGTAATAAAAGTTTAAAGTTCTTGAAAAATCATAGGCAATAAAAAAAATTTTTTTTTTAATTTAAATTCACTATATGCACGTAAAATGTTACCTATTTATTCTACTCTGATCCATCACAATGCTGTAATGAATCAACTTCATTCAATCAACTTAGTTGCACAAACCATGAAACGCTATCGACTTACAGGTAACACCAATTATCTCATAAACCAGCCCCTTTCTTTGCATTGGTCGTTTCGGCTTCTCAAAATAAATTCCAGACGGTAGCTCTGTCTCTCGGCTTGTAATTACGTACAGAATTCCCCGGTGTTCCATTACAGTGCTAAAAACATTAATTATCAACGAGCTCAGGAGAAAAAACACAGAGCTCCTTCACTCTCTTTTTATCTAAAATGAATCATTTATATCTGACCCATTACATTTTGAACGTACATTCCAATTATTATTCCTGGCCTAATGACGGGGTTCCAGAGTAAAAAAGATTCTTAATTTTTTGATGAATTGGACCAATTTCTAGAAGCATCCTCACAACAAACCGCCAAGGTTACAATGAGGAGGGTATTATCTCTTCTGGCCTTTTGATTAATCAGAGGCACCCGAGCTTGAATTTTTCTTCTGCGCCAATCAAATTAGAAATTTTAGGCGTGAAGAAGTTAATTTGAGGTGGCTGCCAACGACCTGAGTCCAGGAAACACACTTCAAAGATTGGGACTGCGATAGATTTGGATAAGTGGGAAAGTGCTTTGAGAAATTGTAAATTGAAATGCGTTTTAGATCAGGTGTTTATTTTCTTATACGACATACAAACATTCCTGCAAGTTTTCTACCATATGATGACATGTAATTTAAGATAATTCTGTAGTATAATTTTTCAAATAAAAGAAAAATGGATGTTTTATAGAAAAGTTTACGAAGTCTTATACAAGGAATTAAAATTTTTACTTTGAATAAAAATTATATTTTATGCAATTTGTTTTTCTTTTCAGACTTGTATTCTTAAAAACGTAAGAACATTTTGAGAGATAAAACTCAAGAAATATATAAGCTTTTTAATTCGTATTTTAGGGAAAGTATTTTTCTTGAAATTTTTGTATTCGAGTTTTGGAAGGAAAAAACACGTTTTTCTAAGACCGCCTGAACACATTTTGAATATTATCATAAAGCTTTTCGTCTCTCTCTCTCTCCCTCTCTCTCTCCCTCCCTCTCTCTCCCCCTCTCCCTCTCCCTCTCTCTCTTTCTCTCTCACCCCTCGCTCTCTACCTCTCTCACTCCCTCCCTCTCTCACCCCCTCTCTCTCACTCCCTCTCTCACTTTCTCTCTCACATCCCTCTCTCTCACTCCCTCTCTCTTTCTCTCTCACCCCCTCTCTCTCTTTCTCTCTCACCCCTCTCTCTTTCTCTCTCACACCCCCTCTCTCTTTATATATATACGAGAGAGAGAGAGAGGTATATATATATATCTGTGCGTGTATGTATGTGTGAGTTTGTGTGTCTCTGTGTTTGTGTGTCTGTGTGCGTTTGTATGTCTGTGCTTGTCTGCAAGGTGTGAACCTGATGATCTAGCGAATCAATTAGATTGAACGATTTCATTGTTACGGCATTTTATGTGCAGGCAAGAACAAATACTTGCAGTTGCCTGGGAATTAAGATGCAAACCTCTGATTAAAATTGCACCAATACAGCTAATTCTCAACAACCAAATATTTTAGCAATACTCCAGCTTAGAACAAAATAAATAACTTGCAATGCGGGACTAATACGAAATAAAATGCGTTTCGCATGTTGCTTGGAGTTAGGAAGTGGTATACGAAATAGTAATATTGAATAGGGGATGTGTATGACTCGCATGTGCCTGTGGATATTAGGAGAACAAGTGCTGCAGGCAAGGGTTTGGGAGAAAATTTTTTGCAACTTTTCTCCATTTTATGGTTGGCTTACCCTTCTAGTTATAATGCATAATGCTTGATCAAAGCATTATGGAGAAAAATTCCCTAATTTGAAAAATATTGCAATATATAAATTTTACTCTTTGGTCAAAATACAAGGCCGAAATTACAAAATGATTTCATATTGCATACTCCGTTATATACTTTGCAGAGCTTATTTTGATAATAAAAGCTCGCAGTACAGTCCCAACAGCTTAACGGAGGATCGTCTGCTGGCCAGTACAAATATCCGTGGTTCGATTCCCGGTTGGGGCAACAAGGTTCTTTACAATGGCACCCGAAGATATTAACCCTGCAGGTTAGGGAAAATATGTCGGTCCTCTGAAAGTGACCTTAGTACAACTAGTACGGATTCAGTGGACTTTGCTATATTGAACGCCGATTTCAAATTGGGAGGAAACGAAGCAAACCCGGAGGATGAAAATAGCAGCAGGAGGCTAACCTGAGGGTCCGTAACATGTGGGTCCGTAACATGTGGGTCCGTAAGTCCTTCTGAGAGGTTGGTGATAGGAGAAGGAGGGTACGGTCCCTGTGGATGCCTCCCCCACTTGATTCTGGCCTAAATTGGATGGTTCTTCCCGGTCTTCCAAACAGTTACCTTACACCTTTCTGGTAGGTCTGACGGTCTGGGTCTGAACAACTTCTAGTAGTAGAAAATATATGTAGAAATATACCATGCTGAAACACATGTCTTCGCAAGATCATCCCCAAGGTCAAGCAGGACCATGCTGGGATAGTGATTGACAGAGTCACCTCTTGAGAACGCTGTGTTATGCTATCTCTGTTGAAGATTTGCCTTTGCATAGCTGTTTTTGACACCATTTTTAACGGAAGATGGACATCTTGAGCGCCAGGCTTACCGCATTGTCGTTTTCGTGGTTTTCCTCACAAGTGACACAAATATGGAGTTATGTACAAAGGTCAATTCTACCTCTGCCTATCTGTGGCAGTCAGTTTTCTACCCTTTGGTGACAAGTTCTCAGACCAATAGAAGCAGAGTACTTCTCACCTTTACCTTGGACTTTCAGTCCCTTGAGTTTGTTTTAGTCTAGTGGTATAGTATTACACTAGATAAGTCATATAAATAATAATAATATCATCCTAGTTCTAGTGGCAGCATTTTATTGATGTTAAAAATGGAGTTCTTTAGTTGTTTCTTCGCATTTTTGCGCTTGAAATACATAGATTCTTTCAAAAATACAAAATTACTATAAAAATAGAAAAGGTAAATAAATCTTGTCCATTTCCTACGATTGCAAATATAAAAAAATGTAATGGGATTTATCATTTCATTTTGTTGATATTTGAGAGTCATTTATTTTTTACAGCTTTCTAATCAAAATTCTCCGATTTAAGAATATGATAAATTATCTTTAAACAAAAATCATAATTATATTCCTTTCATTCCGACTAATGACAGCAAGTTCCAACAAAGACGGCTAATCCTTTTAGCATTTATTTAATGTTACAAAAAACAAGGTTCCTTTCCCTCAACTAAGTTATCACGGCTAAGAAATTGATATCACTAAACTGAGAGAATAAAACTAATAGACCGACAACTTTATTCTTTTATCTGCTAGACTTCATTACACCAATTTACCAACTGGAAACTAATGCACGCAATCACCATTGCCACAAAGAAATGCAGAAATCCTCTCGCTAGCGCCATTTTCAGCACGAGGCGAAATCTTTTAAATAGGTAACTCATATAAATAATCGAATAGAGTGTGGAAAATCTTCTGTAATGCATTTATGGCAACCGTTTTCGTAGAACGTGAGTAAACTCCCTCCCCCCTTTTCTAACTCTCCTTTTCTGTAAGAATTGGCGCTCTGTTAACGCTCTCGCTGAGCCGTTCATTAGGAGTAGAGTCTAATAATAATAACGAAGTTATTGTCCATCTACTTTCCAAAGCGCTACCCTTCCCCACCCCCGACAATTTCATGAGGACGTAATCATATTTTCACGTCCACTGCAACGGAACAGGCGACGAAGTTCATTACAAAAGAAAATATAAAATGGCGGCCCCACGCAGGGCGACCAGCTGTTGCCATTCCGAAGGAACGAAAAGTATTAGGGGAGAGGGTTGAGGAACTGCGTCCGACTATTAGTCCGACGGGTTTGTGTTAATTTCTAATGACCAGGATTGCAGGGCCAAGAGCCTTTTAATCTCTCGGAAATCACTTTCCAATTGTACGGCGGACTGCAAATGATTAATTCTTAGCGCAACCAAGACTGTACTTTGTTTAGGAAAGGAGGGCGAGAGGAAAGGCGACTGCACCAGCCTTCTCTCTAACTTGATTAATCTCTCTTTTGGAGTAATCGGTTCGTATTACGGTACAGAAGACATGGACTAACATGATTTGTTATTCGCGTAGCACTTTTCGTCGCCCCATTTGCCAGCCACCCGTTAATCTAATGTTTGTCTAATCCTTGAGGTGCACTTCGGGAACTGTTTTCTCTGAAATATTGGCATCAGAAGTAGAGGCGAAACGGCGAAGGCTTCGATGAGCATATCAAGAACCCGAGGACTTAATTCGAACGAAATTCCGAAAAGGATGTCTTGGAAGGCGGAGATGGATGTTTCCAATTGGATTTTCGCGGTGTGGTGAATTATCGGGATGGGAATACGTAATTTCGTTAATTCCGTTTCGGAAATGAAATAAAGGGCGATTGTTTTCGGTATTAGTCTTCTGTATTTTCGAATTTCAAATGCAAAGAACGAATGTTTTAATAATCTCACCCGACAAGAATTCATGTCTCAACGGTAAATACTTCCATCCACAAATCTTGGAGAGGAGGGGATGACGATCGATTACCATATCATACCTTCTTTCTTTTCTGCTCTTTTTATGATTAACTTTAGAGGCATGTTTTTTCAGCAACCAGCAACTTTAGATGGTGGTCTGCCGATCCTGTGGTTGAGCGGTCAGGGGCATGCGTTTCCGTCTCATCGCTGGATTGCCGGGTTGTGGGTTCGAATCCCGCTAGCGGGCATAGTTGTTGTGTTGTCGAAGCAAAAGTCAGACTTCCGCCCTTGGGGAACCTCAATAAAAGTGAAACTGCATATTCTCTCCCCTTTGCCATGGGACCAGGGGTCTAGTGGACGTGGTGCATAGGCGCTCCTTCACCACGGGGGATTAGTAACAACAACAACAACAACAGATGGTGGCCTTATAAAAATGACAATTTTTTTAAAAGTAGGAGACTATCTATTGAGGATTTGTTAGCGTTATGTCTGTGTCAATTTTTACTTTCTTAATACTATGCAATATAGTACAAAGAACGTGTTGCTTTCACAAAAATATCTGAATCCGAGATTTTGATACCAATATACGTTTTAGGATCACCTGAACACGTTTTGACTAATTTTGGAGTGGTGTCCGTCTGTTTGTATGTTTGCGGTCGATTTCTTGTCTACACTGTAGCTGCTGCAAATATTAATGGAGTTTCACGAACCTTTATATCCGGATTTGCTATTGAAAAATCTGGAACTACATAGAATTTTTTTAAAACCGAAGTAAAGCTTTGAATTTTATTCGAAATTTTATATTTCTTAACATGGCAGTATGGGACAAAATGTGACTTAATTACGCAGACAAGGGATTAGTTATGGCTCACTGATTACGTTACGAGACGTAATAGTTTCAATCATTGTTGTTAAAAATAACCGCGGTACAATATTTGTATTCGTGATTCTAGGACGAGGGGGAAGTTACCCGCCACTGATAGATACATTATCAAGTACGGAATCAATTAAAATATTTTGTCAGGGTAACGCGCTATAATAGTAATCATTTGGATCAACGATACCGATTTTAAAATTTTACTTGTAAAGTTAAAAAAAAAGGAAAAAAAAAATCTTTATTCCATAAAATGAACATAGACTGGCAATTAATCGATTGAGTACAGAATGATATTTTGCAGGTAAAACAAGTATTTAGTCATGTTAAAGTCAGGGAAACTAATATCCTTACATAGGTCTGAACCATTTTTAATAAATTTTATTATGTTTAGCACAGTGTGGCGCTTAACGTTGAAAATAGTTGTCTTAATCGAAAATTGGTTCAGTTAGAATTTGTCCTATGGTCGATACTATAAATGTGCAGAGCTTCAGCCTTCTTGGTCACCGGCCGGATCCTAAAGGGTCTGTAAAGACATTTTAAGCCGCCTCTTTTCTCTTTTCTTCTAGCCTTGGGGGGAAATTGGAAATCCGGTTCTGTTAGGTTCATAAGTGCAAAGATTCAGCCTTCTAAGCCACTAGAGGGCTTCTAGAGGGTCTGGAAAACCTTCTAAAAAACCCTATCCCCCCTGAGAGGGAAATAAAAACCTGTCTCGATCATCCGTGATCGATAATACAAGTGCACGAGGATTTAGCCTTCTAGAAAAGAACTTGGACTTCTAGAGGGTCTGAAGACACTTAAAAACATATTTTCTTCGCCCCTACAGGAAAAATTGAAACTCCGGTACCATTAGGTTCTGTTCCACTGTCGATAGACATAAGTATGCATAGATTCAGTCTTCTAAATCTCCAAGAGCCTCCAGGAATGTTCGGAAAGACACGAACGAGTTAGATAATTATTATTTAGATTTTTTGATTAACTCTAAATCGTTACATAACCATGACTGTAAGTTTTAATGATACACTCGTTTCCGTCTATCAAAATTAAATAATTTTACACTGTAAAAAATGTCTTTGAATTTTTTTTTTGCAAACGAAAAGTTTGTTGTTTTCTAAGGTTCTACGAACCAAGAGACTTTCAAAAAGAGATTCACCAGAATCGCAAATACAGACATTCTAGACTTTCCTCAAGCTGCAAGACCTACCTATGACTGGACGTTTCGGGCTCTGATTCGCAGATTTATATATGTTATCGGCACTGTATGAAATGCCGGAATTCTATAGAATAACTAGGCATTTTATAGATAACCGGCCGCTTTTAGGCAAAAAATGAAATATGAGAAATATTATCCTAGGCATTGTATATAATACCTAGGCATTCTATAGAATGACGAATGCTATTTAGGCAAAGTATGAAAAAAAGGAATGAATCGGAGATGTATTTCATACTTTGCCGGTTTGTCATTTGGGATTCTATAGAATGCCTAGAAAATATGTGAAATGTTAATCATTTCATAGATTGCCGACCAGTTTTCGGTATTCCATAAAATGCTTGGGTATTCTATAGAATGCCGGCTTTCATACATTACCGGTAACATATATACTGGATATCAATCCTGAATACGGCTGGGAAGTTCCTAAAATAAAGGTTTTTTAATATAAGGCCATCAGCCCGGTAACTAATCAAAAAGTTGTCAGCCTGACATCGGTGAGTTTAGCATTTCGTCATTCGGGGCGCCACGGACCAAGAGAGTTGTTGCCAAAACACAGCAAGTTTTCCTATTGTTACAATTAAAAATTGCTTGTTAATTTTGAAGTGGCAATATCTAGACGTAATAAATCTGCGGAGATAGTTTTAATTGTGCTGTGCACACCTTCTTCAGTGACGTCGAAAGAGATTCTCGGTTTCTTCAGAGAGTCCCAGAACAAAATGCGCGCGTTTGCTATTCCTGTGACATCATATGCGCAGAACCAGAATAAAAGAAATGAAGTCAGTCATGCTCGGGATCTCCCCCCCCCCCCCCACTCTGCCTAGAACACATGCAAGTTCTTAATGAATTCAGAAACAATTTTAACCTCTAGCTTTGTGCTAAAATGCAGTAGAGCAGTAAAGCAAAATGGTTATATACAGTTTAACCGGAGTTAAACTGTAAGGAAAGTTCTCTTGCTAAATTATTAAATAAGAAATTTTTTTAGCTTACAGAACAGCTGGATTTTTTTTTTTTTTAACTTACAAGGCAGCTGGCTGCATACTTATTACAGTAAAGGAAATTTGATTTGAAAAGCTTTGCTAACTCAGAGGCTAAAATGATTCTGGTGAAGAAAGGTCAAACAAGTACTATTTTCTATTAAACAGGAGATGTTGATTGAATGTGTTGAGTAAAATAATGCCTTATTGTTTCAAAATCTAAAGATACCTGACGGGCATTATTTGACTCAACACATTTGTCAGGTGTCTTTAGATTTTGAAGCAGTTACAGTATTAATTAAAGCTACAGCTGTTATTTTTATTTGAATCACATAATATGTGATGGTTTACAGGAAAAGGATCAGTTGTCTGCAATGCTACTTCTGAGATAACGTGGTATATAGCCATTATACCGGTTACTGTTCCCTTTTTAGTTTTCAGTAGATTTAAGTAGCCGCACACTTCTTAAATACTAGACACGTTTTCATTATGCTCTACGTGTTGCCAATTCCGAGAAATATATATATTTTTTATTAACTGGGGGTGGAAGGAAACCCGGTTAAAAGAACAACAACAATGTAAAACCATGGTTAAAAATAAATAAAAATTTGTTAAAAATTCAGGGTTTAAACAAGGGTTTCTTATTCTATAGATCGCGACCCAAATTTCGCTGTAGCTTTTGGGTTGGGTCACAGTAACATATCTGTCATAGAAAAACAAAAAGATCGCTAGTCTCTAGGAAGATCTTGTTGAAGTCATAATGACTTGAAAAAAAAAATTAAATAAATAAATAAATAAATAAAAATAACAATAATAAAAAAAAAGTGTCATAGTTTTTAAATAGAGTTTCGTACAGAATATGCAGTCCACTGTGACGATAAGAACTTGCAATTATGTCCCAGTAGCTTATTAGTAGAGCGCCGGCTGGCCAGTATGGATGTTTTTTTTTTTTTGCAATGGTACCTGAACAAATTAACTCTGTAGGTTAGAGTAAAGATGTCGTGGTTTTTAAAGTGACCCTAGTACAACTAGCAAGGATTTAATGAACCAAGCAAGCTCCGGGGGTTGATGAGCGTCAGCAAACAAGGGGCGGAACCCCAACAGTCATATTACGCCTCCATAGCAAGAAGATCAAGAGAGCTCCCGCAATGAGCTCCGGGGTTTGGCAAGCAATACGAAATGATAGAAAACATAGTTCGTGATGTGATAGAGACAAGAAATTCAGTTCAAGTATAGATAATTTGAATAGAAGAAAGTGTACAATTTCACGTTTCCAATATTTGTTACGTTAGGGTGCGCTTCACACCAATATGTTTGATTTACAAAATAAATGAAAATCTCCTTCTTTTAGCGAGATAGAGACGTAGAATCTGGTACATGGGCGATTCATTCAATAATACACAGTGCAAAAAATAATTAAAAAATAATTTCTTCTTAAATTTAAATTTGAAGGGGAGAGGATGCTCCACACCAAAACGTTCAAAATATAGACTGTTTGTACTTAACCGAGCGATATAATCTTGAATTTTGGTAGTAGTATGGATCGTATAATGGAAAAAAGGAAGAAAATTATTGTGTTATAATATTTTGGTATTTTAAAGGTTGCGCACTGCGAAATGTTTAATTCACCGAATTAATGAGAAATGCTCTGTTTTAAGTGAAATATATATATTGGAAATTGGTCACGAGTAAATAGTTTAAAAATGCCTACGGAAAAATCGAATTGTTCAAAAATTTACAATCTCCTGGATATGCTTATTGCGAGGACGTTGATTTCAACGGGTATTCGGCTAGTGCAGTATATTTATGTAACTAGTGTAATTTATGTATTATTATACGTAATGAATGTTTGTTTAATTCCTCCCACGCATGACCCCTTTATGTAACCTTGATAAGGATAATGTAGAATATCCTGTCCAGCATTGTTATTGTTATGTAGTACTCTATCAGGGTAACAAAGTTGACATCCATACGGCAAGACAGTATGCCTTGACAGAGACGTTTTACATTCTACTTGCCATTTAAGTCAAACTTTTACCCTTTGCACCCATAATTCGCGTTTTAAATCCTTTAAATCCGATAGGTTTTGAATGTATGGAACTTATTTCCAAATTATACAATTCTTTCTAACGTCATAGTTAAAAGGTAATCAACTAGTTCATTACTTAATTATCTGCAGATCTGGCAAGGAAGCATATTAACGCCCACTTTATCACCTATTATGAAACATGATATAAAATAACCCGACGGTTTCATCCATAAATCTCAATTACTCGATGACGCTACCTATTAAAACCAAACTCACCAGCATGATCCATCCAATTTTCCTAAAATTTTAAAAGTTACTTCCCATACACACGACTTACACTTACTACCAACTTCCACAGCTGCCAATTACTTTACCCATCAACACCATCTTAACTTCATTGTCCAAGCATACCTGCTTCATTGATTAAGCTATCCACCGGCACCACACTGATGACGCCTGTTTATTATAAATGTCCAAGCACTTGCAGAGGAGACTTTAGTGTGTGGATGTCAGAAAGCTTGTTTTCATTAGGTTGCTACCAATTCAGTTAGCCAACAACTAGGCAATATGCAAATCATAATACGGCGCGAGTTCTTAACTCAATTTAGGCGTCAGAGGAGAAATCGTGGGGGGAGGATTTTACTTGATAGAGGTTCTAGTGGTTGAGCAGTTTAAGGGCTTCGGGTCTTGGTGATGTGTTATCTTGCCGATCCGCTCCGATTGAATGGATACTGGTGTTATTGCGTAAACTTGTCATCACTGTGAACTTGTAATCGAATTGATGTGAAACACATATGACAAACGTATGTAAAGACGCACGAATGTCTCTTTCCGGATATGAATTCAATCGCTCTGATATATTAATACAAATTTGTAATCTTTGTTTTTGGTGTGAACAGCATCAATGCTTGGGGGTACCTGTGGCGGAAATCGGAGCGTTGCAAAAAATGAACTTGGACGTTTATTTTTCAAAATCTAATAGATAAAAATGTAAATAATTTTATAGGTTTTTTTTTTATCGAAAATATGGTACAGATTAGGAATATATAAAAATAGTTTCAATATTTTATCATTTTAAATTTTTTATCGAAAAACTTAAACTATCTCTCCGAGCAAGTTTTTCTCTACCTTACTGTTACTCAAAATATAAAAGATTTATATAAATAGCAAGTGACAAAAAAAAGATAGATATAAATAGCAAATGACAAAAATATGAATTAGAATACCCTCTCTCTCTCTCTCTCTCTCTCTCTATATATATATATATATATATATATATATATATATATATATATATATATATATATATATATATATATATATATATATATATATATATATATATACATATTTCCCTTTTAGTTTTCGAGTAATCATCTTGTCAATTCAAAAAAGATTGACAATTTTCTGTTTTTCAACTTTATAATGTTTATATCTCAGAAACTAAAAGTGCAATATAAGCAATATGTAAAAATTTGTAGCTCTACAAATGTACATAATTAGATTTTGGATCAAGCTCTTTTTTTTTTTAAATCTTAAAAAGTGTTTGTCGGAACGAGTTTTCTTTTTTTTTGCTTTCACTCGAAATATCTTCGAATTTATAAAATATAGATATAAATAATAACTGACAAAAATATGTATTAGGAAATCTAGTTTCTAGATTTATATATTAAATTAAAAAAAGCCCTTATTTGAAGAAGACTGTGAAAATTTCCTGTTTATTAAGACTGCAATGTTTATATTTCAAAAACTGAAAGAGCTAACTATAAATAATAAGCAAGAATTTGTAGCTCTTTGAAAGCTCTATAAGTATATATAATTGGATTCTAGATCCAGCTCTTGGTTCCTGAAGTATGGTGGTTATAATTTCGATATTTTATTATTTTAATCTGGATTTTCCAATAACACAATTCCAATATCTGAATTTCCAATAGCTGAATTTTCCAATTACACATGACGTATTAATATTTATAAAATAATACCAGGAAAATATCAATATCTAGAAAACATTAATATCTGAAAACGAAAACACACACACACACACACACACACAGACCGGCCGTCCAAATAGATGCTCATGTCCTTGCTGACGAGCCGGACGGTCTGGGTCTTCAACACACACACACATACACACAGAGACACACAGACAAACAAAAAAAAAACACTGTAACAATTAAATATAACTTTTTTTATTTGTAGTTTAGCAAAACTTTATAGTTCCGCATACAACAACCACTGATAACATTCATTATAGCAATATAACTAATTTATATCATATATAACTATTCATTACAACAATATTTAATTACAACATGACATTACACCGTAATTATAGCTGGACAATATTCGTTACAACATTATTTAATTACAGCAGGACAATATTCCGCATTATTTTGGCATCTATTGACTATAACATTCATCCAATGAAATCAGACAGAAGGGTTAGAAGAAAGCTATCATGCGTAATTTTAAAATATTATTTCAATTTAATTTTATTAGTATAATTATTATAATTAGAACTAATTTTAATTGTGTATTCTATAATATCAGCAAATATTTAAAAATTTAAATACTATTCTAATAGAGTTTTGATGCATTATATTGAAAAGATTTCTCTCTGACCATTTTGAAATAATTGCAAAACTTACAAAATGTTATTTTATAAATTGAAATAAATAAGATAAATTCCGAAATCATGGGTTTTGGAATTACTGATCAATTTTTTGACCGGGATCCCGGGATTACCTTCCCTAGTGCCGACATATAATTTATCAAGGATATGTAAATACACTTTCTGTATGCAATAGAATTTGACAATAAGATTATTTTCTGTGAGAAAGTAAAAAAAAAAAAGAGTGTGCATATCATATACATTCTTTATATAATAGAATGAGAAATAATAAAAAAAATATTCTGCATATGATAGTATGATAAAGTAAAAAAAAACATTCTTGTAAACATTAGTATGAGACAGTACAAATGAGTTCTGTAGACAATAGTGATAAATTAAAAATACTTACCGTGTGCAATGGTAGGAGAAAGTAAAAGCACTTTCTGGAAATAATGGTGTGACAGAGTAAAAATGCTTTCTTTATACAACAATAGTATGCAAAAGTAAAAATGCATTCTTTATAATAGTATGAAAGAGTGAAAAATAATTTCTGCATTCAAGAGTACATGAAAGTAAAGAAGTTTTCTGTTCCGCAATGGAATGAGAAATTTTAAAACACTTTTTGTATATAATTGAATGAAAAAGAAAAAAAAAATCGTGAAAAAGAAAAAAAAAATCGTGAAAAAGAAAAAAAACTTTATGTGAACATCAGTATGGAAAAATAAAAATATTTTCTGTATACAGGAGTGAGAAATTAAGAATACTTTCTGTATGAAGCAGCGAGTAGTAAAATCACTTTTTGAAATTAATGATATGAAAAAGTAAAAATACTTTTTGTATACAATAATAACATGAGAAGTAAAAATACACTTTTTATATATTAGTATGAAAAAGTGATAATACTTTCTGCATATAAGAGTACGATAAAGTAAAGAAGCTTTCTGTTTAAAATAGAATGATAATTTTAAAACAATCTCTGCATACAATAGAATGGTCGAGAAAACAAATCCGCGCATACAATAAGTCTGTTAATGTAAAAAATCTGATGTGGGCAGCACATGACTTTCCCTGCAGACTTATATTCACGTTCCATTTATTTAAATTAAATTTAATTAACTTTTAATTCAATTTTCGTTCTCATTTGAAAACTGGACTTATTTTCATAAATGGTGTAGGAAAAATACGAAAAACTAAAATATCTCGAGAACGGCTAGTCCTAGTGTAATGGGGTTGGTCTTATTCTTTTCTTCGCTAAAAATTATGTATTAAACAAGCAGTTAATGGCTATATTTGAACATACGTAGTTCTTAAGTTTAGATTTTAATGATTTTTGCGGACCATTTTGCAAAAAAGGCAGGTTATTTTTTTCCGAATTATACCAAAATCTAATCAGCACCAGGATGGCCAACAAGCGCCTTATCTACCAAATTTTGTGAAATTCGGTCCATTCGTTTTTCAGTTAGAGTGGATACAAGCTTTTGCGGGACATTTCGCAAAAAAAAGGCGGGTTCTTTTAACCCGAGTCATACCCAAAACTAATCAGCACGAGATTCGTGTACAAGTGACTTACCTACCAAATTTTATGAAATTCGGTCAATAAGTTTTTTAGTTAAAGTGGATACAAAATCTGCACAGACAAACAGACAGACACACAGACACACACACAGACGTCACGCTAAAAATGGTTTTTTCGTATTTTAGAGGTCTTGAAACGTGTAGATCAGTCGAAAACTCGAGTTGCGATTTTCGACATGATTCCAATACTTTCCCTATACATTACCATGTATTGCAGGGAAAGTAAAAATCTGATGTGGGCAGCAAATGACTTTCCCTGCAGACTTATATTAACGTTCTCTTTATTTTAACTAAATTTATTTCACTTTTAATTCAATTTTCGTTCTCATTCGGTAACCGGGCTTATTTTCAAAGGTGGCGTAGGGAAAGTACGAAAAACTAAAATATCTCGAGAACGGCTAGTCCTAGTGTAATGGGGTTGGTCTTATTCTTTTCGTCCTTAAAAATTACGTATTAAATCAGCAATTAATGGATATATTTGAGTATACCCAGTTCTTTTGTTTAGATTTGGACGATTTTTGCGGGCCATTTTGCAAAAAAAGGCAGGTCATTTTTTTCCGAATCGTACCAAAATCTAATCAGCACCAAGGTAACCCACAAGTGACTCATCTACCGAATTTTGTGAAATTCGGTCCAACAGTTTTTCAGTTAGAGTGGATACAAGCTTTTGCGGGCCATTTCGCAAAAAAAAGGTGGGTTGTTTTATTCCGAATCGTACCCAAAACTAATCAGCACCAGACTCGCTCACAAGTAACTTACCTACCAAATTTTGTGAAATTCGGTCCATTAGTTTTTTAGTTAGATTGAATACAAAATCTGCATAGACAGACAGACACACACACAGCCGTCACGCTAAAAGTAGTTTTTTCGTATTCTAGAGGTCTCGAAACGTGAAGGTCCGTCGAAAACTCGAGTTGTGATTTTCGGCATGATTTCAATACTTTCCCTATACATTACCATGTATTGCAGGGAAAGTAAAAAGAGAAAAACTTCATGCGAACATTAGTATGACAAAGCAAAAATATTTTCTGTATGCAATAATGAGAAATAAAGAATTATTTCTGTATAAAACTGCATGTAAAAGCACTTTCTAGAATACTTTCTGCATACAACAATATCATGAAATAGTAAAACTACTTTCTGTATATAACAACACTATGAAAAGTGAAATTACTTTCCTTATACAATAATATGCAAAATTTGAATTGTCTACCAAGGGAATTATGAATAATTTCTTGAATTATAAGTAGTGCAATTACTAATGTCTAAGCAAAATTCCTGTGGTTTAATTCAGGCAGTTGTTTAACGTGTCCCCTGGGCTATGTTGTTGACTCACCATATGCTTCTTTTGTTAACAATGCTTAAACATGTTGAAATTACTGAATACATATGCTCAGGCCTTAAAGCATCAAAAATGAATAATAAACTGCTTGGTACAACAGCGGCTGTGTATGCAGTAATTAATTAGTAACCACTTGTGTTTACTGCTATACGCCTTGATTATCATTGCATCATTAGGCTTACTAATCATTCAGAGGCGTAAGATATATTGAAGCATTTGCATATCGTTGGGTTTAATAACTAGAGAATTTTCACTGGGTGTATTTAGAATTGATTTTTAATTTAATTTTCAAATTAATAGGGGAAGAGATATTAGGTTAAGTAACAAACGCGACGCTGCGTACTAACAATAAATAAAACAAACAAAACTTTACGTAAATTGGCGTGCAAATAAAATAAGATAAGATGACGATTGTCTTAGAAATATATAAATCTTGTTCCATGTGAACATGCCTAGAATTGGATGCCAAATGGTGCTATGCATAAGAAAATGCTATAATACAGCACATAGTGTAGCAGCGCTACCTAGCGTCGAAGTAAAATGAGAAATAACAAGAAAGATCAATCATGTATAAAGCATTGATTGTGAAACACTTTCCAACTGCAATGCATTTTATTTAAACATCTCTGAAATGCGATACATTCAGCGGTGATATTTTTAAAATTATCACAATACTACAATAATTCATTATATTTAAAAATTTAAAACTTTATTAAAAAAAAATGAACTTCATTCAAATGATGTCATCTCGCCTGGCTCTCTATATAAAAGCAGTGAATATTTCATTCATAAACTTTTATTCCATTTCTTTCATTCAGCTGTGATATTTTTAAAATTATTACAATACTACAATAATTTATTTTAATTAAAATCTTAAAACCATGGCGGTAAAAGTACTTTCAAACTCCATGCTTAAAACTTCATCGAAAACGGCAATACTATAAAATCGTCTGCTTCTCATGTAAAATCAGTGAATGTTTCATTCATATCAGCTATATTCCAGACTCCAGAGCTAAATAATTTTGCGTTAAAAATTCAGCAATTCTCTTACAGTTTGATGTGTTTACATAATGCATACGTTAAAATTAGGCTTCGTTGTAGAAATAATCAAAGTTTGATGGTCATTTAAACTAAAAAATATTGTAATTGCGTTGGCGCAGTCTATAGATGCACAGAAATTACGTAAAAATAAAGGGGTTTTAGGACGGATGTAACACTAAATATGAATTAAAAATCACGATTTAGACACTTGAAAAAAGGTGGATGTCATATTTTATTTTGAAGTGGGTCACGCGATCTCTTCATATAATATGGATGCAATTATTATTTTTATTTTTATTTAAAAAACTACCGAACATATTTTTCTGAAAGTTGTTTTATATATTTTATGGGATAATTTTAGTATTTCATGAAATTTTCGAAGCAATTTATGAATTTTAAATTCGCTTAAAAATTGTTAGAAATATTAGGTCCCTTAGGGTTCAATGTTTTTCGTTTTTTTCAACCCGGGTTCAATCCAAAACTAATTAGGTGATATTATTCATTTACATTCCCATATGACCCATAGACCGTCTCAACGACATATTAAAATTTCATTTTGATAAGGTCATTTTTACGGCAGTTATCTGGCGAACGGGCAGACAGACGGAATGAACAAAGTCATAAGCACTTTTCAACTATGTTGAAACTATGTTGTACAGAACGTTTACTTCACATTTAAATATTTCAATCCAAAGGTTAAAATATTTTGTTTTCCACTGCTCACTATTTAACGTTTTACCTTCATATGCCAAAATGAAAAATTTAAAATAGGTATCAAAAGACATACCTGTCTTATCAATTTATCCTGTTACAATAATCAATGAAATACAATAGGATATATCTGAAGTTTGAATTTCCTTAGCTATACTAGAGCAAGTATTTGAAAATATCAATAATTACCGTCATCTTAATCTATCCCATTGTAACTACCGATAAAATACAATCCAAAAGTATGAGGAATTTATTATATAAATTATCTAATATTTTCTTTATTATTCTGATTGGAAGAAATCAAACAAAAATCGTCTGCCTTAGCAACATTATTTAACCATTTTTTAAATAATAAAAAAAAAAAATCTTTTTTTTCGTTGATAAGCAGCATAAACCATAAATTTTGATCGTTGTATTTTATTATTAGCAGAAATACACGGCGTTAACCTGGATGCATCATATGCAGTAAAATTTTGCTGGTATTATTGCATTTGTAATTATAAAAACTCTGTTACATCTTATTAAACTGCATATATCGATTTATGTGCTTGGAATGCTCCCAAGCCAACATCATTTTAAAATAAGACAATGACGGTAATTTTGCTAATTGCAGATACATAATCCTTAATTTGGATGACTCTCGGAATGTTCAATAAACTTTCTTACATTCAGGAAAAGTGCAAAAACATTAGGGCAAGGATAATGGAAAATTGAAAATAGTCGAAATAATATTAACCACACTAGTAAAGGCAAGGCCAAGCGCGTTCTCACCTTTATCGTTACGTTTTTTTTTTAATTATTTATTCTTCTTTCCGCCTTTAAAACGACATGATATTTTTGATCAACTTTTTATATTGCTTATAACAAAGTATTCTTCATTTTATATTGATACATATATTTACTGAAATATAAGATCATTTCTGTAAATACAAATGAAATTATATACAGACGAACATTTTTGAAAATTGTGGAAGAATGAAGAATGTTTGCTATTTTATCGTACTGCATGTATCCAGGGCAACGCAAGTTATTTTTCCTAATAAAAAATCTAATGTGGGCAGCACATGACTTCCCTTATATAATGGAATGAATTTACAACTTTTACAGTTAAAAAACATGTTATTCTTATAGTAGATACTCATATTCTTTCCAAAATATTGAATTTACTTCAATTTGTCGTCATTTTCATTGATTTAGCGTCATTTTTATACATTTGGCGAGGTTTTCGTTAATTTGGCAACATTTAAAAATGTCGCCAAGTTGGCGACATTCCGCTAAGTTCGTCGCCAAAATCTCGTCAAGCGTTATGGTCGGAGAAATAAGTTATTCTTACAGCGGATAAATGACTATTGGCGTTCAAATACAAAAGTATTATTCAAAGTATCTTTTCTCGTGAATAGAACGAGTTAGATCCACGAGAATGATGTCACCCAATTTATCGCATGATATTACATATGAAAAGTGAACGTGTTTCTTAACAGTTAATATATTTTTTTAATTTATGGGATTTGTAGGATAAATTTATTTGAAAAATGTGCAATATCTCGAGAACGGTTCATGCTAGCGTTCTAAAGTTTATGTCATTCGTTTGCTAAGGAAAAAGTACATAAGAAATGTCTATTTGCGTAACTTTATTAAAGGTTTTGATTTTTTGATGATTTTTTCAAAATTTCACTCGAAAATTTAGGGGGTTCTGAACATTTGATTATGTTTTAAAACAATGGGCTTCCAGTACTCACGGATTGTGATTTTTGCACCAAATTTCATTCGAGTCTCTCCATTCGCTAGTGAGATATCGTCTCCGTAGACTCACTGACACACACACACAGACATCACTTCAAAAATGTTCAATTCGTGCAGAGATGCTTGAAACGTGCTCTCCCGTCAAAAACTCGAATTCGAATTTTCGACCCCGTCACAACACTTTCCTTATACATTATGTATATAAGGAAAGTAAAAAATGCAGACGTCAAAATTTCTCATTAACTTCTTCATGAGATCATGCAATGAGTAGATAAAGTATAAAAAACAGTTTAACTTTTTGAGCAATGTTCTAACGGATGTGATCGCGGAGTTTATATATAAAAAATAAAGTAAAATAAATGAAAAGCGAAAAAAAAAAAAAGAAGAGAAACCTCTTAGCCAATTCAGTAGCCAATAGCGTGTAGAATTATGCGGGCCAATTTTTAAAAAGGCCAATTTCGTAATTCGGTAGACGTTATTATTTGACCAAGTAATATCAGTGAGGTAACACCGGCCGATTATTAAGAAACCATCTTCGAAAAGAAACAGTTCAGTCTTTTCACCGCAAACTAGGGTGGGGCCTAGTAGGCGGGGCCTAGGTAAATGATGATGACTCCAGGTGAGCTTTCATCGGCCAGGTAGAACATACGTGACGTCATCACTGGTGGACACACCTAGATTCGGCAATTCTTTTTTTAATTTTTGTTCCTCGCACAAAGCTTTGCTTGAAAATGAATGGTTCTAGGAATCTGCTGATAATAATAGAATAGAATTTCAGCTGACGCTGTGTTAATATTATACAGAATATATTTGGTCAGAATATAAAAAAGATTTGGCTAAACCGTAAGAGAGAGAGAGCGAATGCTCATTCTTTAAATTGGCTTTCATTAATCAATACATGGGGTGATTTCATCGTACTCTGAATTATCATAATGAATTATTTGAAAAATTGCTTTCAAATAAGTACGTACTTGCAAATAAATACTGTGCGGTTTTGTATTTTAGAGATAGAAGAATTCTCTTCT